>UESW01004166.1:313978-488487 GCA_900491605.1 Calamus simplicifolius | reverse complement strand
CGATTTTACACGGGCTCACCGGCACCAAACCCAAACACAAGCTATACCTAGCTTGTACCGAGGTTTAACAACCTCCTCTAGTTTAATCCCTCAGATTAAACTAGACACAAACAAATAAAATGAGTTTAATTACAAGCAGCAGCTCCTTTTTGAGCAGATATTTCAAAATAGAAATGAGTTTAGAAAAGCCTGAATATTTAGAGCTTGAGAGCTGGCTTGGCTTCTTTGGTTTCCTTCCTTCAACTCCTCTTGAAGTGTTGAATCAGGCCTCAGCACCGATTCTTGACGATTTGAGCTTTGGAGTTGGGTTGAAGCTTTTTCCCTTTTTTTGAATGTGGAAGATCTTTGATTTGCTCTTGAAAGCACTTGGATCTCCTCTTGAATCTTTTGTAGAATGATAGAAGGAGTGCACGAATCTCACTCTTGGATTTCACTCCTTTTGAATCTCTCTTCTTGAGCTAAAAGATTTTTCTAATAACACTCTGTTTTTCCCTCTTTTGAATTTCTTTTCTCTCTTTTTGATTTCTCTCTCTTTTTTTGATTTGAAAGCTCCTCTATTTATAGAATCTGAAAAATATAGCCGTTAGAACAAGAAAAATAGCCGTTATTCAAAAATATATCCGTTGGAGCTGATGTGTCAACTAAAAAAATTTCCGCCCAGATTCGGGGAGTCGGCTCGGTACTGTGCGAGTCGGCTCGAGCAATCGAATCCAGAACGCACCAAAAAGTGGTCTCCAGGGGTCGACTCGCGAAAATCTGGGAGTCGACTCGTGACTTTCAGGGGTCGACTCGCGAAAAGCTGGGAGTCGACTCGAGAGGCACTCAAAAATGAGTCTTTCTGCCGTCTGAGTCGAGTCGGCTCGCACAGTCATGAGTCGGCTCGAGAAAGTTCAGGGTCGACTCGGAAACTCTCGAGTCGGCTCGGGACTGATACAAAAATCAGAAAACATTCTGATTTGCTTTGAAAATCATCCCAACCAACTTTGAAATATAAATATGACTTAGATAATGTTGATTTAACAGTAATGCTCAATTTCAAAGCATTTTCATTAAGTCATTGATCTTTAAAAGATTGGTATAAAAATCATTTTTGAATTCATAAGTATAGCTCACTGAAACATATATTCAATTGATTCAAGAAACTCATTATATTTTTAATAGTTCATAGTTTCCAATTTGAAATTGCTCATAGTAAGAATATTTCATTGATTGACTTAACATGTTCATAGCCTTTTAGAAAGTAAAGCAATGTCTTTTGGAAATCATCAAAATCAATAAGTTGGGGCAATTATGTTTCAATATTTCTCACACCTTCTCCTCACAAAGCTTCTGAAATGGATAGATAAATATTCGTGGCCTCTATCAGTTCGGAGAGACTTCAAAGTCTTCTCCTTTTGATTTTCCACCTCAGCTAAGAAGCGGCGGAAACAATCCAGCACTTCATAGCGGTGGGAGATTAGGTACACATACCCAAATTGCAATAATCATCGATAAATGTGAGGAAATAAGATGCGCCATGGTATGCTCTGGACACTCATGGGTCCACAGATATCTGAGTGTACTAGCTCTAATGGCTGAGAGGCCCTAGAAGCCTTACCAAAAAGCTTTCTTGATGACTTTCCTGCCAAACAAGACTCACACACAGGGAGGCTTATTTTGCTAAGAGGGCCCAATAGCCCTTCTCTAGCCATATGTGCCATCCTATCTTGGCCCACATGACCAAGTCTGGCATGCCATAGTGAAGAATTATCACATGCAGAAAAGAAGCACAAGCATATGAAGAGTAAGAGTAAGATATTTCCACATCAAGTCTGAAAAACCCATATAATAAATAGCCACAAAGGATAACACACCATTCAGATATACAGATATACAATCATCAGAAAAACAAAAGGTATAGCCAAGAGCTAACAGGGCAAGTACATAGCACATATTACACCAGATAGTTGGGACGTACAAAACATCATGTAGGAGCAATACAATATGTCCTCCTCGCAACCTAATGTGATATGCTCCTACACCCAACACCTGCTCATACAGACCGTTCCCAAGAACAACATGTTGGGTGCCTATAGAAATCTGATGACAATCCATAAAACCAGCTCGATCTTGAACTATGTGTTTGTCTGCTCCCGTGTCTACGATCCAATCAGGGAGAGTGTCAGCAACTAATGCATATAAACAAACATAGAGAGAGGTCAATGTGGAATATACCTTCTTTGGTTCTGTGCATTCATGAGCGAAGTGGCCTTTCATACCACAGTTGTAGCATTTGATCTTTGCCATATTTTTCTTACCCTTTGGTTGGCCTTTCTTAGGCTTGGCTACCTTCTTTCTCTTGAAACTCTGTGAACCTTTCTTATAACTTGATTTACTCCTTCTACCTCTGGAACGCGAAGCTCCAGAGTGAGCCACATAGTCAGAGGAGTGGAAAGTCTCTATGTGCTCAGCTTCCAGCTCGAGATGATGAGATATGTCCTCAAAAGTCTTAATGTGCTCACTATGAGTCATCAAGAGCTTCATCTGACTCCACTGAGGTCAGGCAGCGAACAAATCACTGCAAGGACCTTCTGTTCCTCAGTAAGATCAACCCCAGCCTCCCTCAGATCCCTATTCATGCCACTCATCACACAAAGATGTTCAGACATTGAATGATTGGGATCTTTAATATGTTGCATAAATTTGAGGTTTAAGGCCCATAGCCTTGTTGATAAGGTCTGACCAAACCGAATCTTGAGCTGGTTCTACATATCCTGGGCTATTGAAAATCCCTCAAAATCTTCAATCAGGTCATTGTGCATATAGCTTAACATAGTGAAGCATGCACAACAATCCTTCTTTACCCATTTTTCATAGACTTCGTGATCCTGATGATTCTATTCAGAGGTACCAGGTTCTGGTGGTGTCATACTATGTATCAGGATTTCCAAGACTTCTTGCTCATTGAGTAGATATTGGATCTTTCGATGCCATACATTATAATTTTGTCCTTCCAATTTTTTGCCTTTATCGAGGCCAGCTACACCAGATCGGGAGGCCATCACTACATTTGGTCAAGCAAAATATGAACATCAGGAACATAATCAGTGTATCTCTATTTAAAAAATATTCAGATTTCAAAAATCTTGTTTATAATGAGATCAAAAATTTTGCTAAACTCATAATCATCATTTTAATATAGAACACTGAATCCAATTATTTTTCATAGAACACATCTATGTTGTCCATAAATCGGCATTAGAACAAATCCACATATGCTATATCAGCATATATTTCATGTCAACTAAAGACATAAATCAATATATATATTATTTATGCACCAAGCATAAATAACATGCTTGTAGAAAATACATAACAATTTATATTAATGCCCCTCATGCACTAAGCATAAATTATTATATCAACAATAAGATGTAGAAAAATGCATAAACCATATTTATACACTAAAAATAAATAATTATGCAACCAAAAAAAATTCATAGAAAAAATTAGACAGAATGGCAACAAAAATATCATGCATAGAGTATAAACCCCCATGCCACATCAAGAAAAATTTTAATAAATTTTCTATGATATTCTATGAACTTTTTGATTTTTCTTCAATTTTTTGTGATTTTTTTTTTTTTGCATTTTTCTATGATTTTTTCTTATTTTTTCTAGATTTTCTGTAATTTAAAATATCCAAAAAATCTGAAAATAATTTAAATGCCATGCAGGCACTGACGTCAGCCAGACCTGACACGTGGATTGCCACATCGGCAGGGCCCGCAGCCACGTAAGCTGCCACATCATAGTCAATTTCCTTGGTTTTTTTTTAACTCCATGGTCCAAAAGGATGGAATTGCCCCTGATAAGTTTTTAAATTTATGGATGGTGCCACCCGTAACTCGCGAACGCAGCGTGCACGGCTGTGATGCAGGGCCGTCCTGGCCCTCCGGTGGCTGGGACGGAGCTCCGGACAGGAGAGGGGGACCGCCGGCCTTCGGAGGGGTTCCGGCGGCCCTGCATCTCATGGACGCACAGGCAGCCGCCGCCCTTCGTGGCAGGGGATGGGGCTTCCCCGGCCCTCCGACGGCCGGGTAAGAGAGGGGAGGTCCTCCAGCATCGGCAGAGACGACACCGGTGGCCGTTCGGGATCCGGCCACAGTTTTTTTTTTGAACTGCGGCTCCCGTGGCCGCAGCTAAGGGGCAGGCGGCGGCGTGCAGCCACCGCTGCCTATTCCTTCGCCTCTTCCCCCTCGCCGGCCACCGCCCGAAGCATGGTTACGGCCGGCGAGGCTCTGATACTACTGTTGGTATCAGTGAAGCTGTGGAACATGGGAATGAAGCCGTGGAATAGGGAATGACTCACCTGTTTCATGGTGGCACAGTAGAGGCTTCCGGCGAGGATCATCGGTCGTCGGGGGGCTACAAGAGTCCCCAGAGATATCCACACCCCTAAGCCACGGTGCCGGAGAGGGAGAAGGCAATGGGAGGAAGATGGAAGAGAAGAAGCTGGTTTTCTCTCTGTGTTTCAAACCGGGAGCTTGTCTCAACCTTTTATTCTGCTCGTCCAGGAGACAACCCATTTATGGGTTATGGGTGGACGTCTCCTCCGATCGGAGCCTCGGAGGAAGGAGCACGATGCTCGTGTTCCATGAGGGCGGCTCCGTCCCAACCGCAAGAAGAACAGGGGCTTTCCTGTTTCAACCCCTGTTTCGTAACATTTACTATAATGAAAGAGGATGATTCTTGTCATGGTTGGACTTGCCTAAGGTGAAGAATGTGCTTAGGTGCAAGGGGCTTTAAAATAAAAAGAACATATTATGTGGCACAGGTGTGGATTGCAATGATCCGGTTGGACTTGGTTGACAAGCATCTAGATCAATCATGACATCCATAGAGGTGTGTTGATATATGCTAATTTATGAGGTACCAATTCCATCAAGAAATATGAATGATGGCTGGGATTTTGTTTTAGAGAATTGTTTGAAATTCATGCCCATCGCAATGCATTGCTTAGAGATAGAAAAATGAAAATTTCAGCTGGGAACCACATTTCTCTTTCAATAAGTTGGGTTTCTTAGCGTTCCATAGATTCAGTTTCATCATTTATGTTGGGCCTTAATTACGCCACAAAAAATTATGTAAAAATATCCTTTTCTAGAATTTGATGAAGCTAGAAACAGAGGCTCAAGAGGAGGCTAGTGGGATGTGATAAGTGAACAGGAGGAAAAGGCAGAAATGAATGCAGTAGTGTATGTTCTTAAGGTGTATAATTCTAGAGTGGAATTCTTTGTCAGGTTGTTTCTTCTCTCAAGACAGATTTCCGCTGTCATTGAGTTTTTACAATTCCTACTGCGTTAAGTTGACTTTGTGTAAATGGGTAGGAGATGGAGATGAGCTATAATCCTATGACACTTCACATAGGGATCTTATGGAGCCTTCAGACCATTGATTCAAGATTGGATGAACCAAAAAAGAATATTCTACATACTATTTTTTTAACTGTCTTCGACAAACATTGACCATTGAAGTTGGGCAGATCATCTGTAAGGTTGTAACAACATAGAAAAGAACTGAACAAGAGAATGATGTAACTTGTAAACAGTCTATTTACTTATTGGTTAGTTTTCTTGCGGCCTTGGAGTCTAAGGATTGAGAACAACTTGGTTATGTAAGAGCCACCATAATCAGCGAGTGCTGCACCGTGATATAAGATTAGCTTTCTATATTATGTCCTGCAATCTTTAACAGAGTTATGGTTTATTTGGAGCTTTTTTAGATTATTTATCAGTTGTTTCACAATAGCATCCGTCCTACTCATAAGTGGGGCTTGATATGGGTGCTAACATGATTAAATTCTGCTTAAGAAAAGGAAAAAGAAAAAAAAAAACACCATTTATTTATGTGACCTCCAAAACAGAGGCTGCACAAGGTAGTAACTTGATGCTCATCATTCTACATCACATTAAGTGTAGATATTGTTATGCACTTGATATCTTCTGCATTCATCGAGATACCTTTCATTCATGAATTAGAGTATCTCGTGTCATGCTTATGCTGGTTACGAGCTAATACAGGTAGCATCATAGAGTAAATAATTAGGCACGCACGTGCATGAAAATGTCATGTTTTGTGTTGGTGTATTTTGTTAGGAAAAAAAAAAAAAAATCTAGCAGATGCATGGATCATAGTTTTTTTATGCATTTACTTGGGCTGCGGTCTATTATACTTAATAACTATAATACAATAATGTGCAAAATTATACCGATACTACTCATCCTTTTGCTCCGTGTTAAGAGAATAGCTGCAAATATACCTTGTAAAACTAAGCTGTCACCATTTCCTAAGGTAGTGTTTGATAGAAAAATATTATCCATGGATAAGTGTACGGGATAGAGTTTGTCCCCTAGCTATCCCTAGGGATATCCCTTGGCTATCCCATTGATCATATCAAATGCAAAAGGTAAATCCATAGGATAACTTTTTTTTTACTCTTATTTGGAGGGATACCAGCTATTCCTGCATTCTCTAGGGAATAATTGAGAGGATATCCCTTGGTTAACCATGGTTAACCATGGATTATCTTTTGGTTAACTTTATTCCAAGCTATCCCTTATAGTTATGGCTTTTGGGGATAAGAGGGGATATCCCTCTTATTCCCTATTACAAACACTACCTAAGTGATAACTTGTTGCTTAGGGTATTAATTCCTTAACCTGCTTTTCAAGTTGCGAAGTTATCACCATGCTACTTATCTAAATTTTATTCTTTTTGAATATTGGCTAAATGTTTATCTTGTATGAGATGGCTGTCCACACATAAATTATGCAAACAAGGAGTAGGAATTTTCTGATGTGTAACTATGCGACTCTTTGCCTCTAAGCAACTTATCAATTACTTCACGTACAAAGCTGCGAGGACTGTTCTTCACCAGCTTTATGAAATGAATCCACCAAGTTACATGTGGTTCTATAAGTAAGTCAATTAATATTCAATGCTTTTAGATGCATCATTTTCAAGTTATATTTATCCCATAGTATTATACATATGATGGCCTGCATGCTTATGATCATATGATGTCTTACAGTTTCGTTGCAACCAACAAACCAAGTGATGGTAAACGTTTTCTACGTATTCTTGGGAAGGTAGTGTTGTAAACCCTGTGAGTGACCAAAATGCAGTAATTTGTCTTGAGGAGTCTTAGTTACTCCTTTTTTTTCCCTGTTATAAAATTTGTAGGAGAAGCAAGACCTAGCACAAAGAGTGATGATTACACGCCTCCACCTCTATGGTCAATGGATCAAGGTAATGTGCATAAATGTAATTTAGCATCACTGCTTATGTGATATGTAAATAAACTTAGTCCTTTTGATGATCAGAAATGTGATCACGCAAAGATGTATCAACAAATTTCTGATGAGAACTTGCAGCTGATGCGTGAACGGTTAATGGAGACAGTTATATGGCCCTCTGATGACACAAACACAGAGAAGATTGGTTGACGGCCATATGGATGCAGTTGTAATATGCTCTCATCTTGTAGTTTACTTGATTACGATATCACATTCTCAGTAAAATCTATCACAGGAATTCTTATGCACATAATCATGCATGATCTAATAAAGAATATCAATGGTGCACCAACTGGATTTCAATTCCTACGTTCTGCATTATACTTCAATTCCTTGACTACAACCTATTGGGGTTTAGTCCTCGATGAACGGCAATGGGATCAACCTCGCTGGAGAAGTATTATGGGCTTTCACCTTTCTTTGTCAATAATCAGATTGGAACCGAGGACTCACACGGAACACCACTTCTACTAGCTCATGGGTGGAAGATCTTTGCTGCCTTCCTTCCCACTCCTTGCTTCAGATCTTGACACAAGAAAGGGGAGAAGATGGAAGATAGGGCTGCCACCCTGTGATGAGAGAAGGGATTGGAAGAAAAGAATATGTTCTCTATACCTTCAAAACCCTAGAGACTAGAGTTTAAATACATTCACGAAGTGGGTCAGACCTAGACTCAACAAAAACTCCATGGACTAACCCAATGAGATTAAACTAATCCCCAAGCCCGTGTACACCTATGACTTGATTTAATCTCACCCTTGGACTCAAACCTAGCCCAATAAAAGTTAGCCCTCCTGGGCCTTGATAGCACCACACCAGGCTCAACAATCTTCATCTTGGTACTTTCAAGGCCACAGCACATCCGCCGTGTCCATCAGCTGCAATCCCTACGAAAGCTGTCCCGTAAAAGAACCTTGGTCAATGCATTATTGGATTCTTATTGATGTGTACCTTCACCAGCTCCACTCCACCTTCTTTCACCAGCTCTATGTAGTCAAAGCCTTCCTTCCGAAAGTATCCTCTGGCCACTAGTCCTGCCTTGTTCATGATACTCCTTGCTCTGAAGGCTTTTTCTTGCGCTAATAACCCATTTGCAATCAATGGGTTTCTTTCCTTGTGGCAGCTGGACCACCTGCCATATGCCAGTCCTATAGAGAGACTGCATCTCCTTTGCCATAGCGTGCATCTCCTGCCATAGCCTGAACCCACCTATCTCTGTCCTGGCTGTTCTGGCTCTCCACAGCCTCCTGGTAGGTGTAAGGGTCTTCATTCATTGTCACCAGGGCATATGACACCGAATCCTCGAAGCCGTATCGAACTGGTGGTCGTACGTTTCTCCTGGGCCTGTGCAGTGTGATCCCAATATCAGTCCCCTGCCCAGCTACGTCCTTCTGAGTCCTCTGCTCAGCTGCATCCTGCTGAACTTCCTGGCTTCTGACCCCTCTGCTAGTCCTCTCCACCTGAATCTCAAACCCTCCTAGTCCACTAGCAAATGACACGACTGTGTAGGAGGTTATCTGACTAGTGTTACCATATTCCACCTCCTGTAGTCCCTATTGTGCATCCGTATCATCTTTGCTCCAAAGGATTGAGCTCTCATCGAAGGTCACATCCCTGCTGATGACAACCTTCTTCTCCAAGGGGTCCTACAGCCGATACCCTTTGATTCCATGCGAGTAGCCCAGGAACACCATCTTCTTAGACCTAGCATCCAACTTACTCCACTCCCAGCACCAACATGCACATATGCCATGCAACCAAACACCCTCAGATGGTTCAGGCTTATCTTCCCTCCAGACCATATCTCCTTTGGAATGCCTCCATCCAACCTGATGTGTGGTGACTGATTGACCAAGTAGCTGGGTACATCTACTGTGTCAATCCAGAATATCTTTGGAAGCCCTGCCTATAGTCTTAAGCACCTTGCTTTTTCCAATAATGTTCTGTTCATTCTCTCAGCCACCCCTTCCCGTTGAGAAGTTTCCATCATCGAGAAGTGACTTTTGATGTCCCACTCCTCACAAAATCTCTGAACTCCCTGCTGGTATATTCCCCGCCACTATCTGATCTCAGACACTTCACACTCCTACCCCTCTTCTCCACCTCAGCCTTCAATATTTTGAACTTGGTGAAGACCTCTGATTTCTCCTTCATGAAGTAGATCCACTACTTTCCTGAGAAATCATGTATCAAGGTAAAGAAGTATCTGGTCCCATTCCTTACAGAAACTGGGGCTAGTCCCCAAACATCTATGTGTACTAACTCCAAGGGTTCTGCACTCCTACCTGTACTAACCAAGAACTGCACACTCCTCTGCTTCCCCATCTGACATGGCTCACAGATCTCCATGACTCCACCACTCAGGTCCGAAAGTAGTCCTTTCTTGCTTAGTTCTTTTATCCCTCTATCTTCCATGTGGCCTAGGCGGTAATGCCACATCCTATACACATCCCGAGGATCCTATTCCATAGCTACTGCCTTAGATTTCCCTGTCACAATAGAGCCCTCCAACCTGTATAGGTTGTTCTCCAGCCTTCTTTCTCTCATCACACCATAGCTCCATTGGAGATGTTCAGAACTCTACTCCTGGCATGACTGCTAAGTTGTATCCAGTCTGCTCCAGGTACCCTAGTGACACCAGATTCTTCTTGAGTTCTGGGACATGCTTCATGCTAGTAAGAGTACGCACCATGCCATCAAATATGCTCACCCTCATTGTGCCAATTTCTGCCACCTTGCAAGGGTGATCATCTTCAAGAGTCACACACCCTCATCAACCTCTGTGTAAGTACTGAACCACGACCGGTTGGGAGTGTAATGATGAGAACAAGTTGAATCCAAGGTTCACATCTCTGTACTATGCCTGTGACCATCTGACCACCAAGAGATCATCCTCCACCTCCTAGCCTGCGACTGTACTCACAGACTTAGATCCTCTCTTTTCTTCCTTTTTCAACTTAGGACAGTCCTTTTTAAAATGTCCTACCTCACCACACTTGTAGCACTTAGCCTTCTGGACTGTAACCATCCCCTAGGCCTGCTCCTGTCCCTGCCTCTGCCTGGCCTTTCCCTAACTGATAGACCCTCTTGGGGAACAGCTTCCTTGGTCATCCTCTTCCTCTGCTCATTCGTTCGAAGCATCGAGACAATATCTTCATAAAATAATGTCCCCTTCCCGTAGAGCAGCGTTGTGACAAATGAGTCATGTGATATGGGCAGTGAATATAATAGCAAAAGTGCATTATCTTCCTTCTCCATCTTGACCCCGACATTCAGCAATTCATTGCTCACCTAGTCGAACACCTGGATGTGGCCCAACACATCTCCACCTCTGACATACGAAGGCTGTAGAGGCGCTTTTTCAGCATCAACTTGTTACACATATTCTTCCCCATATAGAGAGCTTGCAACTTCGACCAGAGTCCCTTCAGGGTCTTCTCCTCCAGCACTGAATAAAAGACTAAATCCGCTAGACATCCCCTGATCATTGAACATGCCTTCTTTTCCAGCGACATCCACTACTTATCTGTCATCCCATCTGGTCTTTCCTCCAAAGCCAGGTCTAAACCCTGCTGCACAAGAAGGTCCTCTACCCAGACTTTCCACATGGAGAAACTTTCCTTCCCATCAAACTTTTCAAAATCTATTTTATGCAACTACCCATGGCGATATTTCAACCAAAACAAAAAATAGCACAAAAATAAATTTTAAAAAATTAAGAAATACCTCGATGGACCTTGTTAAAATTGTTTCAACCTTTAAGATCTCCAAACAACTTACTCTTGTTCCTGAACCAGGCTCTGATACCAATTGTTGGGGTTTAGTCCTCGATGAACGGCAATGGATCAACATTGCTGGAGAAGTATCCTAGGCTTTTACCTTTCTTTGTCAATAATCAGATTGGTGCAGTGCGTAACGTCAAGGATCACAGAGCCAAGAAGCCAGCGATCTCCTGGTGTTCCGTGACTCACACCGTGAGTCCTTCAACACTTTTGCTGGTTGGAACCGAGGACTCACGCGGAACACCACTTCTACTGGCTCATGGGTGGAAGATCTTTGCTGCCCTCCTTTCCACTCCTTGTTTCATATCTTGATGCAAGAAGGAGGGGAGAAGATGGAAGATAGGGCTGCCGCCCTATGATGAGAGATGGGATTGGGAAAAAAGAATCTGTTCTCTATACCTTCCAAACCCTAAAGACTAGAGTTTAAATATATCCATGAAGTGGGCCAGGCCCAGACTCAACAAAAACTTCCATGGACTAACCCAATGAGATTAAACTAATCCCCAAGCCCGTGTACACCCATGACTTGATTTAATCTCAACCCTTGGACTCAAACCCAGCCCAATACAAGTTAGCCCCCTTAGGCCTTGATAGCACCACACCAGGCCCAACACAACCGTCCCATCAATTGGAAGGATACCGTGTACATATTCAATCCAAGCTGGTGCATGAAGTTAAGGGTTATATTTTAGCACTGAGTAGGATAATGAGATCAAACCAAATGAATTCTAACATGGACACCTTGTAGTTGCTGAGCTCTGTACGGCTTTCCTTCTCTTCTATAGAGATAAAGAAATACAAGAATTTAGATCATCAAAAGCCAGCGAACTATGCTTGAAACCAGTGCAATGGTAGAGGATATATCAACAATTGCTCATATAAAGAAGCTGGAGAAGCAAGATCTTTTCTAGGCAATCCATCACTAATAAGGTTCGAGCAGGAAGCCTTTACAAAGGATATGGATCTTAAAAAGGGGTACTGACAACTTATTATGAATTGAGTTCTTTTAATTATGTGCTTAGCTATACCATCATTGCTCAAAGTTACTGCTGTTTAATGAGGATCTAGAAAACAAAATTTCTAGCACAACTCGATGCTGGACCGAGTGCTGAAATCTACAGGTGAATACATTCCGTCCGTCTAAGAACGCATGCTCAAGTATGAACGTAGTCAAAACAGAGCGATTGCGAGAGAGCACAAATAGAGGAGCCATAGATGGCAAATACAGCACGTTGATTCGCCACAGCTTGCCATGTCTTTCTCCACGAGTTGGAAGTAGCATCCCATAAATACATGTGAAGATTTCGATCTGCATATAGCCCCAGAAATCGAAAACTCATAGAGCAATTGTGAAGATCATCTTCAAACCTCGACAAGACCAGCCTTGACTTTGCATTGAGAAGTTGAAATGCCCCTTATCTGCTAAAGACAACGGCTAGTATCGGTTTCGAAGAAGCGACTTTGCTTTTCCAATAAACAACATTACTCTTTTAGTTTATAATAATTTATCTTGCAGACCATCAATTAACTTCAAAGTTTTCTGATTTAGTATGACCAGTTACTAAATTATATGAGCTGTAAAGAGACATAAACAAAAATTCAAAACAGTTTCATAAATTATATACTAAAGCATAAATATTACAAGCTACATTAATATAAACTAAGGAGCAAAGCACGCATACATAATTCTTTCTTGATATACAACCAAATAAGCATCAAAGCCTTGGTACGATGTATATTAGAAAGTCAAAGTCATATAAGCCTATTAATAATTGATCTTATAAATGATCAAGGATAGAGAGGTGCTGTTAATAATTGATCTTATAAATGATCAAGGATTGAGAGGTGGTGGAGGATCATTACCACCATCATGGATCTTAGCCTTGCATCAGTTTGGATGCACCAAAATATAACCCTCAACATGCGCTCTACCATTTTGTATCACTTCTCTTGAATCCTTAAATCTACCACCCTTATTACAGCGCATCACTCCACGCACTTCGCCCAATGACACACATCAGCCCCTCCTTGGTAACTACTCACCGTAGCCACAATCATTTTCCCAAACCTTGCCACATCCACTTCGGTCATCTTTGGCTGTGTTGGCTGAGATTAGCATTAATCCTCATCAAACCAAATTCAGTCATCTTTGCTTCTAATTCTTCATCCAAAATCATGTTCTCCCATTTCAGATTCCCATAGCTAACAAGCACCCTAATGATCATCTCCAAACCTCGACCAAGTCGCCCTTGACTTCATGACAAAAGCTGAAATGCCCCTTCTTTGGTGAAGACAACGGCTAGTATCGATTTCAAGGAAGTAACTTTAGTCTTTCAGTAAACAACATTTCTATTTTAGTTTATAATAATTTAGCTTGCAGACCATTAATTAACTTCAAAATTTCTGATTTAACATGATTAGTCACTGAATTATATGAGCAAAAAAGGGAAACATGAACAAAAATTCAAAGCAGTTTTTATAAATTATACAGAAAAACTCAGATGTCTGCAAACTATATTAATATACATATAAAGGAGCACAACATGCATAAATAATTCTTCCATGATGTACAACCAAATAAGCATCATAAGCCTTAGAAAGTACGATACATAGTATAGATTAGGAAATCAAAGCCATATAAAGCTGTTAATAATTGATCATATAAACGATCCAAGGACAGAGATGTGGTGAAGGATCAACTGGTAGTGTACCTTACAATACTTCATCCATCATGGGTCTCAGCCTTGCATCAGTTCGGATGCACCAAAATGCAACCCTTAACATGCACTCCACCTCTTCTGCTTCAAACTTCTCTCGAATCCTTGAATCCACCATCCTTATTATAGCATGTCTGTAATACCCGGTTCCCGGTTCATGTGAACCAGGTTCGGGTTTGACACTGTGTTGTACAACGCTTCGTTTTTAGCTGAGCGTTTCGTTTGCCCGGATCTTTAAACCGAAGCGTTGCACGGGGAGGTTAAATACGTGATGGAGGAGGGACTCCCTCCATCAATCTGGCATCCGTTTCCCATAAGGTAAACTCCCAAATCCACTGAGAGAAGGAGAGAGAGAGAGAGAGAAAGTGGGCGTGAGAGAGAGAGACAGCGGGACAGAGATGGTAGCAGCCGGTTGATCCCGTTGGTTCAGGCCCGGCGGCGTGCTCGCCGCCGCGCCGGGCCTGATACTTGGCCGGCGACCCCGCCGGCGCTGGGGGAGGCGTTCGGCGGGGTGGTGGTGGAGAGAGAGAGGAGAGGGAGGGCCAATTGGCCCTCCTCTCGCGCGGTGGCGGAAGCCTTGGTTCGGGCCCGGCGGCGTGCTCGCCGCCTCGCCGGGCCCGAGGTTAGGCCTGTCGCCTCCACCGGCCGGGCGTGCGTCCGGTGGAGGTCCGGCCGGCCAAGGTGGCCGGCCGTGCCGCCGGCACAACTCCGTGCCGCGCGGGTGATTTGTTGACGCTGCGAGAAATTGAGGGAGAGGGAAGGGATTTGGCGGCCGGCCGCGGCGGCGGCCGGCTCCCGGGCCGCCCTCAATTTGGCCGGCGGCGGCCCTGGCCGCCGGCCATGTCCCCGTCCCCTGTTCGGTGAAATAGGTGATCGAGAGAGATAACGGATTGAACCGGGCCGGCTGGGCCGGCCGGTTCAGGCCTTTTGGGCCATGCAGTGAGCGGACTTCGGGCTGGATTTTGGGCCCCGTAACAGGCCGGGATTAGAAAAATAATATATGGCTAGAATCTGGATGAATTCTAGTTTCTTGGGGTATTTTACTTCCCCAATCGGTGTGTATAGTGGGAGATATTCGAGCCCAAAGTAGGGCCCGTGAAATAGTTTGGGTAGAAATCCTAAGGGTCAATTTAACATTCGTATTCTAATAAATTAATTGTGTAATGATCCTGTAGGTGCTCAGACATCCGAATAGCTGATATATACCTGTTGGATTACGTACTGAGGTAAGTAAGCCAGTTATCAGTTTATTAAATAATTTATTTCAGGATATGCGTAGTTAAATTGTGAATTGTGACATAAAGAATTGTTATTGGCTAAATTTGTAAGTAGATGAATACTACGAATACATGGCTGTTTATGTGCTATGATTTCATGTGTGGATGCTATGCATGAGAGATGTAGTTATTATGATGTTGATGTGATATATTACATGCAATTGTTCAGTAGGTATAATCCACTGTTTATGCAATATTGCGTTGTTATTGACATGATGAGTGCATATGATGTGAGGTACTGTTATGTGTCGCCGCGGTTCTCCTTTATCCTGTCATACCACACACACGTCTAGAGGACGTGTTCTGGTGGATTTCGACATGGCGTGACCCTGGTATCTCGACCTTTTAGTAGGGGGGATGCTTCAAGGGAATGCTTATTGGTACATTATTGGCGTGACCCTGGTATCTCGACCTTTCGATAGGAGGGATGCTTTAGGGAATGCTTGTTGGTACATTATTGGCGTGACCCTGGTATCCTGACCTTTTAGTAGGGGGAATGCTTCAAGGGAATGCTTGTTGGTACATTATTGGCGTGACCCTGGTATCTCGACCTTTTAGTAGGGGGGATGCTTCAAGGGAATGCTTGTTGGTACATTATTGGCGTGACCCTGGTATCTCGACCTTTCGGTTGGGGGGATGCTTTAAGGGAATGCTTGTTGATACATTATTGGCGTGACCCTGGTATCTTGACCTTTCAGTAGGGGGATGCTTTAAGGGAATGCTGGCTGGTACACTATTGAGATATCGCAGGGCCGTGGGTCACATTTACAGTTACCATTGAGAGTATAAACAGTGGGTTTACTTACATTGCATGTCTGAGTAATTGTGAAATGTTTATGCATGCAGATCATTTATATGCTTATTGATTGCTATGCTATGATTTAACTGTATAACATGGTTTACTTACTGAGTGTAAGCTCACAAAATTCTTACAATGTTTTTATCAGAGCCTCGAGGTTGAGGATGGATTGGTGGGGTGATGGATCTTCCATTAAATAAAGCAAAGATCATTATTCTGTTGTAGCCCCAATAGTACATATGTATAGGGCTTGATGCCCAGACTTTATTATTGTGGTGTGTAAGGGTGTTAGCCCAAAACTTTTATTAATGTATTTGACTTGGTTTTTTTTTATTTACAATGGTACTTTATAGTGAAAAATTTTGTGACGCCTTGCGTGCCCGGCATGCGGCGGGTTGTCACCCTAGCCCGATATTTGGGTCTGGGGCGTGACAGCTTATATGGTATCAGAGCTTAGGTTATGACCCTAGAGACACAGATATATTGACATGATAACGGTTTTGACCCTAGGGACACATATTGACATGATAACACATAGAGAACATATTATGATGATATTAACCACATTTAATTTAACAGAAATAGTTATGGCTCGCCGTACTAGGAGCCAACTGTATGAGGAGGATTCTCTGGCCGGTAATGCTGATCAGCCGGTGGGTCAAGGGACTACTGGAGGTTGGCTCCTGCCAACCCAGTAGGAACTGAGCACCAGCATTCCAGTCCGAGATGCTTCAAGCTCTCTCGGGTATGGCGCAGTCTATGAGGGACATGCAGCATCAGATCCAGCAGGCTTTGACCACTCAGTCTACACCCCCTCTGCTCCGACCGACTACCCTTCCTGTTCCGCAGCTGCAGCCAACCTTACCCACTCCATCAGCACCGCCGACCCAGTCTGCTTTATCTCAATCTGGGTGGGGAACGGCCGTAGCTTTGCAGATTTCAAAAAGTTTGCCCCTGCTCCTTCTCTGGTTCAAGCAACCCTATTGATGCTGAGAGATGGGTGCGTGATATGGAGAAGGCCTTCATGGCCCATGGTAGTCAGGAGATGGAGAGGATCAGATTTGCTACTTATCTTCTACAAGGGGAGGCTTATGATTGGTGGTTATTAGAGGAGCAGCGTCGGGGTGGTCAGACTATTTCTTGGGAACAGTTTAAGGAGGTATTCTTCGATAAGTACTTTCCCAGGAGTATGCAGAGGAGGATGGAAACAGAATTTCTTAAGTTGGAGCAAAGGAATCTCTCGGTGGCCCAATATGAAGCTGAATTCACCAGGCTGGCCCGTTTTGCTCCAAGTATAGTATCTAATGAAATGGCCAAGATCGCCCGTTTCACGGAGGGACTTCGACCCAGGCTGATGCAGGCGGTCAACGCATTCGAGCTTCCCACTTACAGTGCCGTGGTGAATAAGGCCTTAGTAATTGAGAGAGATATGAATACTGTTCAGAGGGATTGGGAGCAGCAGAAGAAGAGGAAAGGGCATAATGCTAGTCAGCCCCCAGCTCATGCCAAGAAGAGAGGCGTACCCCAGGCCCCAGGAGGACAACCAAATAGAGAGGCTCTCTGTAATCGCTGTGGGAATTTCCACCCGGGGAAACCTTGCTGTGGAGGACCTGGTGCCTGTTTCTCCTGTGGAAAGACTGGCCATAAGAGAGCCACATGTCCTCTTCGACAGAACCAGCTGCCATCTTCCAGTCAAGGAGCGATTCAGCAGCAGCAGCAGCCACCGAGGGCTCAGGGAAGGGTCTTCGCTCTCACTCAGCAGGATGCTGCCGCTTCTAATTCTGTGGTGACAGGTATCAATATTTCACATCTAGCATTACATTCTTATCCTGTGCAATGCGTTAATAATTAGTTAGACATTATATTCTTATTGTTAAATGAAATTTCATTTATGTCCAGGAATGATTAAGATAGGCAATGATTATGCTCAGACTCTAATTGATCCGGGTGCCACGCATTCATTTATATCTGACACCTACCTTGGCAAAAATGCATCATTGACACCTGAATCTCTAGACCATGAGTTACACATTGCCTTTCCAAATGGTGATACTATGAAAGTTGATACTATATGCAAATCCTGCCTGATTATCATTGGGGATAGGAAGCTGAATGCCAATCTTATTGTCCTTCCACTGAGATTTGTTGATGTTATCCTTGGCATGGATTGGTTAGCTTCCTATCATGCTTCTGTAGACTGTTTCAGGAAGATCGTCAACTTCAAAATTCCTTGTCAGCCAGAATTTAGTTTTACTGGTGGACCAGAAACTTCTAGCCTCAGTGTTTATTTCGGCACTACAGGCTGAAAAATATCTGAGGAGTGGTGGCCAAGGATTTCTTGCTGTTATTAATGATCTTCAAAAGAAAGAGGCCAAGTTGGAGGATATTCCTATAGTTAGAGAATTCCCTGATGTCTTTCCAGATGAATTATCAGAGTTGCCCCCTGACCGAGAGGTTGAGTTCTCCATTGATTTGATTCCTGGAACTGGACCTATATCCAAGGCCCCTTATCGTATGGCCCCGGTGAGCTAAAAGAGTTGAAGGACCAATTGCAGGAACTCCTAGATCGGGGATTTATCAGGCCTAGTGCTTCTCCTTGGGGTGCTCCAGTTCTATTTGTTAAAGAAGGATGGCAGTCTTCGGCTATGCATTGATTACCGGGAAATCAACAAGGTGACAGTGCGGAATAAGTACCCTTTGCCGAGGATTGATGATTTGTTTGACCAACTTCAAGGAGCCCGGGTATTCTCTAAGATTGATCTCAGGTCAGGTTATCATCAGCTTAAAGTCAAGGATGAGGATGTTCCTAAGACAGCTTTCAGATCTAGATATGGCCATTATGAGTTTTTGGTGATGCCATTTGGTTTGACCAATGCCCCGGCAGCGTTCATGGATTTGATGAACAGAATATTTAGGCCATACCTGGATCAGTTTGTGGTTGTATTTATTGATGATATTCTGATCTATTCTAAGAGTCTCAGGGAGCATGAGGATCACTTGAGGATTGTGCTTCAGACTCTTCGGGAGAAGAAGCTTATGCCAAGCTGCAGAAGTGTGAGTTTTGGTTGGACCAAGTAGCTTTCTTGGGTCACATATTTCTGCGGATGGCATTTCTGTAGACCCGAAGAAAATTGAAGCTATTACTAACTGGAGCCGACCTTCCAATGTGGCTGAAGTCAGAAGCTTCTTGGGGCTAGCCGGGTATTATAGAAAATTTGTGGAAGGCTTCTCTCGCATCGCTCTACCCCTAACTCGTTTAACCCAGAAACGAGTGAAGTTTGACTGGTCAGAGGAGTGTGAGGAAAGTTTTCAGGAGCTAAAGCAGCGTTTGGTGTCAGCTCCATTGTCCTTCCGACAGGATCTGAGGGTTTCACACTTTATACTGATGCCTCTCGAAAGGATTGGGATGTGTTTTAATGCAGAATGGAAAGGTGATAGCCTATGCTTCCAGACAGCTGAAGCCTTATGAACAAAACTATCCGACTCATGATCTGGAATTAGCTGCGGTGGTTTTTGCTTTAAAGATTTGGCGGCATTATCTCTATGGGGTGTCGTGTGATGTGTATACAGACCATAAGAGTCTAAAATATATCTTCACACAGAAGGAGCTCAATTTGAGGCAGAGGAGATGGTTGGAACTTCTGAAGGACTATGATCTGAATCTACATTACCATCCAGGGAAGGCTAATTGTGGCTGATGCTTTGAGTAGGAAGACCTCTTCGAGCTAGCTGCTATGCTTACCTTCCAGCCTCACATTCTGAAGGACCTCGAGAGGTGGGAGATTGGACTGAGAGTACAACAGTCTGATGGACTTGTTGCTGCACTTATTCTTCAGCCGACTCTTGTTGACAGAATTAAGTCCTCCCAGACAGAAGATCCAGATCTTCAAGGAATTAAGGCTACTGTTCAGTCAGGAGATCAGAGTGGATTTTATGTAATGGATGATGGATCCCTGAGATTTGAAGGCAGACTTTGTGTGCCTAGCAATGAGGAGTTAAAAGCAGAGATTTTGAGGGAGGCTCACTACTCTCCCTATACTGTGCACCCTGGTGGTACTAAGATGTATAGAGACTTAAAGGAGAATTTTTGGTGGAAAGGGATGAAGAGGGATATTGCTCAGTTTGTGGCCAAGTGCTTAGTATGTCAGCGGGTGAAGGCAGAGCATCAAAAACCTGCAGGACCTCTTCAATCTTTGATGATTCCTCAGTGGAAATGGGAAAAGATTACTATGGATTTTGTAACTGGTCTGCCCAAAACTCCCAGGAGTAATGATGCTGTTTGGGTTATTGTGGACAGACTGATGAAGTCAGCTCATTTCCTACCCTTCAGAGTTGGAGTCTCGAGTGGCAGATTGGCTAGCTTGTATTTGGAGCAGATTGTGAGACTCCATGGTGTTCCTGTTTCTATTGTATCTGACCGGGACACCAGATTTGTATCACAGTTTTGGAAAAGCCTTCATAAAGCCTTGGGGACCAAATTGAACTTCAGTACGCATATCATCCCCAGTCTGATGGGCAGTCAGAGAGGACCATTCAGATTCTAGAAGATATGCTGTGTGCCTATGTAATGGACTTAGGTGGGGCATGGGATAACCACTTATCTTTGGTGGAGTTTGCTTATAACAATAGTTATCAAGCCAGTATCCAGATGGCCCCATTTGAGGCTTTGTACGGTAGGAGGTGCAGATCTCCTTTGTGTTGGGATGACGTGGGGGAAAGGAAATTGCTAGGCCCTGAGCTGATCCAGCAGACAGTTGACAAGTGCATTGATCAGGGAGCGTCTTCGTACAGCTCAGAGCAGGCAGAAGAGTTATGCTGACATCAGAGGAGAGAGTTAGAATTCCAGGTTGGGGATCATGTTTTCTTAAAGGTATCACCAACCAAGGATGTGATGAGATTCGGAGTCAGAGGAAAGCTTGGCCCACGCTATATTGGACCCTTTGAGATCTTGAGTAGAGTTGGGGAGGTTGCTTACAGCTTAGCACTGCCTCCGATCTTATCTGGTGTTCATAATGTATTCCATGTATCCATGCTGAGGAAATATGTTTCAGATCCCAGTCATGTCATAGATTATGAACCTATTCAGTTGAGAAAGGATTTATCGTATGAGGAGCATCCTGTGCGTATTGTGGACCGCAAGGATCAGATTCTGAGGCATCGTACCATCCCTTATGTCAAAGTTCAGTGGAATAATCACTCTGAGAGGGAGGCTACTTGGGAGCTGGAGGAAGAAATTAAAAAGAAGTATCCTCATTTATTTGAAGGTAAATTATCTATCTAAGATTATTGACTTTTGATTAGTTGATTGATCCGTAGTTATGAAGTCATGTTTCAATTTCGAGGCCAAAATTTTAATAAGGAGGGGAGGATGTAATACCCGGTTCCCGGTTCATGTGAACCAGGTTCGGGTTTGACACTGTGTTGTACAACGCTTCATTTTTAGCTGAGCGTTTCGTTTGCCCAGATCTTTAAACCGAAGCGTTGCACGGGGAGGTTAAATACGTGATGGAGGAGGGACTCCCTCCATCAATCTGGCATCCGTTTCCCATAAGGTAAACTCCCAAATCCACTGAGAGAAGGAGAGAGAGAGAGAGAGAGAAAGCAGGCATGAGAGAGAGAGACAGCGGGACAGAGAGATGGTAGCAGCCGGTTGATCCCGTTGGTTCAGGCCCGGCGGCATGCTCGCCGCCGTGCCGGGCCTGATACTTGGCCGGCGACCCCGCCGGCGCCGGGGGAGGCGTCCGGCAGGGTGGTGGTGGAGAGAGAGAGGAGAGGGAGGGCCAATTGGCCCTCCTCTCGCATGGTGGCGGAAGCTGAACCATGTCCCCGCCGGCCATGTCCCCGTCCCCTGTTCGGTGAAACAGGGGATCGGGAGAGATAACGGATTGAACCGGGCCGGCTGGGCCGGCCGGTTCAGGCCTTTTGGGCCGTGCAGTGAGCGGACTTCGGGCTGGATTTTGGACCCCGTAACGGGTCGGGATTAGAAAAATAAATATATGGCTAGAATCTGGATGAATTCTAGTTTCTTGGGGTATTTTTACTTCCCCAATCGGNGGGATCGGGAGGGATAACGGATTGAACCGGGCCGGCTGGGCCGGCCTGTTCAGGCCTTTGGGCCATACAGTGAGCGGATTTCGGGCTGAATTTTGGGCTCCGTAACGGGCCGGGATTAGAAAATAATTATATGACTAGAATCTTGGTGAATTCTAGTTTCACGGGGTATATTTACTTCCCCATTTGGGTTTATATAGTGGGAGATATTCGAGCCCAAAGTAGGGCCCGTGAATTAGTTTGGATAGAAATCCTAAGGGTCATTTTAACATTCGTATTCTAATAAATTGATTGTGTAATGATCCTGTAGGTGCTCAGACATCAGAATAGCTGATTTATACCTGTTGGATTGCGTACTGAGGTAAGTAAGCCAGTTATCAGTTTATTAAATAATTTATTTCAGGATATGCGCAGTTAAATTGTGAATTGTTATTGGCTAAATTGTAAGTAGATGAATATTATGAATACATGGCTATTTATGTACTATATTTCATGTGTGGATGTTATGCATGAGAGACGCAGTTATTATGAAATTGATGTATTACATGCAATTGTTCAGTAGGTATAATCCACTGTTTATACAATATTGTGTTGTTATTGATATGATGAGTGCATATGATGTGAGGTACTGTTATGTGTCGCCGCGGCTCTCCTTTATCATGTCATACCCTAGTATTTCAACCCTACTTCAGTAGGGGGGATACTTGTTGGTACATTATGGTATTTCGACCCTACTTCAGTAGGGGGGATACTTGTTGGTACATTATGGTATTTCGACCCTACTTCAGTAGGGGGGATACTTGTTGGTACATTATGGTATTTCGACCCTACTTCAGTAGGGGGATACTTGTTGTACATTATGGTATTCGACCCTACTTCAGTAGGGGGATACTTGTTGGTATACTATGGTATTTCGACCCTACTTCAGTAGGGGGGATACTTGTTAGTATGCTATGGCATTTCGACCCTTTCAGTAGGGGGATGCCTGTTGGTACATTATTGAGATATTGCAGGGCCGTGGGTTACATTTTCAGTTACCATTGAGAGTATAAACAGTGGGTTTACTTACATTGCATGATTGAGTAATTGTGAAATGTTTGTGCATGCAGATCATTTATATGCTTTATTGATTGCTATGCTATGATTTGACTGTATAACATGGTTTACTTACTGAGTGTAAGCTCACAAAATTCTTACAATGTTTTTATCAGAGCCACGAGGTTGAAGATGGATTGTGGGGTGATGGATCTTCTATTAAATAAAACAAGATCATTATTTTGTTGTAGCCCCAATATATGTGTAGGGCTTGATGCCCAGACTTTATTATTGTGGTGTGTAAGGGTGTTAGCCCAAAACTTTTATTAATGTATTTGACTTGGTTTTATTTATAATGGTGCTTTATGTTGAAAAATTTTATGACGCCTTGCGTGCCCGGCACGCGGCGGGTTGTCACCCTAGCCCGATATTTGGGTCTGGGGCGTGACAGCTTATATGGTATCAGAGCTTAGGTTATGACCCTAGGGACACAGATACATTGACATGATAATGGTTTGACCCTAGGGACACAGACATATTGACATGATAACACGTAGAGAACATATTTTGATGACATTATACTTAGAGACACCTGACATTTTAGCTTATGATGATATTAACCACATTTAATTTAACAGGAAATAGTTATGGCTCGCCGTACTAGGAGCCAACTGTATGAGGAGGACTCTCTGGCCGGTAATGCTGATCAGCCGGTGGGTCAAGGGACTACTGGAGGTTCGGCTCCTGCCAACCCAGTAGGAACTGAGCACCAGCAATTCCAGTCCGAGATGCTTCAAGCTCTCTCGGGTATGGCGCAGTCTATGAGGGACATGCAGCATCAGATTCAGCAGGCTTTGACCACTCAGTCTACACCCCCTTCTGCTCCGACACAGACTACCCTTCCTGTTCCGCAGCTGCAGCCGACCTTACCCACTCCATTAGCACCGCCGACCCAGTCTGCTTTATCTCAATCCTGGGTGGGGAACGGTCGTAGCTTTGCAGATTTCAAGAAGTTTGCCCCTGCTCCCTTCTCTGGTTCTAGTAACCCTATTGATGTTGAGAGATGGGTGCGTGATATGGAGAAGGCCTTCATGGCCCATGGTAGTCAGGAGATGGAGAGGATCAGATTTGCTACTTATCTTCTACAAGAGGAGGCTTATGATTGGTGGTTATTAAAGGAGCAGCGTCGGGGTGGTCAGACTATTTCTTGGGAACAGTTTAAGGAGGTATTCTTCGATAAGTACTTTCCCAGGAGTATGCAAAGGAGGATGGAAACAGAATTTCTCAAGTTGGAGCAAAGGAATCTCTCGGTGGCCCAATATGAAGCTGAATTCACTAGGCTGGCCCGTTTTGCTCCAAGTATAGTATCTAATGAAATGGCCAAGATCGCCCGTTTCACGGAGGGACTTCGACTCAGGCTGATGCAGGCGGTCAACGCATTCGAGCTTCCCACTTATAGTGCCGTGGTGAATAAGGCCTTAGTAATTGAGAGAGATATGAATACTGTTCAGAGGGATTGGGAGCAGCAGAAGAAGAGAAAAGGGCATAATGCTAGTCAGCCCCTAGCTCATGCCAAGAAGAGAGGTGCACCCCAGGCCCCAGGAGGACAACCATATAGGGAGGCTCGCTGTAATCGCTGTGGGAATTTCCACTCGGGGAGACCTTGCCATGGAGTGCCTGGTGCTTGTTTCTCCTGTGGAAAGACTGGCCATAAGAAAGCCACATGTCCTCTTCGACAGAACTAGCTGCCATCTTCCAGTCAAGGAACGAATCAGCAGCAGCAGCAGCCATCGAGGACTCAGGGAAGGGTCTTCGCTCTCACTCAGCAGGATGCTGCCGCTTCTAATTCTGTGGTGACAGGTATATCAATATTTCACATATAGCATTACATTCTTATCCTGTGCAATGGATTAATAATTAGTTAGACATTATATTCTTGTTGTTAAAATGGAATTTCATTTACGTCCAGGAATGATTAGGATAGGCAATGATTATGCTCAGACTCTAATTGATCCGGGTGCCACTCATTCATTTATATCTGACACATACCTTGGCAAGAATGCATCATTGACACCTGAATCTCTAGACCATGAGTTACACATTGCCTTTCCAAATGGTGATACTATGAAAGTTGATACTGTATGCAAATCCTGCCTGATTATCATTGAGGATAGGAAACTGAATGCCAATCTTATTGTCCTTCCTTTGAAATTCGTTGATGTTATCCTTGGTATGGATTGGTTAGCCTCCTATCATGCTTCTGTAGACTGTTTCAGAAAGATCGTCAACTTCAAGATTCCTTGTCAACCCGAATTTAGTTTTACTGGTGGCCAGAAACTTCTAGCCTCAGTGCTTATTTCGGCACTACAGGCTGAAAAATATCTGAGGAGTGGTGGTCAAGGATTTATTGCTGTTATATGTGATCTTCAAAGAAAGAGGCCAAGTTGGAGGATATTCCTATAGTTAGAGAATTCCCTGATGTCTTTCCAGATGAATTATCAGAGTTGCCTCCTGACCGAGAGGTTGAGTTCTCCATTGATTTGATTCCTGGAACTGGACCTATATCCAAGGCCCCTTATCGCATGGCCCCGGTTGAGCTAAAAGAGTTGAAGGACCAATTGCAGAACTCCTAGATCGGGGATTTATCAGGCCTAGTGCTTCTCCTTGGGGTGCTCCAGTTCTATTTGTTAAGAAGAAGGATGGCAGTCTTCGGCTATGCATTGATTACCGGGAAATCAATAAGGTGACAGTGCGGAATAAGTATCCTTTGCCGAGGATTGATGATTTGTTTGACCAACTTCAAGGAGCCCGAGTATTCTCTAAGATTGATCTCAGGTCAGGTTATCATCAGCTTAAAGTCAAGGATGAGGATGTTCCTAAGACAGCTTTCAGATCTAGATATGGCCATTATGAGTTTTTGGTGATGCCATTTGGTTTGACCAATGCCCCGGCAGCGTTCATGGATTTGATGAACAGAATATTTAGGCCATACCTGGATCAGTTTGTGGTTGTATTTATTGATGATATCCTGATCTATTCTAAGAGTCTCAGGGAGCATGAGGATCACTTGAGGATTGTGCTTCAGACTCTTCGGGAGAAGAAGCTTTATGCTAAGCTGCAGAAGTGTGAGTTTTGGTTGGACCAAGTAGCTTTCTTGGGTCACGTAATTTCTGCGGATGGCATTTCTGTAGACCCAAAGAAATTGAAGCTATTACTAACTGGAGCCGACCTTCCAATGTGGCCGAAGTCAGAAGCTTCTTGGGGCTAGCCGGGTATTATAGAAAATTTGTGGAAGGCTTCTCTCGCATCGCTCTACCCCTAACTCGTTTAACCCAGAAACGAGTGAAGTTTGACTGGTCAGAGGAGTGTGAGGAAAGTTTTCAGGAGCTAAAGCAACGTTTGGTGTCAACTCCTATCCTTGTCCTTCCGACAGGATCTGAGGGTTTCACACTTTATACTGATGCCTCTCGGAAAGGATTGGGATGTGTTCTAATGCAGAATGGAAAGGTGATAGCCTATGCTTCCAGACAGCTGAAGCCTTATGAACAGAACTATCCGACTCATGATCTGGAATTAGCTGCGGTGGTTTTTGCTTTAAAGATTTGGCGGCATTATCTCTATGGGTGTCATGTGATGTGTATACAGATCATAAGAGTCTAAAATATATCTTCACACAGAAGGAGCTCAATTTGAGGCAGAGGAGATGGTTGGAACTTCTGAAGGACTATGATCTGAATCTACATTACCATCCAGGGAAGGCTAATGTTGTGGCTGATGCTTTGAGTAGGAAGACCTCTTCCGAGTTAGCTGCTATGCTTACCTTCCAACCTCACATTCTGAAGGACCTTGAGAGGTGAGAGATTGGATTGAGAGTACAGCAGTCTGATGGATTTGTTGCTGCACTTATTCTTCAGCCGACTCTTGTTGACAGAATTAAGTCCTCCCAGATGGAAGATCCAGAACTTCAAAGAATTAAGGTTGCTGTTCAGTTAGGAGATCAGAGTGGATTTTATGTAATGGATGATGGATCCCTGAGATTTGAAGGCAGACTTTGTGCCTAGCAATGAGAGTTAAAAGCAGAGATTTTGAGGGAGGCTCTACTCTCCCTATACTGTGCACCCTGGTGGTACTAAGATGTATAAAGACTTAAAGGAGAATTTTTGGTGGAAAGGGATGAAGAAGGATATTGCTCAGTTTGTGGCCAAGTGCTTAGTATGTCAGCGGGTGAAGGCAGAGCATCAAAAACCTGCGGGACCTCTTCAATCTTTGATGATTCCTCAGTGGAAATGGGAAAGGATTACTATGGATTTTGTAACTGGTCTGCCCAAAACTCCCAGGAGTAATGATGCTGTTTGGGTTATTGTGGTGTGTAAGGGTGTTAGCCCAAACTTTTATTAATGTATTTGACTTGGTTTTATTTATAATGGTGCTTTATGTTGAAAATTTTTATGACGCCTTGCGTGCCCGGCACGCGGCGGGTTGTCACCCTAGCCCGATATTTGGGTCTGGGGCGTGACAAAGCGGTAGGGAAGATTGACGGTAGTAACGAATAATTTAGGTACGGTGGAATAATAGTAATGATGATAGATAATGAAAATGATGATTACAATAGTAATATGATGATAGTAATAATGATGATAACGATCATAATAGTGGTAAAAAAAATAGTTAGTATAGTATAGATATAATGGTAGTCGAAATACGATGATGATAATAGAGGATGGTGAAGAATAGATGGTAAAGACAATGGTCAGTCCTCAAGATGTTACGATAAGCGCTGCTTTTATAGTGGTAAAAGTAGCAAATGTTGGAGATATAGTAGTGGTAGTGACGATGACGATGAACATTGCATATAATGATGGTTATGGTAAAAATTGTAATATCTTGAACTTAAAAGCTTTGTATTTTATTTTATGCATGCATTTATTATTAGTTTAGCTTTTTAGCATGAGTAATTAGAGTGAAGAAGGTAAAATTTAAAATTTAATTTTTTTCTAGCAAATCTTGATGAAACCTTGATGAAGTCCTAATGAAAATCGGATAAAACCTAATAAGCGATTGGTAGAAATGAGGTATCCTATATGTAAGCAATATAAAATGAGAAAATATTTGATGGACGGACATGTGTCTAACATTAAGTAATATATAAATGAAAAATGTGTGAGTGGATGGGTGAATTTAGACAAAGGTCATTTAAAATATTAATTAAGGGCATAAAGGGAAGAAGTACCAAGAGTCATTTAGAAGTTTGCTAGGGGCATAAAAGGAAAGGTTTTCAAAAGTCATTTGGAAGTTTACCAAGGGCATAAAAGAAAAAGGTTTCAAAAGTAATTTGGAGGTTTGACCAAGGATAAATTATGATTTACTAAGGGTAAAATATCATGATGGGAGAGTATCAAGTGGACTTTGAAAAGTGTAACTTAAATGTAAAGGGCAAATGGAGATTTTCATGGGAGCATTTAAAACCCACTTAAACCTTAGCTCTTAAGCAAGTATGAAAAGAGAAAAAAGGGGAGAAAAAGGAGAAAGAAAATAGAAAGAAAAAAAGAGAGGAAGAGGGTTTCAGCCATGGAAATGAAAGGGAGGAGAAGAAGAGAAGAAAAAGAAAGGAAGAAAAAAAAGAGAGAGAGAAAAGGAGGGAAGAAATCTTGGTGGCTCAGCAAGCTTGAAAGAAAAAGAAGCTAAGGATTCTTTCCTATCTTTTCTAAGGTAAAATCTAATTTTTCTAAGTTTAAGAATAGTGCTAAAATCTTGTGATTAGGAGTTAAATGAGGTGATAGCATATATGCTATGAATCTTTGAGTATATGAGGGATTGAAGAATGTTATTCTAAGATGCTAAGACATAGAGCATGCATGCATAATTTCATGAAGACCTTAAGTGTATGTGACCCTTATAATGCATATGTTGTAACATAGGTCAAGAGATTTGTTCCAGAGAGCCATTACAAGAGAGGTAACAGCCAGTAAAGTGTGCTAACAACTAAAGCGAGTGGATTCCTCATCTAGCTTTAAAAACTATTATATGAACTATATTGAAACCTTGCTACAAAAACCTATGGTATGCTATGTTGTGTATAGTATTTCAAATTATCTAATTATAAGAAATGAGAACTAAGTTTAATGATGTTTCTAAAGCATGTATTTATAGTAAAAACTGTTTTTAAAGAAAAGTATATGTTATTAATAAAGAGTGTTTTCCAAAGCAAAGCATGGCTTGCATGAAAAAAATGTTTCAAGGTGAAGCATGTATTTCAGGCAAAGATTATTAAAAGTAAAACATGAATTTAAAGGTAACGCATGAGTTTAAAGCATGTTTAAAGCAAAGCATGTAATTTTATGAAAAGTAATGTTTTAGGTAAAACATATGTTTTAAGTAAAGTATAGACCTTGCCTTTGAGGTATATGTTTCAAGTGATGCATGAGGATGTATGAATAACAATGTTTCAAAGAAAGTATAGTTTATTTATGTTTAGATTATAAACTTATTTTTGAGTATTTCCATAGCATGCATCATAAAGAACATTGGGCAATTTATGGGACTGATCATCTTGTAGACTGTGCCATAGCATGAGCATTGCACACACTACTTACAGCAGCAACACCTTCTTGCGATTCGATATACTATGATCTCGATGCCAAGGAGAGTACATGCTAGACCAACCTAGCGGGATAAGTTGCAAGCAGCCCAGTGGGGCAAAGAATCACAGCTCGATAAAAAGCTAGGTTACTATATAGCTCAAGGGGGCACAGTGATATTAGCTCAGGGGAGGGGCGATCAGGAGGCCTAAGGAAAAGGAACAAGCTCACACTTGGGGTGAATCGTACATGTGAGGGGTGCCATGTGGTGTGAAAATCCTCGATGCTCAGTTCACTCACCCACTGAGAGTATACCTACAGAAGAGCTACTATAGGGATGTACCTTAATGGTAGCACACATAACCCAGCATCATGAGATTTTGCAAATGATTGCATCATTCTATTTGAGTTTGAATTATTAGAAGCGTAAGCTAACTTATAAGTTTTTTTATACCATATAAAAGTTTTCTTTTTATCTATCTGTACTATGTTATATCGGCTATTCAGTATAGTACAGTTGTGCATTGAGTTTAGTATATATGTATCGATATGCTTATCAACTTTATGATGTTGTTCTCAGTTTCCCCATTGTTAGATGTTTTAGAAAAGCATATACATATTTTACATGACAATGTTTATTTTTCAGTGGAAAAATGGTTGATATAGTATTTCAATTGAGTTGGAAAAATGGTTGATACAGTATTTCAATTGAGTTGATGTTATTGGAAGCATAAGCTAAATTATAAGTTTTCTTCTATCATATTAAAAGGTGTACTTTTATTTATCATATTACATTGTATCAGTATATTTATTGGTTTATGATGTTGTTCTTAATTTTTCTATTGTTAGATTGTTATTCAGTCACTGGGACTTAGGTTTCACCCCTCTATTGTTATAATTTTTGCATTTCAGATTAGTGAAAGTTAGTTGGCAAGCTAAAAGGTTGACCTTAGTTGCATAGTTTTATTACGAATTGCCAGCTTATGGAGAAGTCTTTTGGGTGTATTTGGATGTGTTGTATGGTTGTATATATTGAGGTAGTATTAAGATAATCATGTATGGATGTATATAATTGTAACCTTGTGATATATCTTGGATTTGAATTGGATATGAGAAATGACTTTTATTGTAGAATGACATGTGAATATGATCTTTATAACACATTGTGAAGGAAGTCTATATTGCTTATAGTCTTGTAAAGTAAGTATGGAAATTTTTTTTATATGAGCATGGATTAAATCAAATGGTAATGTGGTCTTTGAAAAGTGTGAATTTCACGAGCAGGACAAAATATTTTAAACAGGATGAGAATTTGTGCATGTAGCTTATGACAAATGGATAAGGTTCACTTGGGCTTTATAGTGTTTAACATAAAGACTAGCAGAACTCTATTCAATTACTATAAGTTGGCATGTGTCGGTGAAAGGATCCCAACAAAATATAATTGAAAAGGATGGCGATGGTGATGGTGGTGAAGAAGGATTGTAGATGATGATAGTATGGTAATAATATGATGGGTAGGATGGTTACAAGTGAAGATAGGGAGTAAGTGGCAGAAGTATAGTAATGAAAAATATAAAAAAATATTATTCATTTAAAATAAATTTAAAATATTTGTTTTAAAAAACTAAAAAAATTAGTTTTCTATTTAAAAATATTAAGTTTGTATGTAAATTATTATTTTTTATCTTTTATGAAAAAATTAGAAAATATTTAGAATTAAAACACAAAATTTTATCATTTGAACTAGATCAAAATAGATTGAATATATAAAATTTTAGCATTATCCTTAAAATCTTTATCTTTTTTATCAAGTTAATTCTTTATAATTATTAAAAAATGAATTGATACCTCATTGTTGCAACATTGATGTGATGAGAGATGGTGGTAGTGGTATGGTTTAGAGTTAGTGTTTTGCATTTGCAAATTGAGAAAGTATATCATGGAACATGAAAGAGGAAGATAGAAGAGGGATAACAATGAAAATGAAAAAACTTGGATCTCATGGAAAACCATCTCAACTGAGATGGGTTTGAAAATGGTGTTAAGAACTAAGATAGATTGTTTTAAAAAAAAATCATTGGACTTAAGTTCAAGAATAAGGATTAAGGTCTTCATCCCCAACTTGAACTTGAGTTTGGATTAATTTTCCTGCAAAATAAAATTACTTTATTTCATTATTTTTTTCTTCTAAATACACCTTGAAATCCTCTTACTTACATTTTAATTTTATTTAGTTAAAATTTCACACATTCGTAATTCCTAACATTACCACTTTGTTCTTTTTTTTTTTTTTTTTGAAATAAGTTTCCCAGTATGCCTAATTGTGAAGGAGTTCTAATTTAAAATATAAATATGTTAATATTGAACTATAAATTAATTTTTCATATAATTTCAAAATAATAATTTTATTGCTTATTTAGTTAATTTAGTATATTAACAGATATAACTCATCATTTTGTTTATTTCTTTAATTCTATAAATATTTTTAATTATTTTTTTAAGAAAAGAGATGGGGATTGGAATGGTGAGAAATAAGGACCGCGAGGATGAAGACGAGGTTGGAAATAAAAAATATACTCTCAAAAGAGATATAATAAATTTACAATAAATTTAACCCTCCAAATGACATTAAAAATAAGTGATCCCAGGCCGACTGTTTACTGCAATTAATTGTTCCATATACTCTATGATAAAGTTCAAATTAGTTTTTTGACTGAGCAACAACGACCATTCCTCGACTGGATTGTCGATAGAATTTCCTGTTTTTAAGTGATCCCAAGCCGACTGTTTACGATTTTATTTTTTTTAGCACAGCATTATATTGTCACGCTCCATATATCGCTCTATGCATATCCAGCTATCTTATGGCGGTTAAGCTTGATATGGAGAGAGCAGTTGGTCTTTCTTGCACCGCTCGCTCCAGGATTTTGGGTTTGAAGAGCTGTTCATCAAGTGGATCTTGGCTTGTATTCAGAGGCCTTCTTTTTCTCTAATTATCAATGGATGCCCGATGGAGTTTTTCCATTCTACTGTAGGTCTGAGGCAGGGGTGCCCGTTATCCCCTTTATTGTTCATTCTAGCTGCAGATGATCTTTCTCGTGCTTTTCATCAGGCAGTAGAATCAGAGGATTGTCCCATTCATGGCCGGGAGTCAGGGCCCTGCGGTCTCCCATCTCCTTTTCGCTGATGACTGTATTCTTCTGGGTCAGGCTTCCATTGATAATGCGGCTTCCTTACATTCTATTATGCAGAACTATTGTCTGGCTTCGGGTCAGAGGGTTAACTATCTCAAATCTTCTATATGTTTCAGCCCGAAGACCACCAGATCTACTAGGGAAGCCATTACTAATCTGTCGGGTATATCTATTCAGATTGATCGATTTCTGTACCTGGGGATCCCCATTACAGGAAGATGTCCCCATTGTTCTGACTTTGCTGAGCTTGAGAGGAGGGTTCGTCAGCACCTTGAGGGGTGGCAGGTCACTAGTTTATCTATGATGGCCAGGGTCATTATTATTCGATCGGTTTCTCTTCGCTTCCTCTATATCTTCTTTCGAATACTGCTATTCTGACTACCTGTCTTAGGAGGATAGAGAGATGCTTCAGAGACTTTCTTTGGGCCTCTATGCAAGATGGTCATGGCATGCATTTATTATCCTGGGACACGGTCTGTATGCCTATCCAAGAAGGCTGTCTTGGAATTCAGTCTCTGATTGTTAGAAGAGAAGCTCTTCTTGCCAGATATGATTCTCGATTTCTCTTAGAGCCGCAGTGTCTGTGGAGCTCTCTAATGCGAGCGAGGTATGGAGAGTGGACATCCGGCTTGCCCATTTTGCCGACCCAAGGATCTTCCTACTTTTGGAAGGAGGTTTGCAGATATGGTCAGTTTATCCTGGAGAATGTTTCATGGAGTATCGGAGATGGTTATTCGATTGATGTTATCCATGATACTTGGATTTCTGAGCTCCCCCTTTCGAGGTGGCCCTCTTTATTAATATGGATGCCCCCTCCAGTTAAGGGTTAAGGATTTGATTTCCCTGGATTCCCCTCATGGCATATCCCCACGGTGACATGGTTATTTGGGGAAGAGCTTTCTCGGCAGATTCTATCTATGCCTCTTAGATCTAGGCTTTGGCAGAGATCTTGTCTCTTAGGGCCCCCTCCAAGGACCTTATGAGGAGTTTCAGGCCACAGTCCTGGCGCACTGAGGATGCTGCTTGGATTTGGAAGCTTCCCACCATTCCTAGGGTTCAGCTTTTATTTGGAAGCTTCTTTGGGGCTACCTTCCTACGTCTGGTCTTCTCTCTCTGAGGGGTCTGTCTATCAGCCAATCTGTCCTCTTTGTCGGCTGGAGGAGGCGGATGACCACGCTATCTTTTTACGTCCTAGAGCTAGACAGATATGGTATCTGATGGGTTTCTCTAGTAGATTGGAGGCTATGGCATCTTCGCGCTCCTCCTTTTTCCATGATATTCGGTGGAGATCTCAGCATAAGCGTGGTCTTTGGGCAGCCACGGCATATCAGATTTGGCTGTCAAGGATGAGCTCATTTTTTCGAATACCACTGCTTCTCCTCCCTGATTATGGACTATGGCCGTGTCTTCTCTGGTGTTGGTTCTGGCTCCTCTAGCCGCTGGGGTTCCCCTACTGCTTCGGCAGCAAACCGGTATCCGGTTTTCATTTCTTGGGAGCCCCCTCTAGGGTCTGTCAAAATCAACTTCGATGGGAGTGTCCGTGGTAGAGCAGCTGGTTATGCGTTCATCATCCGTGGGTCGGCGGATGATTTATTGGCGGCAGGAGGTTTGGTTCTCTTGACTATTCTGTCCCGATGGCTGAGCTCTATGCGGCTTGAGCGGGGATTTCTTATGCCGCTCGGATTCTCCGCGCTCCTAGGATCATGATCGAGGGTGATTCTATGACGGTCATTTCTTGGTTGCAGAAGGAGAATTGTTTTGATGGTCCCTCTAATCCAATCTTGAGGGATATTGGTCAATGCGAGTGACTGGCTCTGTCCTGATCCGTCATATATATCGTGAAGCCAATGCCGTGGCAGATTGGGTGGCTACCTCTATGGATCAGTATACTGGTTCATGGATTTGGAGGCCTGGAGATCACTGTCCGATTCTTCTTCAGCATTTTATCTTCTAATGTTTCTGGGTTGATTCATACGAGACTTATGTGATCGCCCGTTTGTACCAATATATAATATATATATAAGGGAGTAAATACAAGGAAGACTGCTCTCCATTATTTTATCCATTTGTACGGCATGATTTGCGCTATGGATATCTACTACTCCTGTTGATTGCCAGAGAGTAATCTCACAGGTTCAAATCTCATTGGTTCTGTTTCAAATGAGTCCTACACCTCGTCCATTCTCTGCTCCAAGTGCTTCTGGATACTGGATCTGAAATTGGCTTTGGACAAAGAATCAACCATACTTGGTCTGGAGGAAAAAGATAGAAGCTAGATGTAAGGACATAGAGAATGTCTATATAGCATTCTCCAAGCATTAGAAAAGTCAAGTTCATTATGCTGATCAATGTCAGAAAAAATCTCCTAACTAAATCGATACCTGATGAAGGGTAAAATCATCATTACATTATTGACCGCTCACATTGGCGATGGGGTCGCGCCCAATCCAAATGCCCTGCTTGCCAACTGGCTAGCCGGCGCGACATTCTAGCAACAAGAGTCTCGTTATAATGAAGAAAGAGAACGAAAAGAGAAAAAGGGCCATGTGCATGGGTTCTCCCAAGGGCCACTTCATTAATATGCTGGAGCATTTAATGGTGCAGAAACGGTCATAATGACTTGATCAGTATTTAATGGAATAAAAAGAAAAGAGAAAGCATGCCTCAGCACTTAAGCCTCGCCTATTAGGCGAGCCATGCCCTCTCATTCAAGCAGCTTCTAGCTCAGCTTGGCCACATAGCTCGGCCAGCCTCAGCCTCGGCTAGCTTCAGCATAGCTCGGCATAGGCATAGGTCGGCCAACATAGCTCGGCCAGCTCAGCTTCGGCCAACATATCTCGGCCTTCGCAACCATGATATGTCTCTTGCATCAAGGCATTTATGGCCTAATAAAGGCCACGTGTATCCACTTGCTTTAAGGCATTGATGGCTGCCACGTTGGCCCTTTGGCACCTACCTCCATGGAACCATGATGACCGAACCACAGCGTTCAAAATACCTCTGCGGAATCTGGCGCGTAAGAATTCGAACCAACTATAACTGAATAAGATTTCATACGGCGAATCATGCCCAGAGATGGCCTAGGACCCGCAAGAGTGGCCTAGGTCCATATGATCATTAAACCTCATGGCATCAACCAGCTCTCCCAACCGTCGATCCTCTAACTGATAAGATACGGATCCCGCTGGCATCATAACAAACTCGATTCAGATTTCAACGGCTTTCAGACCCATGATGCCTCCAAGCAGTCAGGTGACCCTCTATAAATACGACTGTCTTCCTCCTTCTAAGGTAGGCGCCATCCTACACACTTGCTTGCCCCTCCTTTCCACCATTAGCGCTCTGCTCAGAGCTCTCGAGAGGCCACCCTTGGAGAGACTCTTCAGCGAGAGCCTTCTCCTCTTGTTTGTTGATTGTTGATCTCCACTGACTTGAGCGTCGGAGGGTCTTCCGCAGAGGGCCACCCCCAACGCCTCTCGTGTGAGGACTGTTTTGTAGGTCCGCCCAGGAAGGAGCCGATCGCGCCCGAGTCGGAGGATGGATTTCAGCAGCAACAAAATGGCGCTAGAGGAAGGGTCCTCAAGTCCCATAAACTTGTGATCCAGAAGATAAGGGTCTCGATCTTGAAGAGAACCCCTCCAATGGCCAATCAAAAAAAGGCTACTTCCGAAGCCCGAGACCAGATCGTCTCCCAAAGACCTGATCTGGTGAGCAGTGTGGCACCGCCATCACCACCAGTTGAGACTCCATCGCCACCAGTGGCCCCAGTGACCCAGGACCAGTTTGTCACACTGATCCAGCAGGTCCAAGCACTGACCCATTTGATTCAGGGATGCCATGAAGCTCTCCATCCAGCTACTCCTGCTCTGCATCTTCCTGAGGGAGCCGCGGACCCCCCTTGTCGTCCTAAGGGAGCTGGGCCAGCCCTGCAAGTGGTCTGCAGCAAGGATCTTCCTAGATCTCGGCAGGCCCGATCCCTCTCTCCGGTGTCCTCTTGCCACGACTCGACGCCGTCTTCACCTTCTCCCCGCCTCGGCACTATAGCTCGGCTTCCGTAGCCGCGCTCACCAAGGCATTTGGCCTCATAAAGGCCATGTGCATCTACCTGCTTTAAGGCATTTAATGCCCTTTTTCCTTCCATGCATTAAGGCATTTATGGCTACCACATTGGCCCCCTTGGCACCTTTTACATGAGGAAGGATGGCGTCATGAAGCCAAGATAAGAGTTCTTGACTCCATGCTTCACAGAAGTCCAACGACCAGCTTAGCCTCGGCCAGTGGGTCCACCGCACACCCAGAGAGTTTCTACAGGCGAGACCCTGTTCCGGATGGCCTTGGCACAAAAGCTGTCATTCCCGTGGAGATAAGACTCCCCTCTCCATGGGTGGAGAGCTACTCGGAGGAGGCTAACGACGAGCAGCTCCGCACCAACCTCAACTTGGTGGAGGAATCAGGGAGAAAGCTTCGAATCAAAGTAGCTGCGTACCAGCAAAGAGTAACTCGTTATCGCTCCACCTGAGTCAGAGGGAAATTTTTCCTCCCCGATGATCTGGCGCTTCGGAAGGCGCCCATCTCGAAGCTGGAGCAAGAAAAATTGTCCCCGAATTGGGAGGGCCCCTATCAAGTGACGGAAGTCATCAGACCTGGTACCTACAAGCTCCAAGATCTAAACAGAAAATCTGTTCCCCGACGTGGAATTCAGACAACCTCCGCATACATCATCAGTAGGGTACGCCTTCTATATGTCCGCTCCATTAACTGTTATGGCATATTGCTTCTATGATTCATGGCATGGTTGCTATAATCACTTCTCCAAAAAATCATAATGAAAAGTATGTGTACTTGCTAATCCTCGGCACGACCGAGCTGTCTTCTTGAACAGGAAATCTCCGTACCTCGGCTGGGCTGAGTCCTATTCATCGAAGACTCGGTATGGCCGAGCACCCCAGTATGGTGGGGGCCAAGTGATCTCCAAAACCCCATCCGGATTTGGGCAGCTTACAAGCCCCGGCCGAACCAGGTGACCTTCAAAATTTCATTCGGATTCGGGCAGCTTACAAGCCCCGGTCGAACCAAAGGACAAAGAAACCTCGGTTGGATTTGGGCAGCTTACAAGCCCCGGCCAAACCGAATGATCTCCAAACAGTCTCCGTACCTTGGCCACGCCAAGTAAAATATAATCTTTTAAATCCTCAGTCGGGCCGAGCGATCTCCGTACCTTAGCAGCGCCAAGTAAAATATAATCATGAAGGCTCGGCAACACAGAGTAATTTATTATTTGGAAGACTCGGCAACACGAAGCCTCGGCTACAACCGAGTGGCATATTTGGAAGCCGACCGAGTAGCATCTTGGGAAGGCTTGGCAACACGAGAATTTATTATTTGAAAGCCTCGGTTACAACCGAGTAGCATATTGGGAAGGCTCGGCAACACCGAGTAATTTATTATTTGGAACCTTGGTTACAACCGAGTAGCATGAAGGCTCGGCAATACCAAGTAATTTATTATTTGGAAGACTCGACAACATCGAGTAAATTAATATTTGGAAGCCTCAGTTACAACTGAGTAGCATCTTGGGAAGGCTCGACGAGTAATTTATTATTTGGAAGCCTCGGTTACAATCGAGTAGCATGAAGGCTCGGTAACACGATAATTTATTATTTGGAAGCCTCGGTTACAACCATGTAGCATGAAGGATCGGCAACACCGAGTAATTTATTATTTAGAAGACTTGGCAACACCGAGTAAATTATATTTGAAAGCCTCGGTTACAATCGAGTAACATCTTTGGAAGGCTCGGCAACAACCGAGTAATAAATTTTTTGAAGGCTGTAACAACCGAGTAATATTCCTGAAGATTCGGCAACAACCGAGTAATAATTTTTTGAAGGCTCGTAACAACCGAATAATATATTCCTGAAGACTTCAACAACCGAGTAATAAATTTCCTAAAAAAAGTATACCCTTACTAAACTCATTCTCGTTCATTGAATTAAATTTAGCTTTTGAAGGCCTGCAAAATTCTTATGACTCTCTTTGAAAGCTACAATGAGAAGCAGGTCATATAAATCCTCGGTCGGGCCAAGCGATCTCCGTACCTTGGCAGTGCCAAGTAAAATATAATCTCTATAAATCCTCGGCCGGGCCGAGCGATCTCCGTACCTTGGCAGCGCCAAGTAAAATATAATCTTGAAGGCTCGGCAACACCGAGTAATTTATTATTTGAAGGCTCGGGAACACTAGTAATTTATTATTTGAAGCCTCGGCTGCAACCGAGTAGCATTTTGGGAAGGCTCGGCAACAACCGAGTAATAAATTTTTTGAAGGCTCGGCAACACCGAGTAAATATTGAAGGATCGGCAACACCGAGTATTTGAAGCCTCAGCTACAACGAGTAAATTAATATTTGGAAAACCTCGGTTACAACCGAGTAGCATCTTGGGAAGGCTCGGCAACACGAGTAATTTATTATTTGAAGGCTCGGCAACACCGAGTAATTTATTATTTGAAGCCTCGGCTATAACCGAGTTGCATATTTGGAAGCCGAGCCAAGTAGCATCTTGGGAAGGCTTGGCAACACCGAGTAATTTATTATTTGAAAGCCTCGGTTACAACCGAGTAGCATATTGGGAAGGCTCGGCAACACTGAGTAAATTAATATTTGGAAGCCTCGGTTACAACAGAGTAGCATCTTTGGGAAGGCTCGGCAACAACCGAGCGGCTCGGCAACAACCGAATAATAAATTTCTTGAAGGCTCGGCAACAACCGAGTAACAAATTTCTTGAAGATTCGGCAATAGCCGAGTAATAAATTTCCAAAGCCTCGGCGAGTGATATATTTCTAAAGCCTCGGCCAATCCGAGTGTACAGCACTAAAGCTTCGTCCTAGCCGGATAATTCTCGGACACTCTAGCGCAACTAAAGCGCCTTATTTTACTTCAGCAAGAGGGCCGCCCAGGCCTTTCTCTAACCTACACAGAGATAAACACTTCCTCCACAGAGGATCGAATGACGTGACCCCCAAATAAGATTGCTCCAGAATTCTACTCCCTATATCCGAAGTTACACTTCGGACTAGGGAGTGGGGGGCATGTGATGAGGGGTAAAATCGTCATTACATTATTGATCGCTCACATTGGCGATGGGGTCGCGCCCAATCCAAATGCCCTACTTGCCAGCTGCTAGCCGGCGCGACATTTTAGCAACAAGCATCGTCATAATGAAGAAAGAGAACGAGAGGGAAAAACGGTGCGTGGGTTCTCCAAGGGCCACTCATTAATATTCGGCAGTCAAATAGCATTTAATGGTGCATAAACAGTCATAATGACTTGCCAGCATTTAATGAAATAAAAAGAAAGGAGAAAGGCACTCAAGCCCCGCCTCATTTAGGTCGAGCCATGCCCTCTCATTCAAGCAGCTTCAACATAGCTCGGCCAACAACAGCTTCAGCATAGCTCGGCCAATCTCAACAGCTTCAGCATAGCTCGGCCAACATAGCTCGGCCATCAGCTCGGCCAGCCTCAGCCTTGGCCAACTTCAGCATAGCTTGGCCAGTCTCAGTCTTGGCCAACATACCTCGGCCTCCGCAACCACGCTATGTCTCTTGCATCAAGGCATTTATGGCCTCATAAAGGCCACGTGCATCCACCTACTTTAAGGAACCACAGCATTCAAAATACCTCTGCGGAATCTGGCGCGTAAGAATTCGAATCAACTATAACTGAATAAGATTCCATGCGGCGAATCATGCCCAAGGTGGCCTAGGACCCGCAAGAGTGGCCTAGATCCATATGATCATTAAACCTCATGGCATCAACTAGCTCTCCCAGCCGTCGATCCTTTAACTGACAAGATACGATCCCGCTGGCATCATAACAAACTCAATTGGATCTCAACGGCTTTCAGACCCACGATGCCTCCAAGCAGTCAGGTGATCCTCTATAAATACGACCATCTTCCTCCTTCTAAGGTAGGCGCCATCCTGCACACTTGCTCGCCCCTCCTTTCCACCATTAGTGCTCTGCTCTGAGCTTCGAAAGGCCTTCCTGGAGAGACTCTTCAGCGAGAGCTTTCTCCTTTTGTTTGTTGATTGCCGATCTCACTGACTTGAGCGTCGAGGGTCTTCTGCAGAGGGTCACCCCCTACCTCTCACGTGAGGACTGTTTTACAAGTCCACTCAAAAAGAAGCCCGATGCATTCGAGTCGCGAACGATTTTAGCAGCAACAATACCATCTTGCAAGTCATGATCCTGCTCAAAGTACGTGCAAGTCAAGATATTGATGTATACCACAAAATGCTTATTCTCTGACAAGACATCATGACAAACTGTAAATTGTAGCACTGAGGTTTTATTATCAATTTAAGGGTTATATGTAAACAAAAGGCCCCTCTTTTCTAAGATTCAGAACTCTGGATTTAGGTCTGCAGATGGATCAAACTGGATTAATGTCCTGCGCATTCTCCAATAGATATGGGGTTTGTCGGTGATATGGTGTGCCTTTGCTTGTTTTAACAAATGATAAATCTGCCTTCAAATGTAGCATGATAAAGGATGCCAGGCCAATTTCCCTTCAGAAATCAAGAACTAGCCTTCCAGATTTCCAAAGAACCACCTTGGCTGTTGGATCTTGGAAACTGATGATTCCTTTGAAGGAAACATTTTAAATAATTAGTAGCATGGGAATCACATCATATGCAGATGACAATTTATCCTGAAAAAAATGCCAAAGAGAGACCAAGACTGATGACTGCATTCGCATACAACCGAACAATGTCTAAGTAAATGCCAGATACCAACAAGCAGCAACAGCAGTAACATCAATTTTGATGATAAGTTCTCAACCCTACAGAGGTGATATGAGTTTCAATAGTCGAGATCCATCACATAGGAAAAAGTTTCGGCCGCTGGAACAAAAAGTAAATTAAATGGGGATCACTGTTGGGAAAAGGCTTAGATGAGTTGAGTTGAGTTGTAGAAATGGGGATCACTGCAATTAAATTGTAATGCATATTTGATGACGCCGAGTCATTTTTTCAAACGCCGGGGAAACGGACGTCCTCTCACTGGGCTCCTGCAAAAAAGTCCCCGGAAACAGATGCTCCGGTGGGGACCCTCCGACGTTCAAGTTAGTCACTCGGGAACAGACGAGAACTGACTAGTAGAAGAAAGCTAGAAAGTTAAGGTTTAACTAGTAAGAAGAAGCTAGAAAAACCAGAGTTCTTGGATCCTTGCTTATAGTGAGAGTGTGCATTTTTATACCTATTCGAAGATACATCCTTCCATTCCGGAACATTGCTGATTTCAAGGCGCCTCGTTCAATAACGGACAAAAAGATGAGGCTGATAGTGATAGATCGTACTGTCATCGTGCACGTCGGAGGTGTCACGCACCTGTCAGTACGGCCTCACAGGTGTCTGGCATCCGTGGTTATACCTGGTGCGCGCCGCTGCCGGATGTGACCGCGCACAGTTGTAAGCGGGCGGTGGACCGTACACTGTAACGGGTATGGTCATGCACAGTGACAGATACGCGATGGACCATACGCCGTTATGAGGTATGGCCACACATTGCTACGGATGTGCGGCAGACCACGCGGGCATCCAGGTGGCCCGAGACTATAGGTTGCTGGGCTCAAGGGCCAGACCATGTATCGAGCACTGTTCATGCAGCCCGAGACCGAGGGAGTCTCGGGGTTGAGATACTGTTCATAGGGCCCGAGAGCTGTGGCTCGAGGCTGACTGAACTCAAAGCCGGACACTGTTCATGTAGCCCGAGACCGAGGGGGTCTCGGGGGTTGAGATACTGTTCATAGGCCGGGAGCTATGGCTCGAGGCTGAGACTGGAACTTGAAGCTAGGCACTTCATGTAGCCCGAGACCGAGAGGGTCTCGGGGGTTGAGATACTGTTTATAGGGCCCGGGAGCTGTGGCTCGAGGCTGAGACTGGAACTCGAAGTCGGGCACTGTTCGTGTAGCCCGAGACCGAGGGGTCTCGGGGGTTGAGATACTGTTTATAGGGCCTGGAGCTGTGGCTCGAGGCTGAGACTGGAACTCGAAGCTGGGCATTGTTCGTGTAGCCTGAGACCGAGGGGGTCTCGGGGGTTGAGATACTGTTCATAGGGCTCGGGAGCTGTGGCTCGAGGCTGACTGGAACTCGAAGCCGGGCACTGTTCATGTAGCCCGAGACCGAGGGGGTCTTGGGGGTTGAGATACTGTTCATAGAGCCCGGGAGCTGTGCTCGAGGCTAAACTGAACTCGAAGCCGGGCATTGTTCGTGTAGCCGAGATGAGGGGGTCTCGAGGGTTGAGATACTGTTCATAGGGCCCGGGAGCTGTGGCTCGAGGCTGAGACTAGAACTCGAAGCCGGGCACTGTTGTGTAGCCCAAGACCGAGGAGGTCTCGGGGGTTGAGATACTGTTCATAGGGCCCGGGAGCTGTGGCTCGAGGCTGAGACTGGAACTCGAAGCCGGGCATTGTTCATGAGCCCGAGACCGAGGGGGTCTCGGGGGTTGAAATACTGTTCATAGGGCCCGGGGGGGCTCAGGAGGCCAAGAGGGCCTCCGTCAGCCGCCGTTACCATTTATTCTGACGGCGTTGGATCAGCCATATCAATATTGATGATGATAAAGGATATGGCACAGACCTTATACACAACACCGTCAGCTTCAAATGACCTAAATCTGTATTATTCTAGCTGAATGAATCTGGTTGAGCATCAATCTGAGAATTCCTCTTCTTCTTCTCTAGTGCAATGGAAGAGTGATGTGATGTATTGTTCTCCTCCCCTCTTTCCAAAAAGATTGCTTTTACTACTGTCCCTGCCCTTGGTTCCCAAATCATTCCTTTTGATCTGATCTTGCCATAAACTGGGGAGCCTTATCTTTCATTAGCTGTGAAGTCCACGAATCATAATGGTGTAAGATCACTGATCAGAACCTACTCCACATCTCTTCATCTTAGCCCATATGGATTGAATGACTCTTTGATATTCCACCGCACATAAAGGTTTGACACCAGATTGCAAGTATCACCATCAACTTTGCAACCATATCTCTCGTTCTATACAATAAAGCTGTAACCTCCTCTGATTTCTTACTTGTTTTTAAAATGGTATTTTTTACAACACTTCTCACTATATCTAGATGGTGGCGTAAATTAACAAAAGGTCAAAGGCATAAGTTGGTGGCGGAAGGGCTGAAGGCATCGAATGGAAGAGATTAAAGCTCGGTTTTGAAAAAAAAATTAAAGAAATACTTTAGCTGAACCTGAAATATAAGAGTAAGCTATAGTATTTAGAAGTCAACACTTTGCTTACATCTCAGACGAAAAAAGTTCATATACCATTTTCATCCTTCTTATCTTGCAAAGGTGATTTATGAGAGAGTTATAGGTTGCTACATCTGGGAGGCAATGGCGCTTATCCATATCACCAGAAATTTCAAGGGCTTCTAGAGTTCTCTTCGATCTGATTGACACCTTTTTTCCCACATGGAGTTCTCTTTGATATGTGAATGAGAGATAATCATCGGTGTTCAAGATAGAATACACGGCGACTATCCAAACATGCATGGTACATTATGGTATAAAGCTTGTATTGTAGAGGATCTTATTTCTAAGAATTATATTTTTACTCTTTATAACACGAGGAACTCATCCTGCTTCTTAAGAAAGAGCGTCTACCCCTCTTCAACATGTTGTATCTGTAGAGAGACATCAAAAGCGTCGGAAGGCAACCATGCCATTCTGAAAGCCATAACTTTTCAATTGTAAAGTACCTGCAGTTTCTTGCACCTTATGAGCACCTGCTATCTATTTACTGGAATTGCAAAAAGTTTGCTCATTGATGATGGACACAACTGTCTCTCTGGGAATTTCATCAAACATTTGCCTCACTAACTTTATCTGTTTCATCCTACCAGAATGTCAAGCATCTCATTGTAAGCCTCCGATCCATAGCACAAACTTGTTGGTTTACCTAGTTATATATATATATATATATATATATAAAGCTAATGCAAGCTTCCAATCGGACCAATGCCTCTGAAAGACCTGTGCAACTAAATCCTCACTGAGTGAGAGCACAAATTGATAGATCTACCTTGTGTTTTGATTGGATTTAAGAATTTCCTGCATCATGGCAGTATATTTAGTGATCGAATCATTCTCAGATGCGAGCGATCAGCATTAGGCAAAGATATGGCTGATCCAGAACCGTCAGGGTTAACGGCAAAGGAGACTGACGGCGTCCCGCTTCGACCCTTGAGGCCCACCTCCGAGGCCAACCTCCGAGGCCCACCTCCAAGGCCCGCTTCGGCCTCCGGGGCATCCGTCATGGTCTGGCCCTCGGACCCAGTAGCTTATAGCCACGGGCCATCTGGCACGCCCACGCGACCCACTACTTGCCTGCTACGATGCGTCGCCATGCCTCATTAAGGCGTATGTCCATCACGCGTCCATAACAGTACGTGGCATGCCCCTTACGACGTGCAACCCACTACTCGCATGCACTACGTATGGCCATATCCCGTTATGGCGTACGACTCACCACTCGCCTGCGGCTGCATGCGGCCATACCTCTTAACGCGTACCTGATGCAGTCGCGGCCGCCTGACACTTGTAAGACCATATTGGCGGGTGGCAAATCAAGCAGGGCACCTCTGACGCACAGTAACGATACGGCCTGTCATTGTCAGCCCCTCCTTTTTCTCTATTATCGGACGGGGATATCATGAAATCGGTAACCTTCTGGAAGCATGAAGGAGGGAGATCTTGGAACAGGTATAAAAGCTCACATTTACAACGAGGAAAGGATCATGAACCCTAACTCTCTAGCTTTCTTCTGCTAGCTAACTCTTGTCTGTTCCCGGGTGACTTACTTGAGCGTCGGAGGGTCCCCATCGGAACATCCGGTCTCCGGAGACTTTTCTTGCAGGAGTCCGGCAAGGAGGACCTCCGTTTCCCGGCGTTTAAGGAAGGCGACTCGGCGTCAACAGATTGGCGCGCCAGGTAGGGGAAAAGAAGAGAAAAGCTTCGAACTGTCAGCGACGACCTCTCTTTCCCTGAGCTCTCAAGCGATGGTGACGACCCATGCGCGACAGGTCTCCACCAGTCCCTGGGGGCAGCGTCAAGGGACTGATCGCTGGCTGTTAGCCCCTCAGCTCCCCTAGTTGAATGTTCCTGCACCTCCACCGCAATAGCTTCAAGAAGACCGGCTTGCCACCCTCGCCGTGCAAGTTCAATCTTTGGCAACGGTGATACAAGGCCTGCAACACCAAGCGGTGGCTGCGCAGCAACTGGGGCCCCTCCCGTCAGTGCCAGGAGTCATCCAACCCAGCCAGCACTCTTTCCGGAGGAGGTCCCCTGTCCGAGAAGCTTGCCACCACTACGCTTCGCCCAACCCTCATCGTCGAAGCCTCCAAGAGGTCCCGGTCACCCTCTCGCGCTAGTGCATCTCCCAAGCGGCGACATGGGAAGGAAGCGGAGCGCCTTCATCAGCATCGCCGCTGCTCTTGCCCCTCCTCAGATTCCTCGAGGGAGGGGTCCTTTGACGGTAGAATAGCCTGCCGAGCTGAGCGTTGACTCGAGTACAATCAGCGTTGGAGGAGCTCAGCCGCCGGATCACCAACCCACCAGAGGCGGACTACGACAGCCAGCCACCGCTGTCCCGTCGGATTATGGAGGAACCGATCTCAACCGGTTCCGCCTTCCTCAGCTGGACCTATATGACGGGACCACAGACCCCTTGGACCATTTGGAAAGTTACAAGGTCCTCATGCAGGTCCAGGAGGCAATTGATTCGCTCCTGTGCATCACCTTCCCCACCACTTTAAAGAAAGCTGCTCGAGCTTGGTACTCCCGCCTGCCGCCACGGAGTATCGACTCCTTCCGCCAGCTGGAGAGGGCCTTCCTCGCCCATTTTGATGCATGTGGAAGATTCCAAGGGTGGCAGACAGTCTTTTCTCAGTCTAACAAAAGAGTGGCGAGTCCCTGCGGGACTACGTCGCTCGGTTTAAGGAGGCCGCCTTGAAAGTCTACAACCTAGAGGATTCGGTGGCACCTTGGCCTTAAGCGAGGGCTCCGTCCCTCTCGCTTCGCATATCCCTCGACAAGAAGCCACCCGGCTCCTACTCAGAGCTTTTGAGTCGGGCCCAGAAGTACATCCGCGCCGACGAAGCTGACTCCTCCCGGCGCAAGGCCAGCGGGAGCACCACCAAGAACCGGCTCATCCAGAGCCTGTTGAAGTTCGACCTAGAAGGCCGAGCCTCCTCACCGACGAGACAACCGTCCCCGAGCTCCTGCACCGAGAGACGGGCCTTAACTCCTCTGCTTGCCTCGATATCGCACATCCTGCTCGAGATCGAGGGTGAGCCCTATCTTAGCGCCCTCCTCCAATGAACCCAAAGATCCCCCGCAACAAGAATCTCTACTGCCGCTACCATCGGGATCATGGCCACGACACCGACGACTGTCACGAGCTGAAGAAGGTGATAGAGGACCTTATCCAGTGTGGCTACCTGGGGAAGTTCGTCCAGAGGAACAACCCGGGAGCTCCTGGCCCATCAGCGCCTCCGCCACCGATGATTGACAATGCTTCGACCGAGAAGACGGTGACGATGATTTCCTAGAGGCAGGCGGCCCACCCAAGAGGCCAAGGGGGGAGGGAGAGTTAGATTCTGTAATCCCTTTTTCCAAAAGGGACTTAGAGGGGGTAGTTAATAAAAATGATGATAGCATCGTCGTGTCCATGACGATAGCTAAACACCCTGTAAAAAGAATTCTGGTTGATAGTGGGAGCTCGGTGGATGTGTTGAACTATGATGCCTTTGTTCGCATGAACCTGTCACCCGACCTGCTTCGGCCTGTCGCCACGCCCCTGATGGGGTTCACCGGAGATTCCATGAAGGTCGGGGGAGATCACTCTTCCTGTCATGGCTGGCACGGCCCTGCGCCAAAGTACAGTCTTCATGAGCTTTCTGGTGGTCCGGGTGCCCCTCGCCTATAACGCTATCCTTGGAAGGCCTGGGCTTAATCTTTTGGACGCTGTTATCTCCACCAAGAGACTCCTTGTGAGATTCCCAACCAGCGAGGGGTCGGGGAGATGCGCGGGGAGCAGAACCCACCGCCACTGTGCTGCCACATGGCCCCTAGCCCTCAGGGGGTGTTGCCCACACCTGCACCAGAAGCGCTGGACCTGGGACTCAGCAAGGAAGGGAGAACCGGCCGAGCACCTGTTAGCCTTTCCCCTGGGAGAAGACCCGGAGCGGACTATCCAAGTTGGGGCTCTGCTTCCGGAGGAGGCTCGCAACCAGCTCCTTGCTTTCCTGCGAGCCAATGCTGATATCTTCGCCTGGTCGCATCGACATGCCAGGCATTCCGGAGGAGTGATTACATATCAGCTCAACATTAAGCCGAAGTGCCGACCAGTTGGCAGAAGAAAAGGAGCTTTGCTTCAGACAGACAGAAGGCCATAGACGAAGAGGTGCGTAAGCTGACGGCGGCGAGACACATTCGAGGTGCACTACCCCGACTGGCTGGCGAATGTCGTGATGGTCCGCAAGGCCAGTGGAGCTGGAGGATGTGTGTAGACTTCACCGACCTCAATAAAGCATGCCCCAAGGATAGCTTCCTGCTGCCTCGGATCGACCAGCTGGTAGATGCTACGTTCGGCCACGAGACCCTCAGTTTCATGGACGCATTCTCGGGGTACAACCAGATCAGGATGAACCCGGTTGATGAAGAGGCACCTCCTTTGTCACCGAGAAGGGGATATATTGCTACAAGGTGATGTGTTCGGGTTGAAGAATGCGAGAGCCACCTACCAGAGGTTGATGAACAAGGTTTTCGAGGACCAAATCGGGCGCAACATGGAGGTGTACATGGACAACATGCTGACCAAGAGCACCCACGCCACGGACCATGTTGCCGACCTTGCAGAGACCTTCGTCAACCTGTGCCGTACCGAATGAGGCTGAACCCCCACAAGTGCACCTTCGGAGTTGCGGCAGGCAAGTTTCTGGGCTTCATGGTGACGCAGCGAGGAATTGAAGCCAACCCAGACAAGATCCGAGCCATCTTGGATATGAGACCCCTAACTAACAAGAGGGAGGTGCAGCGTCTGACCGGGAGGGTGGTAGCCCTGAGCCGCTTCATGTCAAGGTCGGTAGAGCGGTGTCTGCCCTTCTTTAAGGCGACTGCGCAAGGTCAACAGCTTCGAGTGGATGAAGGAGTGTCAGGAAGCTTTCGAGGAGCTGAAGAAATTTTGTCTACTCCTCCACTGCTGTCTAAGCGAGGAGCGGGGAGGAACTCTTTTTGTATCTCGCAGCCTCCCCCGAAGCCGTCAGCTCCGTGCTCGTCGCATGGATGCCGACGGAGCGCAGAAGCCAGTCTACTACACTAAGTACTCCACGATGCTGAGACCAGATACTCCAAGACAGAAAAGATCATCTTCGCCCTGGTGGTCTCCGCCAGCGTTTCCGACCCTACTTTCAAGCTCACCCAATCGTGGTGCTCACGGACCAACCACTTCGGACTATCTTGTCCCATCCTGACACTTCCGGTCGGCTGGCCAAATGGGCCATCAAGTTGGGGGAGTTTGATTTATCCATCCAGCCAAGGCCTGCAATGAAGTCCCAAGTGTTAGTTGACTTCTTGGTCGAGTGCACTTGGGCCGAGGAGCATCCGGAGGAGTTGCCCGGAGGCAAGCATGGAGTCCCCTACGGCCGAGGGGGTGGAGAAAGAAGACTGGATCCTTCATATGGATGGAGCGGTAAACTCTCAGGGGAGCGGGGCCGGACTTATCCTTGCGAGCCCGAGGGAGAGGTGGTGGAGTACGCTCTCGATTCCTCTTCCGGCCACCAACAACCAGGCAGAGTATGAAGCCTTGCTGGCAGGGATGAAGCTAGCCAAGGAGCTTGGTGCGGAACGTCTAAGGGCCTTCACGGACTCCCAGCTTATCTCCGGGCAGGTCGCTGGGGTATGAGGCTAGAGACCCAACTGTCCCGCTACCTGAACAAGGTGCGATCCCAAGCCTCTCAGTTTGCATATTTTCGCATCAGCTACATTCCCGGGCGGAGAATGCCAGGGCTGATGCGCTGTCCGCTTGGCCACTTCGGCCGATGGGACCTTGGGAAGGACGTACGTGGAGCATCTGCAAGTCCCGAGCATCGAAGCAGCGGCAGAAGAAGCACTATCGAGCAGGAGCCCTCCTGGATGATGCCTACATCCGATACTTGACCGATGGCGCCCTCCCTGAAGACCCGGAGGCCAGACTGCTCAGGCGATGGGCCCCGAAGTTCCTGATGATGGATGGGAAGCTCTACCGAAGATCATTCTCATACCCGGTCCTCAAGTGCGTCGGGCCTACTGAAGCTGACTATATCTTGCAAGAAATTCATGAAGGCATATGCGGGAGTCATCTGGGGGGCAGAGCCTTAGCATCAAGGCCCTGCGGCAGGGGTATTATTGGCTGACCATGAGGGAGGACGCGGCTGAGCTTGTCAAGAAGTGTGATAGCTGTCAGCACCATGCCAACATCCAGTGGCAGCCAACATCTCAGCTGACCCACTGGCAGCACCTTGGCCCTTCGCCCAGTGGAGGATGGACATCTTAGGGCCATTCCCTCCTGCCTCGGCCAGCGTAAGTTCTGCTGGTGGCTGTCGACCACTTTACCAAATGGATCGAGGCTGAGGCGCTTGCCAAGATCACCGAGGGCAAGGTGAGGGCTTTCTTCTGGAAGTCTATAATATGCCGGTTGGGCTGCCACATACTCTGGTCACCGACAACGGCCGGCAGTTCGACAACGCACCCTTCCGAGGATTCTGCACCGAGCTCGGCATCCATTAGCGGTTCACCTCTATAGGGCATCCTCAGACCAACGGAGCGGCCGAGTGACCAACCGCATCATTCTCCAAGGACTGAGAGCCCGGCTAGATGACTACAAAGGACGGTGGGTGGAGGAGCTCCACAATGTGCTATGGGCCTACCACACAACGCCTCGGGCCCCCACCGAGAAACTCCCTTCAGCCTCGTCTTCGGATCCGAAGCAGTCATTCATGTAGAAATCGGTGCCCGAGCCCAGAGTGGAAGCCTACAGCGAGGAAGACAACCCGAACCAGTTGCGGGCCAACCTCGACCTAGTGGAAGAGGTACGGGACCGAGCGCGACTCCGAATGGCAGCCTACCGAGAGCGGCTAGATATTACAATGCTCATGTTCCGCCCAAGGACCTTCTTGCCGGGGAACCTCGTCCTTCGTCGAGCTGAAATCTCAAAACAACGGAAGGGGGCAAGCTAGCACGAACTGGGAAGGACCCTACCAGATCACCGAGGCACTCCGCCATGGAGCGTACAAAATAGAAGAGCTGGACGGAAAGCCGCTCCCGCGGACGTGGAACGCCGATAACATCCGTCGGTATTATCAGTAGCGTACTCTTTCTTTACGTGAAATTTTGCAATTGTATTCTCTTGGGGCTCCCCCCGCACTTGAAACTAATAAACAAGGTTTAAGCATCTCAGCTCTCAACAAAAAGCCAATGTACCATTGGCATGAAGACCCGATGTACCATCAATTTAAAAAGCCCGAGGTCAGACTCGGCATAGAAAGCCCAGTGTATCATTGGCAGACCGATGTACCATCGGACTCAAAGAAGCCCGAGGCCAGACTCGGCATGGAAAGCCCAGTGTACCACTGGCAAACCGATGTACCATCGGCTCTCAACAAAAAGCCCAATGTACCATTGGCAATGAAGACCCGATGTACCATCGGATTTAAAAAAGCCCGAGGCCAGTCTCGGCATAAAAGCCCAATGTACCATTGGCAAAAGACCCGATGTACCATCAATTCAAAAAGCCCAGGCTAGACTCAGCATGGAAAGCCCAGTGTACCACTGGCAGACCGATGTACCATCGGATTCAAAAAGCCCGAGGCCATACTCACATGGAAAGCCAGTGTACCACTGGCAGACGATGTACATCGGCTCTCAACAAAAAGCCCAATGTACCATTGGCAACGAAGACCGATGTACCATCGGATTCAAAAAGCCCGAGGCCAGACTCGGCATGGAAAGCCCAGTGTACCACTAGCAGACCGATGTACCATCGCTCTCACAAAAAGCCCAATATACCATTGGCAACGAAGACCCATATACCATCTGATTCAAAAAGCCCAAGGCCAACTCGGCATGGAAAAGCCCAGTGTACCACTGGTAGACCGATGTCATCGGCTCTCAACAAAAAGCCCAATGTACTATTGGCATCGAAGACCCGATGTACCATCGGATTCAAAAAGCCCGAGGCCAGACTCAGCATGGAAAGCCTAGTGTACCACTGGCAGACCGATGTACCATCGGCTCTCAATAAAAAGCCCAATGTACCATTGGCAACGAAGACCCATGTACCATCGGATTCAAAAAGCCCGAGGCCAGACTCGGCATGGAAAGCCCAGTGTACCACTGGCAGACCGATGTACCATTGGCTCTCAACAAAAAGCCCAATGTACCATTGGCATGAAGACCTGATGTACCATCGGATTCAAAGAAGCCCAAGGCATCGGCACGAAAAGCCCAATGTACCATGGCAACGAAGACCCGATGTACCAGATTCAAAAAAGCCCCAGACTCGGCATGGAAAGCTCAGTGCACTAGCAGATCGATGTACCATCGCTCTCAACAAAAAGCCCAATGTACCATTGGCATCGAAGACCGATGTACCATCAGATTCAAAAAGCCCGATGCAGTTCGGCACGAAAGGCCCAAGGTCCGGCGAAGACGATGTACCATCGGATTCAAAGAGCCCGAGGCCAACTGGCACAAAAGCCTAGTGTACCACTCTATGTGCCATCCAAAAAGCCCAAATCATCCCGCAGTCCAAGACCGACATTCCATCGTGCTTAGAAGTCCAATCATCCTGTTGACCCAAGATCGACGTTTCATCAATGCTCGAGAGCTCGGGTCCCCGGGGGGCAGATACGACCCGTCTCCCTTAGCTCTCCCAAAGGGTCCTGCCCTATATGACTAAGTTAAAGTTGCATGAAAAATAAAAGCTGCCCCTCGTGCGACGAACTCAAGGATCCCACATCAGAACCCAGGGACTCAGAGAAGAGATCATAGTTAGAAGTTTCATTGATGGAAAAATTATANTTATCTAACCTGTTTATGATAAAGTAGCACTGGAAGAATGATTCAAGTCTATCTGCTTCAGAGCTTGTATTTGCAAGGGCAAATCTAAGATAATTGTTCCAACAGAACGCTGAGATCTCTTAGCAAGTCAAATGAAGGCATCTTAGCCCATTAATATGGTACAATAACAAGCAGAAGGATAAGCTTAGAAAAAGCAGATGATTAGACCACCATAGCCGTGCACATTTTAGTAGAAATCTTATGTTATGTACGCATGAATGTGTGTGTGTGTATGTTTAGAGGCGTGCGTTGTAGTCTTCATCCCAGTGATTATCTGTCTTTCAAAATCAAATGTCTATAACAGTTGGTAAAATATTTTTTATTCGATAAGCAGTGAATCGAGCAAAATAGTTCTATATTTCCATTATTTGTTGTCATAAGTATAAATAATAGGCAATATACTAGTATTTTATCCTAAATATTCTCAGGTTAAAGTCTACAACGGCTTTGGGTTTGTTGCTTCTGTAAAATAGCAAATAACAATAAAGAAGTGAAAAAGTTTTATCATTTGAGGTCGTAATGTCGCATTCCAACTAAATCTATTCCCAGATCCCTCCGGTCGTTTTTCTTTAAAAAAACCTGAAGATGGAGCATACAATTTCTTAGAACAGGAGACTTTTCAACTGTTCCCAGATTGAATCAATGGTTTCCAGCAGTACTAATCCAATCGGAGGTTCAATTCTTATGATCCTCCTCCCCTGGGGAAGTGCAGATGCCCAGTTGTAGAGTCCCAGTGTCCCACCGGAATGGCATGGCTGCTTGACTCAAAACACCCACAGCCATCTACTTACGACAGTAGACACCCTATGGGTTTGACATGAGAACCTTGTTTACAATGCTAACCTAAGACCTCTCAAGAGTGGTTGGCATTAGTGAAACTAAAATCTCCGCACGCGCCCCACCCCCCACCAACCAAAACCTTATAGGGAATTGGGGAAGCCTTTATATGACAATACCGTCTGAGAAATTATGATTTGATTGATAATTCCTAAAATGTATACGTGATGTATATCTTCAGTTTAGTTTCCATCCTCCACACTCAGTTACACTCCAACATGTGATATATAGTTTGTAATTTCTTCCTCTAATAAGCCTTCCCGGATTCATTACAATTTGTTCCTAATGTATCGTTTTCCCCTCATTGTATGCACACACCTTTGTCACCTCCTTGCCAATCCTTTGGAAAATAAAATTGTTATTTTATGAAATTCATGAACTTTTGAAACAGGTTTTTTTTCCCCCAAACTATTCTCAATAAATTTGTTTTTTTTTTTTAAAACCTTTTGCTGTGACATAAATTCTTTTTTTCACACTTCTTTTTAGGAATAACTAGTGGATTTGCAACCATAGTTGTCCAATGCACCAGGCACAACACAATCCTATTAGCAGGTACGAAGAATTAAAACAATTTCAAGCTCACATCAAGGTAATATTGAAAGTAAATTCTCATGCTACTTAGCATCTGCTATATTTCACCAATTTATCAGCTGTAATCTCAACTCAACTCATCTAAGCCTTTTCTCAACTATACATGGTCAGTTACATGAATATGCATTCTTTACTCTACTTTATTCAAACTAAGTTGACACTCAAATTACAAATAATTATATTTTTTTAATTATTTCTTTTCATATTAGTTTAGGTCTACATCTACCTCTATCTTTACTATAGATTGTTAAAAGATCACTTTGCTAACTGGAGTATCTAGAGATCTTCGTGTATATATCCAAACCACCGTAATCGATTTTCTCTCATTTTATCTTCAATTGGAGCTACTCCTATCATTTCTCGTATATGTTTGTTTCTAATTTTGCCTTTTAAAGTTTTACCACATATCCATCTTAGTATATACATTTCTGTTACACTTAATTTATTCATATATTGTTTCAGTATTACCCAACACTCTGTTCCATATAACATAATTGGCCCAATAGTGATTTTATAGAATTTTTCTTTCAATTTTAATGGATACGTCGATCATACAATACTCCCAAAGCACTCCTCTACTTAATCCATCCTACTTTAACTCTATGATTCACATCTTCACCTATTCCACCTTCTTTCTAGATAATTGATCCCAAATTCCTAAATTTTTCACTTCTTGGTATCTCTTAGCTTGCAATCTTCACTGTATTTTATTTGTATTTCTACTTTCACTAAAATTACATTTCATGTATTCAGTTTTAATTCTACTAATCTTAAAACCTTTAATTTTAAAGCCTCTCTCCAAATCTCTAGCTTAGCATTTACTCCAGATTTAGTTTCATCAATCAATACTATATTTTCTGCAAATAACTTGCATCATAAGATATCGTTTGGTTAATTCATTTATAATTAATACAAAATAATATGAACTTAAGAAGATCCTTGATGTAAATCTACAGTAATTAAAAACTCACTAGTTTTCTCTTTATTTTGTTTTAACTATAGTTATTACTCTATCATACATATTTTTTTATCAATTCTATATACCTTTTAGTAACTTCTTTTTCTCTAAAACTTCATATTATTTCTAGGTACTCTATCATATGCTTTCTCTAAATCAATAAAAATTATATAGTCTTTTTTTTTCCTATACCTCTCCATCTATCTTCTTAATAAATAAATAATTCAATGGTCGATCTTTCATGCATAAATCCAAATTAATTATTTCACACCAAAGTTTTAGCTCTTATTCGACTTTCTATTACTCTCTTTTATAATTTCATTATATAACTCATTAGCTTAATCCCTCTATAATTTGCACCGTTTTGAATATCTCATTTATTTTTGTATATAGATATTAATATATTTTTTCTTCAATCATCCTGCATTCTTTTAGTTGTTACAATCCTGTTAAATAAATTGATTAACCATATGATAATTTCTTCTAAGCCTTTCCAAATCTCATAGGAATCGCATCTGGCCCTGATGGCTTTGCATTTTTCATTTTACTTAAAAAAAATTTAAAATAATTTTTTTCATTTTTTCTCTTTTACTAAGACTCTTTCGTCTTCATCCTTAATACATTTAATATAATCAAGAATTTTTCTTTTCTTTTCTCTTAGTTTGGCTAGTTTATATATAGTCTTTTCACCTTTTTTCATATTCAGTCTATTATAAATCATTATATGCTTTTAAGTTTGACATTACTTATTATTTTTTTAGCTTTTTTTTCTTTGCATCCCTATACTTTTAAGACTTTCTTCATCCTTATCCTATTACCAAATTTTGTAGTTTGTCATTTTAAGCTTGATGCTAGCTTGAACTTTCTCATTCCATCACCAATTTTTTTTTCCTAATAGTCCTACTCCTTTTGATTCTCCTAGAACTTCTTTTACTATGTTTTTTATGCATTTAGTTATTTTTTTCATATTAAGTTAGGATCATTATCTATATTCATAATCATTACTTTTACTAACTTTTCTTTAAATAATTCTAGTTTTTCTCCTTTCAAATTCCACCATTTAATTTTTAAATTAATAATTTTATATTTTACTATATTTTCATTTTATCCATATATTGCTACCATTATCTTATATTATGAAATTAAACTTTTTAAATAATTTTATAATTTTGCATGCTATTTTATCCACCAAATCTATATTCTTCTATATACCATTTCATATTCATCCCTCTATATCCTACCATTTCATATCCATTCCTCTATTACCTACATGTCCATTAAAATCTCATTTCATATATATTTTTTCTTCTTATGGTATTTATTGCATTACTTCATCTATGTCTCCCCAAAATCATATCTTAATTTGTTGGTCCAATTTTACTTATATGCATATGCATTAATTATGTTAATTATATTATTCTCAATTATAAATTTTAATGATATAATCCGATCTTATTTTCTAATTACCTTAAAAACATATTCCTTAACATTTCTGTTTACAATTATTCCTACTCCGTTTCTATTTTTATATTTTTAATGTAATATAATTATATCCTGTATTTTCTATTTCTCTACATCTTTCACCTACCAATTTAGTTTTTTATAAGCATACCATATTTACTTTTCTCTTAATTATAATTTCACTATCTTCATTACTTTACATGTTAGCATTTCAATTTTGAACATCTGAAGACAGATGTAACGCATCTTTTAATGAGAACGTTATATCCTTTCACATAGTTTAATTTAGTAAATTCATGTTTTAGAAAGACCTAACGGAGTTTTATGTTAGCTGTCAGCTATCTAACACAACCCTCCTCCTTTATAAGCTGTTGTCTATAACAAAATATATTAAAAACAAAAACATCAAACTGTTTCCCTTCAGTCAATGCAGTGACCATGCAAGCAGAAAATTTACAATTTCAAACCATGAGGTAAAAGTTTTCTTTCCCCAGGAGAATACATACATATGCGGGCAATCACAAAGGCTTAACAACTAAATCATGAGAGAGCGGCAATCAATAGTCATTTGTAGAAGTTCACAGTCGCTTGTTTCTTTTCATATCATAAAACACACAGGAATCTGCAGCTGTCTTCATCTGAAACCAATAAAAAGCATATATTAGATGTAATACTGGAAGATTTGAACGAATCTCAGAGGTAGCTTAAAGTAATATAATACCAAATCACTATAACATATGTCCACAATTGCCAGAGAAAAGGATAATGTTCGATGAATAGAGTTGCTCATATAAAAAGAAAGACCATCACAGAGTTGCAAAAATGGAAGAAAAAAGAAATGCCCTTTGAAGTTGTTTTCATGCCTGAAAAAAGAAGAGCACAGACGGTACACAAAAGGAAGAGGAGAAAAAGAAGCATAAATATGCGGCCAAGGAAAATAGTTGGCTGCACCACCATGGTAGGTGCAATTAGTAGCTCCTGGAGCAAAAAACAAATAATGGGAGATTCAAAATCCGCAATAGAAAAGGCAGCATGAAAGAGGATAGTTGCAGGCTCATGGAAACTGATGGTGTAATAAATTGATTGTCCATCCCTGGTGTCAAAAAGATAAGGACATGGTGGGTTGCAATGAGCAAAGTGAAAATGCTACTGGGAGGTGCAAATCATTCCATGATTCTTGCCCTTCAAATATGGAGACTGGCATAACAACTCCACCTTTTGAACCAAATGAATCGAGACAAATGAAACAACTTATACAAATATGAAATGGTAGCGGCCATCCTGCATACTGATTGTTAGCTAAGTAAAGAGCTCTGGCTACAGCAGATCATCTTACATGCCACGATCATAATTCTGTAACAAATTGCGCCACTGTTAAAATTTCGTTCTTCTCAACAAGCAACTTCTATGTTTCGTTACATGCTGCAAAGAAGAATTTTTAGGCGAGGCCTATAGGAAAAAAGGGCCAATTATTTGGTGCCCACAATCTTGTGCTACTGCCTTTGCGCCATCCATCCAAACTTTTCAATAAATTACAACATAGTGCCAAGCAGACAGCATTCTACTCCCCAGGTCTAATATTAAAAAAACAGAATCCATTTTTAGGCAGGAACATATTCACTGTAAGTCAAGCTTATACGGTTGTGGTGCCAATTTGGTTTTATCACCCGCTCTCCATCACAGAAGTAGCATATGGTAAGCCTCTTTCTTGTGATAATCCTTGTGCTATTCAGCCCAAATAGCAATACAGTTTTTCACAAGCATATCAAGATCAATTATTACTTTGCAAAACCTACGCTTTGCTTGGCCAATGAGAAAGTAAAACAGAAAAAGTTTGTTTTTAACTCTACACTGCTTGGTACAGGAAAGAAAATTCAAAAAGTGAAAAACAGAAAAAAGATAACGGTTGAAAACTTTCTCCAAAAAAGCCTATTTTGACTTTTCCTTCTCAAAGTGGTAGCAGTTTTGAGATGGAATAAGAAAATAAAAAATAATTAAGTGATTCAAAATAATTTAACCTAACTTATAACCACTTCCTCTGCAATTTTATTAGCTCAACCAAACACGAAAATTTACAATTTTCTCCTTTTATTCCTTCTCCTGATTTAGCTTTCTTTCGTTTTTGCAGCAACCTAACAGGGTCAAAACCAATATCCAACTACTCTCACTTGCTGGTGTCTGGTCTTCCAAGAAATATCAAGCATATAACTGACATTTTCACAAATACAGAGACATTTTTCTGTATCATAAGGAAACTCGATGGTTGAACTGTAATGAGTTTGAGGGGGCCTAGTTGTATAAGGAAAAGATGCTCATATCGTCTGTGAACATTGATTGATCTGTAATGAGTTTGAGGGGGCCTAGTTGTACAAGGAAAAGATGCTCATATCGTCTGTGAACATATTTATACATTCTTACACTAGTATTGCACTCGTATAACACAAGAGAGGACAATAGTCCAAAAGTGTCGACAAGTTGGCTGACATACACTTGATTAGCAGCTATCAATAATCCATTATTTAATGTAAAGTAAAACTTAATATCACGGCTTTAAACTGACAACAGGTAAGATCTACTTGAGAACAACATAAAGTGAAATATACCTGGATAACGTTGACCACTTGCTTAATTGCCCATCCGATCAGAGTTACGAATAACATCAATGAAAGAAGTGAACCCTGTTTCATGGCATTCAGACAAACCTGCCAAAAAGAAGGGAGAGAAGTATGTTGCAAATAGCTTTTAACTTGTAAACAAAAATGGCATCATGACACAGGAGAGGCTTACAACAAGCACACTTCCATATTGGTTATCCGCAATAAGGAAGAGGATGATGTAAAGAACCTACAGTATGGCAAAGCAAAACCATTATCAATATAGTGAATAAGAATTTTACTTTAACAAAAATTGGTAGGATTAACAACCTCAGATCCCACGCAGCAAAAGGCCATGAATAACCGCTGCCCATAGTATGCCTTCAGAAGCCAATTACTCTGGTCCTTTACATCCTTGTGACTAGTCTTGCCTGATAAGAAAGAACTATAGTTGCATAGCATCAGAATATTAGAACTTAAAAAACTAATTTTAAGACAGGTTCAATCTTGGAACTTGAGACTGCATGAGTAATGCCAAAAAAATATTGAGTTGACTCAGAAAATTGCGCAAGTTATGACAAGTTTTGTCTTAAACATATAGACAAAGAGGAAAAAAACTTAAATGACAATTATCCATCAAACAAATAACTAATGTTTGACTACTAAAATAGTTATACATAACAAAGACTCGAGCAACTTCTAGTCAAAATTCACATTAATACAAGAAAAAGAAAAAATGCAAAATCTATATATAATCATTTTGCATCTTAATCTAGAATATCGAAAGGATGCAGAATTGCAATTAAAGGATAAAACTTTGATATAACATGTTTTTGGGTGACAGATGTTTTGGGCTGACACAACATCCCTTTTGCATGTAGGTTTGTCAACGAATGGCCTGATGAAGGCCAGAACATAAGATTATAGGCACTGCCATTATTGCGCCAATTACACACCTGGATATCATGACTTGAACCAAGGGTTTTATAAGGTATAGACATAGATGGAGGTATGAATTGGTATTACCGACTTCATCTCCCCCAAAAATCCAATAATGGTTTCAAGCAAGGTATGTCGATAAGGTCAATTCACTGGTTTGGATTGATTCAAAGCCTGAAACAGACTGTACCTCCTGAACTAAGCCAAACCATCCAATTCGGTGCAATTCAAGCCAGTTTGGCTGGCTTCCAACCAGCAGGAGGGGGACTGGGAGCCTCCTGTGAACTCTCAGCTCTCAGCCCCCTCCTCCTGTGAGCTCTCTCATTTTCATTTTTTTTATTAAAAAAAAATCCATTTCAGCCATTTTCAACAAAATTCAGCCAGTAGATGATGGATTTAAGCTGAAATCAGGTATGCCTCCTCCCTTCTTCCTCTCTTCCACTTTGTATCCATCCTAAATAGGTCAAACATGGAAAAGTAGGAAAATCATGATTTTTTTTTTGACTTGATTTCATGATATGCTACATATCTGAGGATGATCTACACATTAGAAAAAGTAAGACAATTTTCAATTATTTCTAATTTTTTATTTTGCAGTTGTAATCTTGATTTCATCAAGTTATTCATTGATTACGCTCTAAAAAATAAAAAGAAAATAGAATAAATATATGGATCCAAATATCATATTTTACTATGGATTCGAATATCATATCTTTGTAAATTTATATTTGACAAACTTAAAAGTATTGAAAAATTAATAAATAAATAAAATAAAAAATTGATTTGTGGTGTACCAATTGGAAACTGGTACTACACAGAATCAGTCCAGGTCCAGTATGTTAACCTATACCAGTTTGGCAGATCTTGGTTTCTAGATTACGAACTAGAACAACATGGCCTCTTTTCACATTAAGACTCAAAAGTTTGCCAAGATAGGACAACTTACATTGCCCCACATTTATTAGAATTTAAACTTGTGTGACTAGGAGTTGAATTAATGCTCATGTGTTCCTTTCTCTCAAAACATTAGGAACAACGTGTCAGATGTTGCTATTGGTTTTCACATGAAAAAATCACTACCTAAAATTCTACAATGTAGTGAGTTACAGAATTATACTCTCTTTGATAAAAGCATACTTAACAGCATTGCCCTCGTCTAATCAGCTTTTTAATCTGGCAAAGCCTGAACGAGCTATTTTGGCAGCACAGGATCATTGTTGGTCCACCAGTCAACCAAAAGATAAACATAAGTTAGGAATGAGATAGGAATCTCAACCCAAAACCTATTCTCCACTAGTTTTCATCTCACAGATGTCCCTCTCTTTTTGTCATCCCTTTTCTTGAACAGCAGCTCTAAGGTCGAGACCCCAATTGCTGTCCCTTTCCTACGTGAACTTCATGTTGAGTCCTTGTCATGGTTGTCCCCTCCACCGCCTCCATTGTGGAGAGCACCAAGTTGTTATCCCACCCTCTGCTACCTCCAGTTTTGAGCCTCAACCACCATCTCACGTTTTCTCCACCATCTTCAACGGTGAACCCCAGTTGCCATCCCTCCTCTCCTTCACTGCCTCTAGCAATTAGACACATCCCCATACCTTCCTTCAGTCATCCTAATCACAAGGTTCTATCCTCATACATCTCCCAACCAACAGCCTGGGCCACCATAGAAAAATGGGTTTGCTTCTTCTTTTTCTTTATGTTTACCTCTATTGCATAATATTGAATCAAGTGGTTCAACAGTTTTGGTTTTCTCTAGGTTCTAGCATCACCTAACCTGCACTTGCTTACAGGTGATGGGTCAGGTGAATCTGCCGACTCAACCGGACTGACTTTTGAAACACTACTACCAATTATAATGTCAGGATAGAAGAGTTAAAGCATACAACTGAGATATAATTTGGTTACAGAACCAAGTGCAACAACAAATCTGCTCCTTTGTGGTGCTGCTTAAACGTACCAATTGTTAAGTGCTTAAGAATATTGCCGAATTATATTATAAAACTTGCAAGATCCAAGGCATCGTGGTTGCTTCTTTCCAAATAATGTAGGTTATCAGAAGTAACAGACATCACTCCGGCTATTACCTCTACCTAGATTTTATTTTTATACTGGGTTAGAAGAGAGAAGTAAAATCATCTTTGAAGAGAAAAAAAAATTTATTATTGACCATATGGGCATGAGTGTGCATAACAGGAAAGTAGAAAGTAACAGTAAATTCCAATGAACATCCCTTGAAGTTCCAAAATCAGTAGGGTTTCTCTTAGTGAGTTTTCATGCACTCCAAAACATTTCTCAATACAACAAAGTATATATGTAAGTTAATAGTTTGTTTTCAAGAATTTAAATTTATATAACAAGAAAAATACCATCAAGGCTAGTCCCAAGCCCGAGTAAAGGAAGAGGATTGCGTTAGGTAGTCGACAGCCAGCGTAAAACTCCGTCAGATCCTCTAAAATATGAATCTACTAAATCAAACTATGCGAAGGACTAGAACGTTCCCATTAAGAGACGTGTTGAATCTGCCTTCGATGTTTCAAAAATGGGCAAAGGGCGCCACACCGGCGCCCGAGTGCGGTGATAAGTGAGCAAAGGTTCCTGCACTACAGACGAGTGCGGGAAAAGAAGTTAGTCTATGATAGTCAACTTAGAGTAGCAACTTGGAACATAGGAACATTAATAGGTAAAGCAATGAAGATAGTGAACACTATGATTAGAAGAAAAGTAAATATAATATGCTTACAAAAGACTAAATGCGTAGGTGAAAGATCTAAAAAAATAAAGAATACAGGACAGATTATATTACACTGAAAACATAAAAATAGAAATGAAGCAACAATAATTGCAGACAAAAATTTTAAGGAATATGTCGTTAAGGTAACTAGAAAAGGATAACGGATTATATCACTAAATCTTATAATTAAGAATAATATAATTAACATAATTAATGCATATGCACCACAAGTAAGATTAGACTAAAAAAACTAAGATACAATTTAGGAAGACATAGATGAAGTAATGCAAGAAATACCACAAAGAAAAATATATATATGGAAGGAGATTTTAATGAACATGTTAGTAAACAGAGGGATGGATATGAAACGATACATGAAGATATGATTTGGAAATAAGAATGAAGTCGGCGTAAGCTTATTAGATTTTACAGTAGTGTATGATCTAACAATAATAAACACTCATTTCAAAAAAGGATGTGAATATGTAATAACATTTAAAAGTGGATCTAATAAAAGTCAAATAGACTTTTCTTAACTAGAAAGGTGGATAAAATAACATACAAAAACTGTAAAATTATTTCAGAAGAAAGTTTAACTTCATAACATAGAATAATGGTAGCAAACATATGGATAAAAATGAAATCTAGTATAAAACGTAAAACTATTAATCCAAAAATTAAATGATGAAATTTGAAAGAAGAAAAACAAGAATTATTTAAAGAAAAGCTAGTAAAAAAATGACTATGAATATTATTGCTGCGGATTTCCGTTCTCCGACTCGGGGATGAGGTAGCGGTGTACGCCAGGACCCGGGTGGCGTTCTTTCGTCCTTGAAAACCTGTAAAACAATATCAAATCGTAGGGAATAAGATGGGCATCCCCGCGAAGGACCCTTCGATGCCCAAGTCAGTGGATAATCCTTGGCTTTAGATAATGAGAAGAAGGTTCTGAAGAGAAAGAGGAGGAAAAGATCTCACAAAGTGATTGTCTGTCTCTTAGGGCTCTTAGGGCCCGGTATTTAAAGGGAGAGGATCCGGTAAGCTGTTACCTGATTTTTGAAGAGTTGTTATGGAAGTTGGGGGATGATATTGTCAATTTATTATATACTTTATCAGGGGGATTCGTAATCCCGCGAGTCATAAAGAGAGGGAGCCATATCCGGCTCCCGTTTCTGTTGATGGAGGACCACTTCAGGAAGGAGTTTCGATATCCTCGTGGTTCCGGTGATCTAATGTCCAAGATACTCGGTGCGGGCCGAAGGTCAGCCAAAGGAAAGGATTGGTCGGGTGGCTCTGGAATGTTGAGGTTCGATCGCCCTGGCTCAAAAGCGAGACTCGGTGAAAGTCGGCCAGCCGAGGTTCATTTAGCAAAGCTCGATCTGGCAAAGACTCAGGCAATGATACTGAGGCAGAGGTCGGCCGTAGTTTCAATGTAGTCCCGGCTCGTCTGCCTACGTCATTCGATTTATACGAAGACTTTTTACCCCACATCACTTGCCCTCCCCACTCCCCAGTCCGAAGTTTAATTTCGAGCATAGGGAGTAAAGTCTTGATGGCCAAATTTCATTGGCAAGGGTGGAATTCGAAGAGACGCGCCATAATGATGCCATAAATGCCAAATCGCCGCGCCTCCATCCCAGTCTATCAAACGAGAGGAGCTTTCTCGGAACTCGATCAAGGGCGATTGGCGGAACAACACGTGGCAAAACCGAAGATCACGGCGCTTGGACCAAAGGTTTGCGGCTCTTAGGGTTTCGTGCTAATAGCGTTCTATCTTTTCATACAGCGGCTTTAAAAAGGGAGAGACCAGTGCCTTTCGCAGCCACATTTTTTCAAACCTTTGGCATTATTCTCCCTTATGAGGTTAAGTGTTCTCAGTTGAAGAAGACTATGGCCAGCTCCGTTGTCATTCGTTCTAAGGATATGGAGCGCCCGACCTGCATAGCTTCGATAATGACTCTGGCGGATCTGAGAGGATCCGCCATGAATATTGAATTCCTAGCGACTATGATCTACAAGTGTCGGGTTCTAGGCAAAAGGTAACGGACGAACTGGAGTTTGAGACCTTTTATGAGGAGTGCTTCAAGGCGGGCGTCTGCCTTCCTCTTCATCCAATTATCAGTGAGTGATGAAGTTCTACGGCATCTGCACCTCAGCGGTGGCTCCGAATAGTTGGCGGCACATCATGGGATTCATCTCTGTGTCAGTTGGTGGGGGTGACTATGACAGTGCCTCTGTTCCAGGCATATCACAACATCATCTTCCCTAGGAACTCCTAGCCCTACATCGGACCTCAAAGGACATTCAAGAGGGTATCGGGGGTTCCATCCTCTATCAAGGGATAGAAATCCCATTTTTTCATTGTTTATTGGAGCGACGAGCACTCTTCCCCTGGTCATGGGGGATATTTTCTGAGGACTTGAACAAAGCCCCTCGGTTATCGAGGTAGGAGATCGACGACCTCAAGGTGCTTTCCAGTAGAAGGCGCTTTCGGTCGGGGTTCTCTTGGCCGAGGATGCGCTTTTCAATGCTGGCCTTAATAGCATCAATCCTCATGATGAGTATAATCCTATTCTTTTGAACTTCGGCCTTACTCGCCAAGGCGTAACTAATTTTTGGTTGTTCTTTGTTTTCAGCGGCCAAATCAAATCTCGGAGGCTGGATGAGGGAGATGCTAAAGGGTAGCTCGAGTAAGAAGAAGGAGAAGCGTCGAGGTGGTGATGTACTCGACAATGACCAGGTCCACCGTGAGGCAGTGGCTCTGGCACTCAATGTGGGCCCGATTGATGAGGACCCGGGCATCGCCTTGAGCCCAGCGCAGGCCAATGCGATGTGGTTCGTGGCCAGATGTTGAAGAGTGGCTTGAGTGAGAGGAAGGGCGAGAAGCGACCGCACCTGACCTCACTGAGCCTTCACAAGAAGAAGGTCAATCTCGACCTCAAGTCTTATTTGCCCTCGCCGAGTCTTAACCAAAGAAGGTCAAACTCGGCCTTAAGTCTTCTTCACTCTCGCCAAGTCCTCCAAAGAAGAGGGCAAGACTTGGGTCCCTGAGCTCTCCGAGAAAGGGTGGCGAGGAAGAGGAAAACTTGGGCCGACATCGACAATGAAGGCGCCGGTGGACAAAATAAAAGATGCCTCAACCCAAAGGGAAGAAGAGCTGGGGACGGCGCAATGGGGCTTATAGTTAGTGTAGTCCCAGGAGCCGAAGAGCATCCGCCCGATGAAGTCGGAAGGCGAGTTTCGGGAAGAAGAGGATGCTCCAATAGATAAGTTCTACTACCCGATCATCGACGACCCAGATGCTCTCACCCCCTGTAATTTGCAGACCCCCGAGGAGCTTAAGGAACATCGAAGAATAAAAAAGGCAGCGAAAACGAAGGATTGGAGGCTTGTTATTGCTGTGAGTTGCCCCCATATCCCTCATCCGCGGAGGGGCCTCTCCACCCAGCACAAGGAGAGGCCAAGAAGGGCGCCGAGGGTCAAGAGGATCCCTCGGCAGAGAGGGTCGGCAACCAAGGCCTTCCGATGGACAGGCTGGCGATACAAGGAAGCTTAGCCCGACTGATCCTCCTCGTCATCTCGTCGTCTAAGCGTCCGAGTCGCTAAGGTTGCGGTTCGAGGCATTCCGCTCCATTCTCCACCCATAAGAGGGTACTTCTGACGCTAATCATGAAGCCAAGCATCGGATGGTCTCCTTCTTGGTCGAGGGATTTGAGAGACTTGGAGGATCTGCGATTGCTTGAGAGCGACGCCTTCTAAGGGAGATGAATACTTTCACCGTTCGGCAAGTGAAGGCTTCTTTTTCTTATTCTTTTTGACATATTCCACTACCTCTAAGCTTACTTATCTTATTCTGTTGCAAGCAATAATCCTCCAGAAGGCGTTATATGGGCGCCTAAGCTCGGCAGTGGAGATTCGAAACCAAGCACTAAAGAGCTTCGAAATAAGGAAGGCCTAGCTAGCCAGTTTTCTGAGGAACTAGCCAATGTTCGGGCCGAGCTTGAGGAGGCTAATAAATCAGCTGAGAAGGCCAATAAATCGGCCAAAGAGGCTAACAAGTTGGCCGAGGAGGCCCGATGGGAAATGTCAAAGTTTCGGGCAAAGGCCACAGAAGAAATAAATGTATTAAATAAGAGAATTACCAATGAAGGTCGCAAGTTTGAATTCAGCCAACGGCAGGCTGCCAGTGCTATAGACGATCTGGCGTCTGCACAACATAAGGCAGGAGAGGATCGAGCAAAGCTAGAGCATGCCTTGAGGAAGCTCCACCAATACAAGAAGAAAAAGAAACCTTAGGAGCAAGCTGTAGAGGCAGAGAAGAAGGCTGTTCAGTAGGCCGACACTGTTGCCGAGTAAGTACTTTATTCATTCCTCGTTTTGTTTTACTTCTGACGAAACTAACTTTGTTTCTCGAGCGAAAAAGAGTGAGGCCAGGGCAGTGGAGAGGATGAAGATGCTAACCGAGGAGCTAACCTCGTGTCGCCTGGAATGTTCCAAGCTTCGGCACCAGCCGGCCGAGGCCGGCAACCAAGCTGCCCTAGCAATGGAGAAGTATAAGAGCTCGATCGAGTTTACTGAGGAGAAGCTCTCATTTTTCAAGGAAGCCTACTTATTAGCAGCGAAGGAGATGTGGCAGAGGATCGCCCAATAATACCCGGATCTAGACCTTTCATTCCTAGAAAAAGAGGGGTACTGCATCCCTTCGCTGGTAGATCTCTCGGTGGCGTCTCAATTGTCCACTAAAACTGAGTTTGAAGAGGGCACCTTGGACATTGACTTTGAAGAGATCGCAGAGGCAGACTTGGCTGGGGTTCCATATGCCGCCGAAGAGCCGACCCAACCTGCTTCAGCTCCCTCTGAAGAAGGCGTAGCACTAGCCGAGCCTTAGGTTTAGTTGTTCTTTTTGTAATATAGGAGATTCTTTATTTTTGGTGCCATGGCGCACATGTAACTCCTTTGTAATAAGAAACCAATTAAATAAAAATTCTATGAATAAAATTTCAATTTTCTTTTCCAACTGCTTGTGCCTTTGAATAAATTTGATAAGCATACTTTGCCAAAAACTTCATTCTTTTCTTACACTTTCTCCTATAGGCCACCAAGTAGTCATTTTTCCAAGATGTCTTGAAATTGTTGGGCTTAGCCACTTAGGCTTCACAGAAGTAGTGTAGAGGCGCTCCATACAAAAGGTCGGAGAGAAAACTCGCATATGTCTCAACCCAACTGAAGGTTTAGGGAGGCAGTAAAATATAGTCGGTCGTGCCGAGTTTCGGAGATGGAACAAAGTAGGGACTTAGCCCTTTTTAGGATTCATTGGTAGAGCGAAGTAGCTTCTAACTCAGTCTTGCCGAAGTTTGTAGATTTTAGGTACTTAGCCCTTCCAAGATTCGGAGAATTTAAGTGCTCGCCCTACCGAGATTCGAGAACTCAGGTGCTTGGCCCTGCCGAGGTTCGGAGAAAGGATCCATGGGATCAGCATTTGGGAGAAACTTGGTTCTTATTAACATCTTAGAAAAAGATGATCAATTGGAGAAAAGACATTCAAATATAGAGGAGTCTATTACAAAGAACAAGGTAGCCTAACTAAGCAATACCTTAACGATTATACACTTGGAGGTTGTCCGAGCTCCATGTCCTAGGGATGGCCATTCTGTCAAGGTCTTGGAGCCAATAGGTGCCAAATCTGATGACCTCTGCGACTTGGTAAGGGCCTTCCCAGTTCGGGGATTAGCTTCCCTTGCTCCGTTGGCTTAGAGATCGAGGCTTTGTGGAGCACCAAATCACCAGGAAGGAAGCTTACCTTTTACTCGAGAGGAGTGGTAACGGGCCACACGTTGTTGGTACGCAGCCATTCTAATTCAAGCCTTTTCCTTGACTTCCTCGATTAGGTCGAGGTTAGCCCGCAGTTGTTCATCGTTTGCCTCTTCGGAGTGGCTTTCGACTCTAGACAAGGGTAGGCCTACTTCGACTGGGATGACAGCTTCGATTCCGAAGGCCATCCTAAATGGAGTTGCAACAGTAGGTATCCTTTGCGTGGTTTGGTAAGCCCACAGAACATGGTGAAGCTTGTCCACCCATCTGCCGCACACTCTATTCAGCTGAAACTTTAATCCTTGCAGCAAGGTTCGGTTAGCTACCTCTGCATCGCCGTTTGTTTGCAGATGCCGACCGAGATAAGTCGGTGGCTGATGCCGTAGTCTTCACAGAACTCCCGGAACTTCGAGTTGTCGAACTACCGACCATTATCGGTAATGATTGTATGTGGAAGGCCGAATCGGCAGATGATGGATCGCCAAACGAAGTCTTTTGGCTCGGGCTTTGGTGATCTAAGCCACTGCCTCGGCTTCAATCCACTTGGTAAAATAATCAATGGCTACGAACAAGAATTCTCTGCCCAGTGGCGGGAGGAAACGGGCCAAGAATGTCCATTTCCATTTTGCAAAGGGCCAGACGGCTGCGATGGGCATCAAGGATGTTGACGAAAGCCTTTGGATGTTCGAATGATGCTGGCATGAGTCGCATGCTCGAACAAGGTCATTCGAATCCTTCATCATGGTAGGCCAGTAGTACCCTTGCCGCAGTACTTTATGGCAGAGAGCCCGACCTCCTAGGTGGTTGCCGCAAATACCTTCATGGATCTCTCGCAGGACATAATCGACCTCTGATGGCCTGAGGCATTTGAGCAATGGCATGAAGAAAGATCGTTTGTAGAGTTGTCCGTCGTGTAGGATGTAGTGGGAGGCTTGCATCTTCAACCTTCTAACTTCTTTTCTATATGCAAGAAAGGATTCGTCTCTGAAGTATGCTAAGATAGGGTTAATCTATGATGGCTCATTTTCGAGCTGCATCACGGAATAGGTGCCCGCTATGCTGGACTTCTCTAGGACTTCAAGGTGGAACTTCTGTTCCATATCCATGGAGTCAATGGCCAATCTTGAGAGAAGGTCTGCGCAGGCATTTTCTGTTAACTCAAATGATTTCAAGCTCGAAGAAGTCGAGCGACAGCTCACGTACCATCTGCAGATATTGAACCATGTTTGATTCCCGAGCCTCAAATTCTCCTCGCACATGTCCGGCCACTAGCTCGGAGTCGGTGTAAACATTCAGTCTCTTGACCTTCAGATTTAGGGCGATTCGGAGTCCGGCAATAAAGCTTCACACTCGGCCTCATTATTGGAGACGAAAAGTTGAAGCGAATGGCTATTCGAACATAGTTCCTTCCGGGCTTATAAGGACCGATCCTACACCGAGCCAGCTGTGCTCAAGGATCCGTTTACGTGCAGTAGCCATCAGGCCTCAACCTTTGTTTGCTGGAGGTCCTCCAATGCCAACCCATCCTTCGGAATAGTGCATTCAAGGAGGAAATCCATCAAAACCTGCGCCTTGATAGCTAGCGAGGTTGGTAACGGATATCATGCTCGCTCAGCTCTACAACCCATTTTGCCATCCTCCCCAATATTTCTGGACAATAGAGGATCGCCTTGATCGGTTGGTCGGTTAGAACCACTACGAGTGCGCTTGAAAGTACGAGCGTAGCTTCTATATGGATATCACCAACACATATACCGACTTTTCGATCCTGATGTACCTGGTCTCAGCATTTTGAAGCAGTTTGCTGACGTAGTAGACCGGCTTCTAAACTTTGTTCTCTTTCCGAACTAGCACAGAACCGACAGCGTTTTCCGAAATGGCCAGAAACAAGTACCGAGGTTCCATGAGCTTCAAGCTGCTGAGTAATAGAGGCAAGCCAAGGTATCTCTTTAGGTCTTAAAAGGACTTTTGACGTCGAAGGTCCACCGGAAGTTCTTTGCCAATGAAATGCCTTAAAGAATGACGGGCACTTCTCGGTGGATTGGGCGATGAAGCGGTTAAAGGCCGCTATCCGTCTTGTAAGGTGTTGAACTTCCTTGAAGGACTTGGGTGGCTCCATCTCTAGAAGAGCTCGGATCTTCTGGGATTCACCTCGATGCCTCTTTAGGAGACCATGAAGCCCAAGAACTTCTCGAAGCTTACTCCGAAAGCGCACTTGGTCGGATTCAGCTTCATTTGATATCTCCTGAGGGTGGCAAAGTTTTCCGCTAGATCAGATACATACCAAGCAACTTCTCTGCTTTTCATCAGCATGTCGTCGACGTAAACTTACATGTTCTGACCGATCTTGTCCTTGAACACTTTGTTAATCAGCCTCTGATAGATTGCTCTGGCGTTCTTCAGTCCGAACGGCATGGCTCGATAACAATAGGTACCTCTATCAGTAATAAAGACGGTCTTTTCTTCATCTTCGGAGGCCATATGTATCTGATTGTAGCCCGAGTAGGCATCCATAAACATCAGCATCTGATGCCGGATGTGGAGTCCACCAGCTGATCGATCCTCGGCAAAGGAAAGCTGTCCTTCGGGCAAGCTTGTTCAGGTTTATGAAGTCAATATAGATTCACCACTCGTCGTTTGCCTTTTTCACCATGACTACGTTCGCAAGTCAGCTCGATAATTTACCTTCCGGATGAAGTTGGCTTTCAGGAGTTTATCGACCTCTTTTTCAATCGCTTTTGGCATTCGAGGCGAAACTCCTCTTCTTCTGTTCAATGGTCTGAATGTCTCATTCACGATAAGGCGGTAGACAAGAACATCCGGACTGATCCTCGCATGTCAGAGGTGAACCAGGCGAAGACGTCGGCGTTTTTACGAAGGAAGTTTATCAAGTCCTACCAAGGCTTCCCTTCCAATTGCGACCCATCTTAATGGTTCAGTTGGGCCGACCTTCTTCAAGTGGGACTTCTTCAAAATCTTCGACGGGTTTCCCTTTTTGCTCGGTAAGATCTTCTCGAGCATCGAGCCCATCGACTTTCGGCCTTCGAGACTGAAGGTCGGCGACGAATCAATATCGCGTGGCGGCCTAGCTTCCTCGCACAACTCCTATACCCCTCTGTGGGAAACTTCATGAAGAGGTGTGGAACGGAGATCACCGCTCCAAAGGACATTTGCCTGGGTCTTCCAAAAATGGCATTATATGTGACCGAAGTTTGGTCACAAGAAAGTCCATAGGGATAGTCGCCGTGTAGGGCCATTTGCCGGTTCGAACCATTAGAATGAATACTCCTGGTACGACGACATCGCCGGTGAACCCCATCAAGGTGGAGTCCACCGCTCGAAGATCCTCCTCTCAATCCCATTTTTGTAAAAGCATCAAAGTAAAAAATATTAACAGAGCTTCCACTATCGACAAGGACTCGATGTACATCACAGTTTTTTATGTTTAAAGATACAACGAGTGCATCGTCATGGGGGTATTGTATCCCTGGAGATCTTTCTTCGAGAATGTGAGTTCCTCGTACTTGATTTCCTTGGAGAGGCTCTATTCTTCGTCTGGCCGACTTTTGGATGAGCCGACCATAGCAATCATATGCATGTTACCTGTTGCTGGTGGGTTCGGTGGGGCTTGTTGTCAAAGCTCAGGTAGATGCTTTGCTCTGGCTTCTATCTCCGGAGGTCCTCTGTAGCACTCCAGCCTCCCTCAGCGGATTAGCTACTTAATCTCCTGCCTGAACTGCCAACATTCCTCGATATCATGCCCGTGATCGCAGTGATACCGACAGTATTTGGTTACATCTCTTCGGGTTGGATTTCCTGGAGAGGCTTCGGCTAAAGGAGCTGATGCTCTATTTCCATCAAGATTTGGGCTTGGAGCACAGTGAGCAGTGTAAACCGGTTGAACCTTCGCGCAGGGCTTCAAAAATATTGATGCTCTTTGTCTATTCTCCTTCTTTGAGTGTTCAGCTCGAACCGACCTTCTGAACTCTTTCATCCTAGCATATTTGTCCGCCAAGCCATCATGTCGAGAGACTTCGCAGATAGTTTACGTCCAACGCCAGGTAGAAGTCCTCCTCCTTCAGCACTCTGCCTGCCAAGGCGGACATGGCCACCTCATGGTTGAGATGGTCAACCTCCAGCATGGTTGTATTGAAATGGCCCAGTAAACTCTTCAGGGATTCCCTCTCCCGTTGTTTCAATTCGGAGAGAGAATCCGACCTTCACCGATAGCGGCAACTACTAACGAACTGACTAGTGAAGGATCGATCAAGTTTGTCAAAAGAGTCAATGGAATTCAGCTTTAGCATGCCGAACCATACTCTAGCGGGCCCCTAAGAGTCAAGGGGAAAGCCTGGCATAGGATCACATATGAGGCTCCATAAAATAACATTATTGACCGAAAGCTACTCAGATAGTCATACGAGCCTGTCGTCCCGTCGTATGGCTCGATAACAGGGAGCTTTATATGTGGTGTGACAGCTTCGTTCATAATCCTCACGATGAAGGGCGAACCCTATTCCACCCGAGATGCCGACAAAGAGGCGTTCTTTACGGCGTCCAATTCCATGCGCATCTCCTGAATTTTTTGCTCAAATACCTCGGCTTGAACGGATGGAAAGGCCGAAAGGAGTGATCGACGTCTCGGCATTGAATCACAATGAGAAGAAACTGGAGACAAGGAGCGAGCCCAGCGAGTCGGAGGAAGTTCATGTCTCTGACTTTCGGTGGGATTGGCTCTATTCTCCCACCTCATGACCAAATCGTCGTGGGGGACTCATGGCCTCCAATCGATTAGGCACCATTGGTTGAAGTGATGTAGTTGCTCTGGCGAGATGTTGTGAACGCTCGCAGGAAGTTGAGGATTTGGTGTCGTCGAGAGAACGACTCTTTAAAGTCCCTGCACTAGCTATATCAAGGCTTGGACTTGTTTGACTAATACACTGAATTGGTCCTGTATAACGGATGCCACAGGTGGCGATGGAGCAACGGATTGGGATGGCTGCGGGGACGTCACATTATGTGAGAGATCAAGCCTTTGAGAGATGGCCTAATCAGTACATCTATGGTTGTCCTTTTGCGGTTCACCATTTTAAATGATGTTTTTCTCTTTCGAACCTTCTCCTAGGATTTATCAAGTTATGGGGACATGCCCTTCCTCTAGTGCCAATCTGTTGCTACGAATTTTCATTCTCTAACTCAAGAACAAAGTAGCGGCGCACGCCGGGACTCGGGTGGCATTCTCTTGTTCTTGGGAACTTGCAAAACAGCGTTCGATCACAAGGAATGAGATGGGCGATCCCCGCAAAGGACCCTCCAACACCCAAGTCAGTGGATAATCCTCAGCTTCAGATAATGAGGAGAAGATTCTGAAAAGAAAGAGGAAAAGAAGATCTCGCAGAATGATTATCTGTCTCTTAGGGCTCTCGGGGACCGGTATTTAAAGGAAAAAGATCTGATAAGCTGTTACCTGATTTTTGAAGGATTGTTATGGAAGTTGGGGGATGATAAGGCAAATTTATCGTATCCTTATCCGAGGGGATTCGTGATCCCGCAAGTCATGAAGAGGGCGAGCCATATCTGACTCTCGTTTCTGTTTATGGAGGACCACTTTGGGAAAAAGTTTCGAGATCCTTGTGGTTCCAATGATCTGATGTTCGAGATACTCAGCGTGGGCCGAAGGTCGGCCAAAGGGGAGGGTCGGTTGAGTGGCTCCCGATTGTTGAGATTCGGTCGCCCTAGCTCGAGAGCGAGACTCGATGAAGGTGGGCCAGCCGAGGTTCGGTTAGCGAAGCTCGATCTAGCAAAACTCGGACGATGATACCGAGGTAAGGGTCGGCGAGGCACCCTTTGAATCTTAGTAGTTGGTCGTAGTTCCAATGTGGGCTCGACTCGTCTGCCTACGTCAACCAATTTATACAGAGGCTATTTTACCCCACATCAAATATAGATAATAATCCCAACTTAATATGAGAAAAAGCAACTAAATGCATAAAAAATAGCAAAAAAGGTTTTAGGAGAATCAAAAGAAGGACTATTAGGAAAGAAAACTTGATGGTGAACGAGAAAGTTCAAGCTGTCATCAAGCTTAAAAGGACAAACTACAAAATTTGACAAGAGGCTAAGGATGAAGAAAGTCTTAAAAAGTATAGAGATGCAAAAAATGAAGCTAAAAAAGCGATAAGTAATGCCAAACTGAAAAGCCTATGATGATTTATATAATAGACTAGATACGGAAAAAAAAAAAAAGTAAAAAAGACTATATATATAAACTAGCAAAACTAAGAGAAAAGAAAATAAAGATCTAGACTACATTAAATATATTAAGGATCAAAATAATAGTCTTAGTAAAAAAAGAAGAAAAAAAAGAACGATGAAAAAGTTATTTTAAAAAATTATTACATAAAAATAATTTAGTAAATTTAAAGATGGAAGAATGTGATAATATAGGAATAAGAAATAAACATAAAATTTTTCATAGATTTAGTATGCTTGAGATTAAAAAGACTTTGAGTAAAATGAAAAATATAAAGGCATTAGGGCCAGATGCAATCCTATTGAGGTTTGGAAAAGGCTTAGAAAAAATTGAAGTCATGTGGTTAACCAATTTATTTAACAGGATTATAACAACTAAAAGAATATTGGATGATTGTAGAAAAAGCATATAATACCAATATACAAAAATAGAGAGATTTAAAATTGTGCAAATTATATGGGGATTAAGCTGATGAGTTATACAATGAAATTCTGGGAGAGAGTAATAAAAAATCGAATAAGAGCTGAAACTTTGGTGTTAAATAATCAATTTGGATTTATGTCTGAAAGATCGACCATGAAGGCTATTTATTTATTAAGAAGATTGATGGAGAGATATAGAGAAAAGAAAAAAAGACCTTCATATGGTCTTTATTGATTTAGAGAAAGCATATGATAGAGTACCTAAAGAAATAATATATATATTGGATTTTAAAGAAAAAAGGAGTTACCAAAAGATACATAGAATTGATAAAAGATATGTATGATAGAGCAATAACTATTGTTAAAATAATATAGAAGAAACTAGTGAGTTTTCAATTACTGTAGGTTTACATTAAGGATCTGCCTTAAGTCCATATCTTTTTATATTAGTTATGGATGAATTAATCAAACATATTCGAAATGATATCCCATGGTGTATGTTATTTGCAGATGATATAGTGTTGATTGATGAAACTAAATCTGAAGTAAATGCTAAGCTAAAGATTTGGAGAGAAGCTTTAGAATCTAACGGTTTTAAGATTAGTGGAACTAAAACTGAATACATGAAATATAATTTTAGTGGGAGTAGAAATACAAATAAAGAAACAGTGAAGATTACAAGCCTAGAGATATCAAGGAGTAAAAATTTAGATATTTGGGATCAATTATCCAGCAAGAAGGTAAAATAGGTGAAGATGTGAATCATAGAGTTAAAGTAGGATGGATTAAATGGAGGAGTACTTCGGGAGTATTGTATGATCGGCGCATCCCATTAAAATTGAAAAAAAAATTCTATAAAACTACTATTAGGCCAGCTATGCTATATGGAACAGAGTGTTGGACAATATTGAAACAACATATAAATAAATTAAGTATAACAGAAATGCGTATATTAAGATAAATATGTCGTAAAACTTTAAAAGATAGAATTAAAAATAAATATATAAAAGAAATAATAGGAGTAGCCCTAATTAAAGATAAAATGAGAGAAAATCGATTACGGTGGTTTGGATATATACAACGTAGACCTTTAGATGCTTCAGTTAGAAAGAGTAATTTTTTAACAATTTATTGTAAGAAAAAAGGTAAAAGTAGACCTAAACTAACATGGATAAAAATAAAAAAAAGATATAACTATTTCTAATTTAAATGTCGACTTGGTCCTGAATAGAGCAGAGTGGAGGAAGCAGATTCATATAGCCGATCCCATGTAGTTGGAAAAAGGCTTAGATGAGTTGAATAATAGAAAATCGAATAAGAGCTGAAACTTTGATGTCAAATAATCAATTTGGATTTATGCCTGGAAGATCGACCATGGAAGCTATTTATTTATTAAGATGGTTGATGGAGAGGTATAGAGAAAAAAAAAAAAGACCTTCATATGCTCTTTATTGATTTAGAGAGCATATGATAGAGTACCTAAAGAAATAATATAATGGATTTTAGAGAAAAAAGAAGTTACCAAAAGTACATAGAATTGATTTAAAAAATATGTATGATAGAGTAATAATTATTGTTAAAACAACAATAAGAGAAACTAATGAGTTTCTAATTACTGTAGGTTTACATCAAGGATCTATCTTAAGTCCGTATCTTTTTGTATTAGTTATGGATGAATTAACTAAATATATTCAAAATATATCCCATGGTGTATGTTATTTGCAGATGATATAGTATTGATTGATGAAACTAAATTTGTAGTAAATGCTAAACTAGAGATTTAAAAAGAGATTTTAGAATCTAAAGGTTTTAAGATTAATAGAACTAAAACTAAATAGATGAAATATAATTTTAGTAAAAGTAGAAATATAAATGAAGAAATAGTGAAGATTGCAAGCCAAGAGATATTGAGGAGTGAAAAATTTAGGTATTTGGGATAAATTATCCAACAAGGTGAAATAAGTGAAGATGTGAATCATAGAGTTAAAGCAGGATGGGTTAAGTGGAGTGCTTCAAGAGTATTGTATGATCAACGCATCCCAATAAAATTGAAAGAAAAATTCTATAAAACCACTATTAGGCCAGCTATGCTATATGGATAGTGTTGGGCAATATTGAAACATGTGAATAAATTAAGTGTAACAGAAATGCGCATGTTAAGATGAATATGTGATAAAACTTTAAAGATAGAATTAGAAATAAACATTAAAAAGAAATGATAGGAGTTACCGCAATTGAAAAAAAAAGAAAAAAATTGATTACGGTGGTTTGGACATATACAATGAAGACCTTTAAATGTTCCCGTTAGAAAGAGTGATATTTTAACAATCCATAGTAAGGATAAAGGTAGAGTTAGACCCAAACTAACATAAATAGAAATAGTTAAAAAAGATATAACTATTTGTAATTCGAATGTCGACTTATCCTGAATAGAGCAGAATGAGGAAGCATTCATGTAGCCGACTCCATATTGGGAAAGGCTTAGATGAGTTGAGTATAACAAGAGAAATATCCAGTCCAAGCAAAAAAAGGATAATACCTATACATTTGTAACCAATGGCTTGCAATATCCAATCCAAGCAATGACAAGAAAATCAGGCCTGGCCTACAAAAAAATTTTGTAATACTAAAATCAGTGGCGCAAACAAGATTCCGAAACAAATGATGTCAAACTACAAAGCATGTATACCTGTATGACTGTGAAAGAATCGCCAGCAAACAAGCAGTGCTTACTCTGGAAAATGCAATCATAAATCAAAAAAAGATAGTCTGATGTGCATGCTGAAAAACAGACTAGATTCATGCAGAGTAAAATCACTACAGGATAGATTGTTTCCAAGAATTCCATAGAAGCATGCCTGAACTAGTTTGTTAGAAGAGTACCTATCTGTTACCATGTCCAAAACAGCTCCAAAGGTTGACACTGGATCATAAAATCATAAATTAATCAAATATCAACCCTCAGCATTTTCCTTTTTAACAAGTTAGTTTCAGCTATTTAAAGACCTGGTATGCAAATGTATACATAATTATAAATTGTTTGATCTTATATAGAAAAAAAAAACATTGGATTACTAATAGAATGGGATAACCTCAGTTTATGAGCAAAATATAAAATTAACATCTTTAGTAAAATAGCACGTAACATGAGAGAAAAGTTATATTTGCTTCAGTCCAAGGCTTAAGCAAAAAAGAAAAATAATATGCAACCTCAAATTTCTAATGAGCAAAAACAGTACCATGCTTCAATTCAGATGACAGATATGGGAGAATTTGATTGTGCATGCATTGAATGTGAGAGAGGTTTAATTGAACTAAGAGTTTCCTCTTCATATTCAACTACCAACAAACTTAAACATGAGAATTTATTTTCTTGAAAGCTAGTTCTGGTAGCACTGACGATTAAAATTAGAAGTAGATCACGTGTATGTATGACAAGAATCTATGAGCATGAAGAGTTTTTCGAGGAAGATTGAACTTTGAAGCAAGAACAAGAAGAAGAACTAAGAGCTCTCCGAGAATCGGTTTCCAAAAAGTAATCAAGCAGAGAATGTGCAAAATTTATTTGAGACTGGTCAAAATGTCCCACTATCATTGCTTAACCAGAATATAGGGGTTAACACGTGATTCTAGAAGCAGTTGGAAGTGGGTACTTAATCCTATGTGTGCACCTCACTCTTAGCTCTCCATTTTATTTAGCAAATTTCTTTTATATATATATATATATATATATATATATAATTTAGTTGCCCACCACTGAGTGTTGTTATCTGTAACATCTTGACCATCTCAAAGAATCTGTGCCAGATGCATATCTTGTATAGGCTTTGAGCACTTAGATACTTGACAGATCCCCTCAGTTTGCAGCTTTAGAGATCAATAAAGAGTTTGCCCTTTCTAACAAGTTCAGTTCAACATAGTGAGGCAGGAAGGAGGGTTTTGTTCTTTTCAATGCTTAGGTAATAAAATAACTTCACAAGGTATTTCTTTTATCCTTAAGCTAATGTTGGCATTGGGATGAGGAATATGTATATTGAAACCTCTTAAGAAATAAATGATATTTTGCTTTTCTAAGGCTTTTCCAAGGCCAAATCATCCATGGGACTTCATGGTTCATAATTGCATTATTGTTAAAACAAGAAAAGAAGGATGAGATCATTTATGGCAATGTAAGGTAATGAAAAACTTCATGAAGGGATGTAAAATAAAGAAGTCTTACCTTGATTGAACTTTCGTGCAAACCAACCATCCAATCCATCGCAGAAAAAGCTGAAATTTTCCAATACTATCAATCCATTGTTGAAAAATTATATGCAGTATAGTTTACAAACACCAAAACTGAATAACCATCATGATGGTTACCTGAAGAAGTAAAGTATGGCAAAGAGTGTTTTGTTGGAAAAACAAAGAGCAAATGCCACACAATTCATTATGATTCTTATATAGCCTGCTTATCATTAAAAAAAATTGTTAAAAGATGCCATGAAACCAAAGTCACATGAATTCTTCAAATGTATATCAAGTGTCAAGCTGTCTATGAATATCTCACATGATAGGTTCCAAGAACATTTGATAAGAGAAAAATTCCTTACGATAAATAATAAATATCCATTCTAAATTGAAATATAAAATTTGTTCATTGTCAAGATCCAGTATTAAAACTAACGAAAAAAATATAAAATGATTCAATGTCATGGCCAAGAAATTCCTACATATAAGAAATTTATGGTGTTCCCTGTATATTAGAGGAAACTAAGATCTGTAATTTGTAACAAGACACATGCCATTCTTTTTTCTTTTCTTTTTTTCCCTTTGTGATCACTGATCAGGGCATTTGTCATTCTTCACTTGTTGATGTTGCTGATGCTTACAGAATAATGTTGCCAATCTAACTACTCACACCAACAGTTGACTAATTTGACAATCTTAAAAAATGATCATCAAAAAAAAAATTATCAGAGCATGTCTTTCTTAACCAAACAGATACAATTCAGCAAATAGAGTACTTAGAGTAGATTCTCAAGGCAAGAAATCCCAAAACCATATCATGAAAATCGAATCAACTATTTGCAACTAGTTACCCCTTCTTAAAGGAAAAGGGTCTATGATGCATGAAAGGCATGGAGTTGCCACCTATAACTTTTAAGGGAGGTATAGGAAACCCAGATGACAGGAAAATAATTTCATTTCACATGTTCTGCTTGAACAACAACCAGCTATGGTCTTGGTTATAGCTAGTAAAGGAGTCCAAGCCAGGACCACCTTGTAGCCAAGTCCTTAGTGGTTTCCTGGTTGATTCAGTAACATGAAAGCCCTAATGGTTAGGTCTTTAAAATATGGAATCCAAGCATGTATCATGCATTTGTCATCTTACTTGATGAAAAAGAACAAAGTGAAGGGCACAGAAATTGAAGCTAGAGATGCCAGTGGTCCAGGTTTAGGCAGGGCGTATAACAAAATTTTGAATAGGATCAGCCTGATGACCTAGAGCAGAATGATATAAAATTATGGGTTTGCCCCTTGACACTGCTGGATGAAAGCCACTAACATAAAGTGTTCTTTCTGTTTGTATGTCATCAAACACCTAGCAGAGGTGTTCTACCCTTGGTGTCAGAACAAAAAGTGAAGAGAAAGAAATGCTAAATAAACAAAAAGGGCCATTCTGAAAAACAGGTCCAAACTATGATCAACCACATGCTATGCAAGTGCATCATTAACGCACTACATAGAAGAAAATAGCCAAGACTATGCAACATTACAAAGAGAGACTAAATGGGACCTCACTATCAAAATTGGAACCTTGTTTTTGTAATGAATAGAGGTCACACCAACAACAGATGGTTTATTTTCAGTATGTCAGTGTCTGATTACTGTATCATAATGAATAATATAAAAGTGAAAAGAAAATGACTACAAACAGATAAAAGAAAATAAAATATGCAAGTTGAACTTCTAATATGCAATGGCAGTAGGAAGCGCAAAAGGCAACAAAGAAGTGTTGCAGTATTTATATTTTCCATATAGCAATGCTGTTCATGAGAGAGAGAGAGAGAGAAAGAGAGAGAGAGGCTGTTTGATATGGTGCAAATAGATTATCATTAACACCAGATATGCAGACCATCATCTAATGAGTTGACCCTAGGGTCACGACCTCTTCTTGAGCCAGCTACAGGAGCCTAAGGTAAGCATTGACACCAGATATGCAGGCCACCATCTATTGGCTCGATCTTAGGGCCACTTTACCTCTTCTCAAGCCAACTAGAGGAGCCCAAGTTAAGTTTTATTCTTGGTTCTGAGAAATTTGATTGAGAAGTCTCAACTGCACATCCAAACAAGAAATAACCAATCCCTTGAAACTTTTTAGCATCTCTTCTTTTGCTCTTTTTTCTAATTTTATTGTCCCTGATCTTACAAATAAGCATTATTTAAAGCAAAGATCTACTGGGCCACAAGTCTATGTAGATGAGGGTTCAAATAAAGCAATAAAGATTAACAAGCTTCACATCAATAAGATTACCTATAATGTTGGGATGTAGAGGTACACAGATAGCGCTTTTTGCGGTGATGACTGAGCCATTGTAGCTTCTTGAACAACTCGAATTAAAACAGACAACGTCTTACTCCTCTTCCTGTACACAATTATTCATCATCATAATCATCAACAAACAAAGAACATTTACAAACTTGCTCAGCTGGTACCACGACTCTTTTCCAAATAAAATAACCACAATTAATTAAGTTTCACAGATAGATCCCACTTTATTTTTCTGCATCAATGAAACACAAGAAAAAGGAAAAGAGAGCAATCGACGGTTTCAATGCACAAATTCCATGGTGATTACTGAAAGAAGAAAGAACTCCGAAATCCATACACTATGAGCGTTTGATTTTAGTGATAGCTAATTTAAATAAGCAAGAAGGGCAAATATGGGAAGCGAAGGGCGGGAGCCGTACCTTGGACCGTGAAGTCTCGCGCGAGGCCACGCCGCCGCCGTTGCTCGGAGCAGTCGCTGGAGAAAGGCAGCGACGACTTGGATGGAGCGAGGGCAGGGGCGGAAGGCTGGAGATGGATTCGGTGGGCACCGGGGATGGGCCAACGAAGCGAATAAACGCAACTGCTTTTACTCGACGCCTAAACTTATGTTTAGGGAGTGTTTGATATTTTTTTTTTTTTTTGTTATATCTGGATAAATGTTTAAAATAGTATTTACCCGAGGAATAGATGAGGAAATAAGTATTTTTTAAAATTATCATTTTGCCGTCAAGGGATAATTTTAGTTATTCCTAAATTTTCTAGGGAATAAGTTCAGGGGATAACCCATATTTATGGGTTATCCCCTCTGATTAAACTTTGTCAGCACTATCTCATGTAGCTATAGCATTTGGGGATAAAAAGAAATATTTAGGCGATATCCCTCTTATCCACCATATCAAACAGGTGTCTTAGGGTCTCTTTGGATGGGAGAGAATGGGATAGGGGGAAACCAGGGAATAGAGAAATGGTTAACCATGAACCATGGAGGTTAACTTTATTCCCTGCTATCGTTAAATAAGTATCCAGAGAGGATATCCCCTCTGAGTTTATGGGAAAGAATGTATGGAAGGGATGAGAAGATCGACGGATAAAGAGACGGAAAGGAATGGAAGTAACGATTCTTCTTTTTTCACCCTTAATGAGGCTAAATCTGTTAACCCCCAAATTGAAGGATAAGCTGGGAATGGGAAAATGTTTAAGTCATACTGTTGTCGAAGATAAAAATATCCTTTTATTTTCTATTCTTCATTCTTTCATTCTCAACGATCATTCTCTATTCTAAAGGGGTATAATTGTCATAAAATTCTTCCCTTCTTTCCCGTCCTTCTATCCAAAAAAACAACCCTTTCATCCTTTCCAAACAGAAGAACAATCCTTTCTTTCTATTCCTTCTTCTTTCATTTCTTTTCTTCTTTTTACTTTTCCCTTTCTTTCCTTTCAAACATCCAAACATAACCTTAGGTGAATAAAAATAAATAAAATAATAAAAAATCAGAGCCGTTCAATGAGAATCGATGATGTGTAAGATTGGCCAGTGGTCTTGAATGGCATGAATGAAATTTTATTGAAATGTACACTTGAATTCATGAAAGAGAAGAGGCTTCAAGAGGGTTAGAGGGGGAGAGAGAGAGAGAGGCGGGAAAAAAAACGCAAAATCGGTTGGCATCAAGATTTTCCAAAACAATCTTTAGTAGAGGATGCCGAAGAGCTTAAAAAATTATAGCCAAGAAAAATACTTTTAATAAATATTGAATCAAAATCCTTTCTTATTTACCTCACAATAATCATAATAATTAATGTGACTGATCCAGCGCCATTAGAATAAATGGTAACAGCAGCTAACGGAGGTCCTCCCTTAACCCCGGAACCTCCTCCTTATCCGACATCAGTATTGGTTCCGCCAAGTATCCGCCTGAAGGACTCCATCTCCACGGAGTCATTTAACCCTTAGCTCTGCCGAACATCCAGTAAGACCCTGAACATCTCAACCCTGAGACCCCCCCTCCGGTCTCGAGGTGCATAAGCATCGTCTCATCCCCGAGACCCCCTTCGGTCTTGGGTGAGGTCACTACATCTTAACCCCGAGACCCTCCTCCGGTCTCGGGGTGCACAAGCATCGTCTCACCCCCGAGACCCCCTCTGGTCACGGGGTGAGGTCACTGCATCTCAACCCCGAGACCCCCATCCGGTCTCGGGTTGCACAAGCATCATCTCCCCCTCGAGACCCCCTCCGGTCTCAGGATAAGGTCACTCCATCTCAACCCCGAGACCCCCCCTCCGGTCTCAGGGTGCACAAGCATCATCTCACCCCTGAGACCCGCTTCGGTCTCGAGGTGAGGTCACTGCATCTCAACCTCGAGACCCCCTCCGATCTCGGGGTGCACAAGCATCTCATCTCACCCCGAGACCCCCGGTCTCGGGGTCTCGGGGTGAGGTCACTGCATCTCAACCTCGAGACCCCCTCCGATCTCAGGGTGCACAAGCATCATCTCACCCCCGAGACCCCTTCCGGTCTTGGGGTGCACAAGCATCATCTCACCCCCGAGACCCCCTCCAGTCTTGGGGTGAGGTCACTGCATCTCAACCTCGAGACCCCCTCCGGTCTCGAGATGCACAAGCATCATCTCACCCCCGAGACCCCCTCCGGTCTCAGGATGAGGTCACTGCATCTCAACCTCAAGACTCCCTCCGGTCTCGGGGTGCACAAGCATCATCTAATAATGGGAGGCTATGATCTAGTTATCATATAACTATTTCATTTTAAGGACCTAATAATTTTACAGAATTTTAATAATATGAAGATAAATTGACTAATCAAGTTCTCTCACTGAATCTATGAAATTGGTAGAATGAAACAAGATTAAGTCAGGTTAAGTGGCACCTAAATCAGTCATACTGATATCCTTACAGGCATGGGTCAACCCGAATCAGGTAAATGATCTGAATCATAAATGGTTCACCACAATGACTAGGTGAGAGAGATCGATAGGAGGGATATGCCATTAACTCGTTAAAGACGCATCAATACGAGTAGGTCCCAATTAAAAACTATTCGATCGTTGATCCTAGAGCAACTTGCCATCCCACCTTGACATCATATGGTTAACCAATTCTGATTTGACCATCTAATAGATTCATGCTCAACCACGGAGCCTAATCTACTTCCATTTGGTTTAATCAAAGAGGACTTGATCAACTACAACTATTGTTTGATTTAGAGCATTCTTAACCTAATCTAATTAGATTTGAACAAATACTCTTTTAGTCCAGTTGATTTAAACCTTAGAGTCTAACACTTTATGGACCCGATTTAGCTAACCCAAATGATTTAATATATTTCATGTTAACATGTCATATATTTCAATCAAGCATAATGTTACTACTCATAATTCCTATATTTCAATCAATATGTATAAAATATCTTTTAAGAGTGTGTGTTTTGATGCCAAAGCACAATTTAAATTTTCTTTAAACAAAGCATCAACGATAAAACAATCGCAGGGCAATATGTCACAGAATACCTCATTGAATAGGTACTTCGGATTTTCAATCTACCTGTGACCATATGGCCTTGTGATAAGTTTTAGCCATAATTACACAATTAATGAGAATATTAATTTACATGCAATAAATTATATCATTAACGAAACCATGGCTCTGATACCATTTGTAGGGAGAAATAGTCTCCAAGGCGCATATTTTTAAAAATTGATAACTATTATCATTGCGGAAATTAAAAGATTACATATTAATCTATCTAATATGCATCAAGATCATATCTTTGCCTATATATTCAGGGTCGTTTGATCTAAAATATGCATATAAAAACATCAAGATCATATCTTGATCTTCAAGATGACTAGTCACACTATTATCTTGAAGCCTGCTTAAGATCTAGGAATCAAATCACTTACCTTAAGAACAGAAAGTAAATCCTTATTGCTTTGCAGCCGTTCAATCGTCCGACCTCTAGTATCGTCCACGCTAAGCCCCGAATGATCAGATTTCCGGGAGTGCTAGCTCGCGAAAAAATAGCTTTGCTGATCTTGAATCCTCTCACTTGAATCTTCCTCCAAGATCCACCAGGCTTCTGCTAACACCAGAATCACCAGGATTTTCTATTCTAACATTTTAGAATTATAATCCACGACAATTTAGAATTACAATCCACGATAAATCGTGTATTGTTGTTCTATTTTTGTTATGTGTTCTCTGGTAAGGAAATGCCCTCTATTTATAGTCTAGATTTAGCCTTGACATTTAATTCTGACATTTAAGAATCTGTTGTTTGGCAAAAGCGAAGAGACGCCGAAGGTGCGGCGCTTGGTTTAATTCTGCGGTTCGGAGAAAATCATGGAGTCGCGGCGTTTGGTTTAGTTCCGTCGTTCGAAGAAAACCAAAGAGACAAGGGATAAATCCGACGTTCGGTAAATAAATGTCATGCATTAAATTCTATTTCATGAGATGAGATTTTAGCCATCTCATCATATGAGATCCATATTCGAGAGGTTTGGGTTCTGATATGAATTTCTTTGACTTAACCCACATAGATCATGGTCCAAGCCCAAATCAAATTTGGCTAGTCCTGAATCTATTTAAATTCAAATCAAGTATAATTTCAAATCAATATTTGAAATTGACTTGTCCTTCTAATAGACTTAAACCAAATTGAATCTTATTCAATTGTACTTAACCCAATTGAGATAATTCAATCAATCAAATTGATTAATTAAATCATATACGATTCTTAATCGTTGATCAGCAAATAGATCATCCTAGTAAACTTCTATGCGTGTGACTCTCTAGGTTCGAACCTAAGCCGGTAGCATAGAAACAACTTTCTAGACTAATCGATGTGCCCATCTAGCAATGGAACCTAACGTCCGGATAGGTCGAAGAGTTGCCGAGCAAACTCCAAGAACCCTCAGAAACAGTTACCATATAATTCATCCTCTTGACAACAAATGCTAAGGATGGCTTAAGAGCCTGTCAACTCTAAATAGCAAATCCATAAAGTGATTTCAACTTTAGTGATCATGTGACTTTCACATGAAGTGCCTTGGCCAAGGTCTTGCTAAATTGAAACACAAGTATTTCTCCTTTTAATGGGATAGGTCAAATTCCATCTTGATCCACAACTGACTACCACAAGTACTTGACTGCACCCAGTAACCTTTCGTAGCTAGATTAGAAATCCAGGTGGTCTGACACCTAAGTACAATGAGTTTCTTGTAAGCCACTGGCTGTGATCTTCAGGTCTGAAGGATACTTATACCTATATCTTCTCGGATTAACTCTTGACAACAGAGTATCCAGAAATGAGTCACATTCGATGAAATATACTCCTACACTTTCACCTGTATGTCATACCAGTGTCTCTACACTCCTTGGTTAAGAGGATAACCAACAAATATGATATACAATGTCCTATAATTGATAGTCCTATGGCCCTGTCATAGTATATCATTTGGTCGTGAACTCTTTTAAGGACCTTCTAAGATAAATCCTTCTTTATCGTGAGGAAGATCCTAAGGGCTTCATTACTTTCAGGAGTATTAAGAAGATGTTCTTGTAATGAATAAACTGCCAAATAACTTTTATTAATATATCAATTTATATACAATTTACATCAGCACAATCATCAAATGATTGGCTTTAGGATACAATTCCCAACACACTCTCCCTGTGACGGCTGGCACAGCCCCGTGTCAAAGCACTATTTTCATGAAGTTCTTGGTGGTTTGCGTGCCCCTCGCTTACAATGCGATCCTCGAGAGGCCCGGGCTCAACCTCTTGGATGCTGTCATATCCACCAAGAGGCTCCTCGTGAGATTTCCCACCAGCAGAGGAGTCGGGGAGATGCTGGGAGAGCATAATCCACCTACACTTTGCTATCATTTGGCCCCTAGTCCGCAGGGGGCGGCACCCACACCGGTACCTGAGACGCTGGACCCCCGAGACCTGGAGAAAAGAGGAGAGCCAGCAGAGTGACTGCTTACTTTCCCCCTCAGGGAGGATCCAGCAAGAGCAGTCTGGATTGGAGCCCTACTCCCAGAGGAGGCTCGTGACCGACTCCTCACCTTTCTGCGGGCTAATGCGGATGTCTTCGCCTGATCGGCGTCTGACATGCCAGGGATTCCAGAGGAGGTGATTACCCACAAGCTTAACATTCAGGTGGGATGCCGACCTATCCGGCAGAAGAAAAGGTATTTCGCCCCCGACCGACAAAAGGCCATGGATGAGGAGGTGCGGAAGCTGCTGGCGGCCGGTCACATCCGCGAGGTGCATTACCCAGACTGGCTGGCGAATGTCGTGATGGTTCGCAAGGCCAGTGGGAGCTGGAGGATGTGCGTGGACTTCACCGACCTCAACAAGGCGTGCCCCAAAGACAGCTTCCCACTACCCCGAATCGACCAGCTTGTGGACGCCAGGTCCGAGCATGAAATCCTTAGTTTCATAGATGCATTCTCGGGGTATAATCAGATCAGGATGAACCTGGTGGATGAGGAAGCCACCTTTTTTATCACAGAAAAGGGGATCTACTATTACAAGGTAATGCCGTTTGGATTGAAGAATGCCGGGGCCACCTATCAAAGATTGATGAATAAGGTCTTTGAGGACCAGATAGGGTGTAACATGGAGGTGTATGTGGATGATATGCTGACCAAGAGCATCAGTGCAGCTGACAATGTCGCCGACCTCGAGAAGACCTTCAATAACTTGCGCCGGTATCGAATGAAGCTTAACCCCCATAAGTGCGCCTTTGGAAGCGGCAGCAGGCAAGTTTCTGGGTTTTATGGTAACCCAGCGAGGGATTGAAGCCAACCCTGACAAGATCAGGGCTATCTTGGAGATGAGGCCCCCAGCTAACAAGAAGAAGGTGCAACGCCTGACTGGGAGGGTGGCGGCTTTGAGTCGTTTCATGTCAAGATCGGCAGAAAGGTGCCTGCCCTTCTTTAAGACAATGTGCAAGGTCAACAGCTTCGAGTGGACAAAGGAGTGTCAGGGTGCCTTTGAGGAGTTGAAGTAGTTTCTATCCACTCCCCTGCTGTTGTCCAAGCCTAAGAATGGAGAGGAGCTCTTCCTATATCTTGCAGCCTTCCCCGAAGCTATCATCTCGGTGCTCGTGCGCATGGATGTTGATGGGGTCCAGAAGCCAATCTATTACACCAGCAAGGTACTTCATGATGCCGAGACCAGATACTCTAGAACTGAGAAAATTATTTTTGCCCTGATGGTCTCTGCTCAACGCTTCCAACTTTACTTTCAAGCTCATCCCATCGTGGTGCTCACGGATCAACCTCTCCGGACCATCTTGTCTCACCCCGACACTTTCGGTCGGCTAGCCAAATGGGCCATTAAACTAAGTGAGTTTGACCTATCCATCCGACCAAGGTCGGCTATGAAGTCTCAGGTGTTAGCTGATTTTTTGGTTGAGTGTTCCTGGACCGAGAGGGGTGTGGAGGAGGTACGCCCGAAGGAGTGTGCAGACCCTCCCTCGACCGAGGAGGCGGAAAAGGAGGACTGGATCTTGCATGTGGATGGAGCCGCAAATTCTCAAGGAAGCAGAGCTGGACTCATTCTTGCGAGCCCAGAGGGAGATGCAGTGGAGTATGCTCTCAGATTCCAGTTCCCGGCAACTAACAACCAGGCGGAGTATGAAGCTTTGCTAGCGGGGATGAGGTTGGCTGAGGAGTTAGGCGCGGGGCGTTTGAGGGCCTTCACGGACTCTCAGCTTGTTTCTGGACAGATCATCGGGGAGTACGAAGCTAGGGACCCAAGCATGTCCCGATATTTGAGCAAGGTGCAATCCCAAGCTTCTCGTTTCTCTTACTTCCGCGTCAGCTACATCCCTAGAGCGGAGAATGCCAGGGCCGATGCATTATCCCGCTTAGCCACTTTGGCCGACGGGACGCTGGGAAGAACATATGTGGAGCACCTACAAGCCCCAAGCATTGAAGTTGCCGATGAAGCATTGCCGGTAGAGCAAGAGCCCTCCTGGATGGATGCCTACATCCAATATCTGACCGACAGTACTCTCCCAGAGAACCCCGCTGAGGCCATGCTACTTAGGCGGAGGGCCCTGAGGTTCTTGATGATGGACGGGAAGCTTTATCGGAGATCATTCTCATACCCAGTCCTCAGATGCGTGGGACTAGCTGAATCAGATTACATCCTCCGTGAGATCCATGAAGGCATCTATGGGAGTCAACTGGGGGGCAGAGCCCTAGCTTACAAGGCCCTGCGGTAGGGGTACTTCTGGCTAACAATGAAGGAGGACACGGCCGAGTTCGTTAAGAGATGTGATAGCTGTCAGCATCACGCTAATATCCAGCGACAGCCGACGTCTCAGTTAACCCCCTTAGTAGCACTCTAGCCCTTCGCCCAGTGGGGTATGGATATCCTGGGACCATTTCCCTCGGCCTTCGGACAATGAAAGTTCCTCTTGGTGGCGGTGGATTACTTCACCAAGTGGATTGAAGCCGAGGCCCTCGCTAAGATCACAGAGAGCAAAGTGAGATCCTTCTTTTGGAAGTCCATCATATGTCAGTTCGGGCTACCGCACACCCTGGTCACTGATAATGGCCGGCAGTTTGACAACGCACCCTTCCGGGAGTTCTGCTCCGAGCTGGGCATCCGACAGAGGTTCACTTCTGTCGGGCACCCTTAGACCAACGGGGCGGCCGAGGTGACTAATCGGATCATTCTCCAAGGGCTGAGATCTCGACTAGATGACTATAAAGGGCGATGGGTGGAGGAGCTCCCAAACGTGCTATGGGCCTACCACACAACACCGCGAGCCCCCACCGGCGAGACCCCGTTCAGCTTAGTCTTTGGATCCGAAGCCGTCATCCCGGTGGAGGTTGGCTCACCAAGCCCTCGGGTGGAATCATACAACAAGGAAGGTAACCCAGACTAGCTGCGAGCCAACCTCGACCTGGTGGAGGAGGTGCGAGACCGAGCGCGACTTCGGATGGCGGTCTACCGGTAACGGGCCACCAAATATTACAATGCCCGTGTGCGCCCCAGGACCTTCTTACCAGGGGACCTGACCTTCGACGGGCCGAGGTCTCGAAGCCGGCAAAGGAAGGCAAGCTAGCTCCAAATTGGGAAGGACCCTATCGGATCGCCGAGATACTTCGCCACGGAGCTTACAAAATTGAAGAGCTCGATGGGAAGCCACTCCCTAGGACCTGGAATGCAGATAACCTTCGCCGGTACTATCAGTAACGCATTCCTCCTCTCACATCAAATACCGTGCCTGTATCCATTTGGGTTTTCGCCTCTCATTTCATATTAACAAATTTCAATTTTAGCTCCTGAGTTCTTTTCACTCAAAGCCCTGCACCAGCCAGGCATAAAGCCCAACACCCGTTGGCACCAGAAGCCCTGCACCAGCCAGGCATGAAGCCCGACACCCATCGGCACTCAAAGCCCTGCACCAGCCAGGCATAAAGCCTGACACCCATCGACACCTAAAGCCCTGGGCCAGCCAGGCATAAAGCCCGATACCCGTCGGCACTCAAAGCCCTGCACCAGCCAGGCATAAAGCCCGACACCCATCGGCACTCAAAGCCTTGCACCAGCCAGGCATAAAGCCCGACACCCGTCGGCACCTAAAGCCCTGGTCCAGCCAGGCATAAAGCCCGACACCCGTCGGCACTCAAAGCCCTGCACCAGCCAGGCATAAAGCCCGACACCCATCGGCACCTAAAGCCCTGGGCTAGTCAGGCATAAAGCCCGACACCCGTCGGTACTCAAAGCCCTGCACCAGCCAGGCGTAAAGCCCGACACCCGTCGGCACCTAAAGCCCTGGGCCAGCCAGGCATAAAGCCCGACACCCGTCGGCACCTAAAGCCCTGGGCCAGCCAGGCATAAAGCCCGACACCCATCGCACCTAAAGCCCTGGGCTAGCCAGGCATAAAGCCCGACACCCATCGGCACTCAAAGCCCTGGGCCAGCCAGGCATAAAGCCCGACACCCGTCGGCACTCAAAGCCCTGCACCAGCCAGGCATAAAGCCCGACACCCATCGGCACCTAAAGCCCTGGGCCAGCCAGCCATAAAGCCCAACACCCATCGGCACTCAAAGCCCTGCACCAGCCAGGCATAAAGCCCGACACCCGTCGGCACTCAAAGCCCTGCACCAGCCAGGCATAAAGCCCGATACCCGTCGGCACTCAAAGCCCTGCACCAGCCAGGCATAAAGCCCGACACCCGTCGGCACTCAAAGCCATGTACCAGCCATGCATAAAGCCCGACACCCGTCGGCACATAAAGCCCGACACCCATCGGCACCTAAAGCCCTGGGCCAGCCAGGCATAAAGCCCGACACCCGTCGGCACCTAAAGCCCTGGGCCAGCCAGGCATAAAGCCCGACACCCGTTGGCACTCAAAGCCCTGCACCAGCCAGGCATAAAGCCCAACACCCGTCGGCACCTAAAGCCCTAGGCCAGCCAGGCATAAAGCCCGACACCTGTCGGCACCTAAAGCCCTGGGCCAGCCAGGCATAAAGCCCGATACCCGTCGGCACATAAAGCCCAACACCCGACGGCACCTAAAGCCCGACACCCATCGGCACCTAAAGCCCTAGGCCAGCCAAGCATAAAGCCAAACACCCGTCGGCACATAAAGCCCGACACCCGATGGCACATAAAGCCCGACACCCGACGGCACATAAAGTCCGATGCCCGACGGCATATAAAGTCCCGCCGGCCAGATTAAGTCCGACCCCCGTCGGCACCAAGAGCCACATGCCTACCTAGCGCAAGGCCCGACATACTCCTGGCATAGCGGTGCGCCGTCGGTCCTGAGGAACCCGCCTACCTCAACCTCCAATGACCGACGCTTCAACCCCAAGAAACCTATCCTTCTTGGCCCCAAGTTTCGGTCCTAGATGGCTAAGACGAAATAGCTCGTATGAGTTGAGAGTTATCCTATGGCACTAGCGGGACTAATGGGACCATGGGGCCGCGCATTGTCAACCAACGAATTCAGGGTAAGAGTCACAAATAGACAATGTATTTTGAAGAAAAGTATTTCATTAATTTGAAGGGATTACAAAATGCCAACGTTGTCGGACTTGCAAAAACAAAAATACAAGTTCACGGTTCGGTTGGCGCTGGCTCATCGTCGGAAGGGGCCGCATCCGAGAGGTGGTCCGGTTCGATTTCCAGGGACTGGGGGATGTCCAAGTCTCTTGCAATCTTTTCCTTTCCATGCTGGAACCCCTGAAGGAACACCGCTGCCGAGGCCTCCGCCAGATCATCCACAAAGCGTTCCGACGCTTTGTACTCTTCTATAATCCCGGCGGTCCTGGCCACGATGGCCGCTTCCACCTCAGCGACCCGAGCCTTCTCCGTGACGAGGGCTGCCATTGCAGCCCTCTCGGCCTCCTGGGCGCGACTCGCCTCCTCCCGGATTGGCTTGCTTCCTCTTTCGCCGCCCACGCCTCTTCCTCCGCGGCCTTCATTTCTTCCTCCGCGGCCTTCACTTTTTCTTCCGCCGCAACCACCTGACCCTTGGCCTCCTGAAGGGCCAAGGTCAAGCTCAGAGATGTGTAGACCTCTGGCCATCACAGCGTTCTCGGCCTTTGTCATTTGGTGGAGTGCCACGCGCACATGGTTGGCATCGGCCCCCGCTCGGCTCTCAGCGGCCTTGGTTTCACTTGCCCAGGCGCTTTTGGCCAACTCCAGTGCCTCTTCGGCCGCCTCCGCACGGCGCTGAGCGTCCTCAGCCTCCTTCTGTGCCTCTCGCAGAAGGGCCTTCCCACCATGGATTGCCTCCCTTGCGGCCCTCAGGGAGTGTGCGAGCTGCATGCGTAAGTTCCAGGTTAGCAAAAAGAAAAGAAAAATATATAATGGCAAAAGGCGAAAAGACCGCTTACCCTGACGATGGCCACGTAGGAATCCCGAAAGAATGTGCTCGCCTTCTGTTGGCTGAGTTCCTCCAGGATCTCGGGCATAAAAACCAGGGCAAGGACCCGCTCAGCCAGCGACCATCGTTCAAGGAGTCCCGGGATGACCCTGGCTTGGCCCCACTCCGTTCGGCCGTCTCGGCAGTCTCCGGCTCGGTGCGCGGGCTGTTCCTAGGCGACCTCTTGGGGGGTGGGCTCGCGCCCTTGATGGCCCCTCGCCCCAAACCATGGTAGCCTCCGGTGGAGTCGGTTTGCCAGGGGCAGAAAGCTCTTCAGCCACTATGGGCTCCTTCGCCGCTACTGGCTCCTCTGCGACTGGCTCCTCGATTGGGACTCTCGCGGTCGCTGCCATCTCTGGCGGAGTGTCGGCTGTGAGATCAACTTCTGGAGCAGCCGGGGGGTCTTGTGGTGCCGGTGATTGGGAAGCCCGAGCCGTCGGGCGTTTTGGGGCTGGAGCTCGCTGGCCTCCAGGTGGCCCCTCCGGGCCCTCATTTTAGAGACGGACCTCAGGAGCTTCTCTGTCGGTATCTTCATAGCTGCGCGACATCAGTCAAAGTCAAAAAAAAAGGAGAGGAGAAGCATGCAAAATTTTTGGCTAAGAGTGGAAATGGCTTACCCTAGTGGGAGATAAGACCCGTCGATTCGAGATTATCTTCCGTCAAGAGCAAGGTGTACCGAGGGATCTCGGCAGCTAGCAATTAACCCGACGTCTCCCGATCCCCAGGATGGATGGTGGAGTTCGCGTTCCCTCGGAGGTCGGGATCTCCCCACCGGGGCCTAACTTGGTCAAGGTTAGCGAAAAAGAATCGGGATTTCCATCCCTTGATTGAAGAAGGAAGAAAAAGTTTGAGGACCCGATTGGGTCGGGGCTGGAACAGCCACCAACCCTTCTGGGACCGGAGGATATAGAAGGATCGGAAAAGAGAGATTCGAGGGGTGATACCCAGACGATGGCAGAGAATGACAAAGGCGCTAATGACACGGTAGAAGTTGGGGACCAGTTGGGATGGAGTCAAGGAGTAGTAGTCAAGAATGTTGATGAAAAAGGGTGGAAAGGATGGACGGAGACCTGCCTTAAGGCAAATCTCATATAGGGCCACCCGACCGGGTCAGGAGGAGATGACCCTATCATCGGGAGTCGACAGAAAAAGCTCAACGTCCTGGGGAATCTGGTAACGGGCCCAGATTTTTGCCAAATCCAGACCTGTTACCATGGAGGCAGTCCCCTCCGGAGACCCCTCCACCCTCGAGGAGGTGCCGGCCTCCGACCGGCGGCTCCTCGATGGGGCTCCACCGGCGACCCGTTGCCGGGCCAGGGGGACGCGGTCCTCTGAATCAGTGGACCACTCAAGCGGAGGAGAAGGAGAAGGTGCGGGAGAGGTACAGTGCCTCTCAAAGGGAGGACGATTCTCTGAATCATCCTCCAAGGTCCAGGATGGAGAGCTCATGAGCAAAAGAAGGGATGGAGAAGTCTGGAATGGACAAAGAACTGACCTGAAGGAAGGAGAGCCAAGCACAAGCTCTCGGGTTGCAGAGAAGATCAGAGCACAAGCAGAGGAAGACGATGATAGCGGAAGCGATATGGCCAGATTCAACCCCTCATTTGGGTTTATTGGGTTTTCAAATCGTCCCGCCTCATCTCGTCAGCCACATGGCCTCCCACCATAGGCTGGTTCACCTCGAGGGATGCCCAGTGCGTGGTGCGGTACGCCTTCGGCCAATGATGGGACTCCGCTGACGTCGCCACTATGAGAGGTAATGATGATGCAGCTTTTCGCGCAAACTTCGAAGGGCTAGTTTTTTTCCGAGGTCGATCGTGGCGGGCACAATGTACGGAGGCGGCCGCCTTCTCACATTCCCCATGCCATCCGCATAAGAGGTGTGGACAGGGATCAGCCATGTGGAGAACACCCCTTTTGCCTCGTCAGTGGGACCCGCTTCGCCTCAGGGGTGAGGGGGCATTTGATATGGCTGATCCAGCATCGTTAGAATAAAAGGTAACAGCAGTTAACGGAGATCACCATCTCTCAACCCCGAGACCTCCTCCGGTCTCGGGGTACACTAGCATTATCTCACCCCCGAGACCCCCTCCGGTCTCGGGGTGGGATCACCATATCTCGATCCCGAGACCTCCCTTCCGGTCTCAGGGTGCACCAGCATTATCTCACCCCCGAGACCCCCTCCGATCTCGAGGTGGGATCACCATATCTCGACTCCGAGACCCCCCCTCCGGTCTCGGGGTGCACCAGCATTATCTCACCCCCGAGACCCCCTCCGGTCTTGGGGTGGGATCACCATATCTCGACCCCGAGACCCCCCTTTCAGTCTCGGGGTGCACCAGCATTATCTCACCCCCGAGACCCCCTTCAGTCTCGGGGTGGGATCACCATATCTTGACCCCGAGACCCCCCTTCGGTCTCGGGGTGCACCAGCATTATCTCACCCCCGAGACCCCCTCCGGTCTCGGGGTGGGATCACCATATCTTGACCCTGAGACCCCCCTCCGGTCTCGGGGTCCACCAGCATCATCTCACCCCCGAGACCCCCTTCGGTCTCGGGATGGGATCACCATATCTCGACCCCGAGACCCCCCTCCGGTCTTGGGGTGCACCAGCACCATCTCACCCCCAGGACCCCCTCCGGTCTCGGGTGAGGAAACCATATCTCGGCCCCGAGACCCCCTCTGGTCCCGGGGTGCGCGGGCATCATCAGCGATTAGCACGCAGACCAGCTTTTGAACCAAATGACAGCTCTGGGCCACCTGGTGCGCCCATGTGATTCTCCATGCACCCGTGATTGCTTGCAGCCATGCCTCATAACAGCGTATGGTGCACTGCATGTTCCTGTGCGTGATTGCGCCCCGTTACGGAGGGCCATGCCTCATAATGGCGTATGGGGCACTGCCTGTTCCTGTGCGTGACTGTGCTCTGTTACGGCGTACGATTCACTACCACATGCCACTCTGCGCGGTCATGTCAAGCAACAGCGCGCACCAAATACAACCGCGGCTGCGAGACACATGTAATGCCATGTTGGCAGGTAGCGCGGGATGCCTCCGGCATGCACAGTGATGGTACGACAGCAATCTTCTGAAACAGTAAGACGGGATATTCGGACAGGTATAAAAACTATTGGCCCAGATGACAACCCAAGAGGGGGGGTGAATTGGGTTCTTAAAAAAATTTGGCATTTTTAAAAAAATGTTTGCTTAAGAAGAATGAAAGCAAATGCAATGTAAATACAAAGTACAGTGAATAAAACAGAGATAGAGATAGAGTCAATGGAAGCACGGCAAACACAAAGATTTTATAGTGGTTCGGTGTATCCAACACCTACGTCCACTCCCAAGATTCACTTGGGTCCACACTATAATCTTCCTTGATTACAGCCGAGTTGTTTTATAAGCTCACAACTCAAACTTGTTGTTTTCCCGGGATCACAACGAACCCAGCCAGTTTTCCGGGCTCATCAGTACAAAAACCCTAACACAAGCTATACCAAGCTTGTACCAAGGTAAGACTACCTCCACTAGTTCAATCCCCCAGATTGAACTAGACACAAACAAAAGAAATATTTTTTTCAAGTACACAGCTCCTCAATGAGCAGATAAACAAATAAATGAACAAGGTTTAGAAAAGCCTGATTTTTAGTTGGTTGGCTTTTGAGCTTTTCTTCTTTTCTTCTTTTCTTCTTCTCCTTGCTAGATTGAATCAAGCCTCATCTCCGATTCTTCACAGTTGAAGCAGTTGAGAAGGATTTGAGTTTTTTTTTTCTTCCTTTCTTTGAATGTTGAAAATCTCTTGATATTCTCTTGAATGGCTCTTGAATTTTCTTCTAGACTTCTCTTGGATTGATGAACTTGTTCACAGATGAAGTCTCCTTTGATTTCACGCCTTTTCTTTCACTCTATTTTTGAATCTCGGATTTTTTCAAATGATGCTCTGTTTTTTCCTTTTTTTCTGAAAGATTTTTCTTTTTCTCTCTTGATTTGTATTTCTCTCTATATGTGTATATTTGATTTGAAAACGGCTTCTCTATTTATAGATTCTGCAAAAATATAGCTGTTAGAAACAAAGAAATATAGCCGTTATTGAATAATCTTACCGTTGGCGCTGAGTTGGCATTCAGAAAAATCACGCCCAGATTTGTTGGAGTCGACTCCAGCTTTAGGCGAGTTGGCTTGAAGACGCGATACCAAAAATAGAAATATTCAGAAAGTCAAAGGGTCGACTCATCAAAAATAAGGTGTCGACTCCTGATAGTTGGGGGTCGACTCATGAAAAGTAAGGGGTTGACTCGAGAAGTGCTCAGAAAAATAATGCTCTAGAGTCTGAGCGGAGTCGACTCACACAGTCATGGAGTCGGCTCGACAGAATCGGGGGTCGACTCGAGAAATCACATGGGTCGACTCGAGACAAACAGACATTTCTGTATACTGAGTGGAGTCGACTCTGAAACTCTAGAGTCAGCTCCGGAACGTATCGAAAATCAGAGAATTTTCTGATTGACTTGAGATTCGTTTCAGATTCATTTTAAATCAATTTTTTGACTTGAATACACTAAAATTGTCATTAGGAATCAATTCAAGAAATATTTCAAAAACTCATTGATTTAAATATGAAGTATAAAAATTTCTTTTTGAAAGCTTAAACATGGGGCTTGAAGTTACTTTCAAATTGATTAAAGTCATACTTAACATACTCATTGATTGTTCTAAATAAATTCATTGCTTATGTAAATAGACTCATTGCATCTTTTAATATACTCATGGCTTTTGGTAATCATCAAAATCAATAAGATTGGGGCAACAATTTCTCAACAATCTCCCCAACAAAAACACGCGCCCGCAATGTAAGTAAAGATCCAAACTCTGGTTTTCTAGCTTTCTTCCTCCTAGCAAAACCCTAACTGTCTCGCTCCCTTCCGCTGAGCGGTTCTTGTCTGATCCCAAGTAACTGACTTGAGCGTCGGAGGGTCCCACCGGAACATCCGGTCTCCGGAGACTTTTCTTGCAGGGGTCTGGAGAGAAGACATCCGTCTTTCCCGACGTTTAAAGAAGCTGACTTGGCGTCATCAAAAAGTGTTCTCTTGATGTAATCCTTCCATATAAAAATTCTTGATCTCCTGTTGTTTTACTTCTTTGTGGTATTTATGACCACTTTATTCGCGGCCCTATTATTCTCATGTAGAGGGAAGGTACTCTCTTTTGCTATTGCCATTTTAGGTCCATGTGCACCGATTTTGGGTAGATATGCATTAACTTCATTCTCTGTGCACCAATACTCTGTATTCATTAGTTCAACCTTAGCTAATGTTTGTTTTGAACTTGTTCTGATCTCCTTTCCCTTCAATTTGATATCAGAGCAATCATAAAAGGCCAGAACTCATAAAACGCTGGTTCATATATCTAAAAGAATATAAAACTAGATAAATGAATGTCGCAGGGAATGGTAACGCATCACTGTTGTTGATCTCATATTCAATTGCAAGGATCAACATCCTTCAAATCAATCCTGAAAAGCATTGAAGATCAATAGGTTAGAAGTTGGTGAAAATGAAAATCAAGTCTCTATGAGGTCAATAGTAGTGATGGAGATTTGGTTCTTGAAAGATAGTGTATCTAGTAGATTGAAATCCCTTAATAATATAAAGTTAGATTACTCGGTCAAGACGATAATAGGGCTAGCAACAAGCTTGATGAGTTTAGTGGTTCCAAAGCACTTACCATAGAAGAGAATAGATCTATATCCATTGATTAACACATCAGCATCAATTAGTATTAGTTGCCATTGCCTAAAAGAAAAAAATCATATCTATATTGGATTGCTTTTCAATTTCATTACCAATGTTTTGAATATTTGTGAATCTTTAAGCAACAGACATGGTCAACTTAGAGGGAAAATGAATTGCTAAAGTAATCCAGGAACTTCAATGAGCTTCCAATAATTAGACATTGGATAATAATAATGGTCCTCCTGCTTAAAACTCCTGGCTATGTCATTTGTGGAATTCATATCTAACTCTAAACTATTTATGCCACACCTAAACTTGAACACCATTTATACCCTATGCTTACACCTACCAGTATATCAAGAAATAATCAGGTACCGATTGGGCTTCGGGTTGTCACTAACCTAACTCAAGTTGCATCGTAATATAAGCAACAGTAAAAAAGTAAGACTTGATGTAGATTAGTAAGGAGAAAAAAAGAAGAGGGTTATCATAATATTTTTGCCATGAGAAAAAAAAAGGTTTAAACATACTTCTAATAAGGAGTGTGTGTCTATGTGTTTGTCTATACATATATTATTTATCACCTCAGGTTTGAACTTAAAATTTTATTTGTTTTGGAGATATTCAAAAGAACCAACTAGGGTAACAATTATGTTGGATGTACTTCATCTTATAAGAAAATTCAATCCAATAAAATTAGGAGCCTTACTTTAAGTTCTAAATCTTGATCAATAACTTATTGCACCTAAACTGACCCAAATCCTTTGCATGCATTTCTATGGGATAATTTTGATGGCATTCCACCTTCTAGATTCATATATTCCAGATTTAAGGACTGTAAGGATAAAGTCATCAATAAATAAAACCACAAATCTTGAGATATATCGGCCAATTCCTCTCAAATTTATCTTTACTATCCACTCAAGCCTTTTCCCTCTTCATCCTTTTAAGCTGTGATTGACGTACCGAATAATTAGTAGAAAGATATATCTTTTTAATCCTTTCTCATATTTATTTTTTTTAAGAAGATAACAAAATTTTATTCTAAAGAATGGCTAATCCTATTGGAAGGAAGATAATTTATCCTATTAAAATAAGTACTTTTTTTAAAAAAAATTATCAGGTTACTACTTTATTTTTTCTTTTATTCTTATCTTTAGCAACTGTTGCTATTTTTTTAAAGAATATAATTATTCTATCTGATTTGTTATTATATCCTTTACTAAATAATTTTTATGGTACCTAATAATTTAAAAAGCTGAACATTGATGGTCAACAGTCAACCACTCATGGAAGTTTTTGATCCGTCAAAAAATAATTCATATGGGCAAATGGAGCCACATGGCCCTTTGCAAACCATAATATGTGTTCTCACTTATGTCAATTATCTTTTCCCCTCCCTCCCTTCTTCCCATTCGTTCACACTTTATATGTCCACATCATTGAGTCAATCACAATCAGTTAACTAGTCAAGACATGAGACATGGAAAAACGTATTATTACTATTTCCAATTGAAGATAGTATAATTATACATAATTAATTAATGATATTGATCATAAAAAAATAGAAAAACTATCCATTAATTGTTCTACATGATAGAAAAGACTTATATAACTAGAAGCTATTATAAGCGGCACCCTTTTATTCCTCAACTATAGCTTGCTTATGTATAATTATATACTGTAAATTTTCACAAAAGTTAAGATTCATGTGTTGAAGAATGTGCACATTTATATCTATTAGGACTCATTATGATGGCCCCTTCCGATGAAAATCCTTCAAAAAGTCATACACCAATTGTAATAAGATTAAGAGCTTCATACCAATTTTTGGTGTACTAATTACAAGTAGGTGTCACTTGCCTAAACTCGGTGTTAAATGAAACAAGTGGCCCTAGGCACTACCTCAAAAGCATACCAATATAATAATAATAAATTATACTTGAGAAGACCAAACAAAGTTAATTATTTGATCAGCTAAAAAATTTTAATTGATTAAAAATAATAGTTTGATGGCTTAAAGAAATGGAAAAAAAGAAAAAGATGTGGCTTAATGAAACAATATTGAGAGTAAAAATAATCTTTAAAGATAACTCATACAGGCAACACACCACTCTAGTTCAAGCATATATGAATTTGAATGATTTTTTTTTTTATAAATTTGTGACATGTATTAGGTTGAATAAGCAGTGACCATGTTTTAAATTGTGAAATTTGAATTGTTTAAATAATTTTGCTATTAACTAGGTTTAATTTATTGAAAGTTATATATTTTCATATGATTTTTTTTTCTTTTAGTGACTTGTGAGAAATCAAATACATATTGATAACCTAGTAAAATAAATTATTTTGCTTAATAAAATTTAATTTACATCGCTTCCTAAATGTCATTAAATGTGTGATACTAGTTAAACTAATTCCTAAAGAAACAAAAATAATAAAAAATACCAAACAAGCTCAAAGATATTGGAAAAGAATAACTTTAACTATCCATGTATTAAGGAATCATCACATAAACATTTGAACTATTGTTACCTGTAAGCCATGATAGTTAGTTAACAAATAAATCTTGTTAATTCATTATGCACATGTTGTTAATTATAGATGATGCATAGAGATCATGCTAAGAGGCCTACTTGGTTTATTGATGGTAGTACTATTTGGGTACCCTTCAATTAGCTAACTGATACTCCATCCAGACTGATCAATAGCGCATCCTAATATAAGAATCACAATGGTGTTACTGTTAATGATCAATAAATAAATGTTGGTTGCGCCCATACATTTCATAGTTTGTTTGTGCTTTGCTGATATTCAAGGATCTATAATTGACCATTTCTTTTATATAGTGCATGGTAAGACTCGATGTAGATTAATAAGGAGAGAAAAAGAAGAGAGCCATCACTATCTTTTATATCTCATTTTTGCTAATTAATGTTAATATTTTTGCCGTTATAAAAAAAAGTTGATAGATACTTCTAACAAGGAGTGTATGTCTATGTGTTTATCTACGTATATACTATTTATCATCTCAGGTTTGAAATTAAAACTTTATTTTTTTAGAGATATTCAAAAGAACCTACTAGGGTAACAATAATGTTAGATATGCTTTATCTTATAAGCAAATTCAATACAATAAAATTAGGAGCCTTACTTTAAGTTCTAAATCTTAGTCAATAACTTAATGCACCTAAATGGACCCAAATCCTGCTCATGCATTGCTATGGGATAGTTTTGATGGCATTCCACCTTCTAGATTCATAGATTTCAGTTCTTCTTTTTAAGAAAAAAAAAAGTTATTCTCACCCAGCTAGGTTTAAGGACAGTAAGGATAAAGTCAATAATAAATAAAACCATAAATCTTGAGATCAACTAGCCAACTTCCTCTCGAATGTATCTTTGCTATCCACTCAAGCCTTTCCCCTCTTCATCCTTTTAAGTTGTATTTGACACACCGAATAATTAGTAGAAAGATAATTTTTTTAATCCTTTCTCATATTTACTTTTTTCAAGAAGATAACAAAATTTTATTCCAAAGAATGGTTAGTCCAATTGAAAGGATGATAATTTATCCTATTAAAAGAAGTACTTTTTTTTAAAAAAATTATTAGGTTACTACTTTATTTTTTTTCTTTTATTCTTATCTTTAGCAATGGTTGCTATTTTTTATATCCTTTACTAAATAATTTTATGGTACCTAATAATTTTAAAAGCTGAACGTTGATGGTCAATAGTCAATCACATATGGATATTTTTGGCCCATCAAGAGATCATTCAAATGGGCAAATGGAGCCACATGGTGCTCTGCGAACCACAATATGTGTTCTTACTAGTGTCAATTATCTTATCCCCTCCCTCCCTCCTTTCCATTCTTCCACAGTATATATGTCCACATCGTTAAGGCGATCATGATCAGTTAACCAGTCAAGACGTAAGATATGGAAAAATGTTCAATATATTACCATCTCCAATTGAAGATAGTATAGTTATACACAATTAAATGATATTGATCATAAAAAAATAGAGAAACTATATATCTATTAATTGTTCTACACAATAGAAAAGACTTACATGACTAGAAGGTATTATAAGCTACACCCTTTTGTGCCTCAACCATAGCTGCTTATGTGTAATTATATGTTGCAAATTTTCACAAAAGTGAAGATTCAAGTGTATTGAAGAAGGTACATATTTGAGCATTTATATCTATTAGGACTCATTATGATGACCTCCTCTAATGACAATCCATCGAAAGCTCATACATTAATTGCAATAAGATTAAGGGCTTGATATATACCAATATTTGGTATACTAATTACAAATGTCTAAACTCGATGTTAAATGAAACAAGAGGTCCTAAGCACTATCTCGAAATCATATCGATATAATAATAATAATAAAATCCAACCAAACCCATAAAGTTTATCTAATAAGTAGCCTTTCTCATTGCATATAATTAACTTCATGTTTGATATAGCCATCCTTTTTAAGTTATATAAATAATAAGTATCTACATAATTATCCTCTCAAAATAGGCAATCATTGATGGTAAGAAAGAATTAAAAATTAAAAGGAATTGATATGATGAATCAAGCGTCACATAATTGTTCCATAGGAAACATATTTTATAACTCTGTCCTTTGGAGGCCGGTCATCAGATTTGCACTATTTTTTTTTTTTTTGCTTTTTTTTTTTTTAAACATCAATCTGAAAAACAAAAGCAATGGACTATAGTTTAACAAAACTAGAAGGCTGGTGGTGGCTGGGAAGTCCTTTTCCCACCGAACTTCAAGATTCCAAATGCCATCTCACTTCACTTCGTTGATGGTATTTTGGGCTGTCATTGACAGCAAGTCTTCTGCGTGGATCCGTGGGGAACCCAATTGCCTCGTCTAGACGCTGCTAGGTGTCTTAATAACTTCGACCCATGGTTAGCTTTCTATGTGGTGTCTAGTGGAAGCCCATTTGCCACGTCGTCCCCCCGTATACGCTGGGTTCTGCCCATTTCTCCTCTTCGTCCCCTCTCACTTTGTCCCTTTAAGAATAATGTTCAACATAGGAAAAAAGAAAAACATTTGGTTAAAAAAATAATAGTCTGATGTAAAAAAAGATTAATTTTTGTTTGGAGAAAAAATTCTCTGTTAGGAAGGTGAGAAAGAACCAACTAAAAAATGTTAATTATTTGATCAGCTAAAAAAAATTAATTGATTGAAAAATAATAGTTTGATGGCTTAAAGAAATGGAAAAAAAGAAAAAGAAGTGGCTTAATGAAACAATATGATAGTAAAAGCAATCTTTAAAGATAACTCTTGCAGTCAACACGCCACTCTAGTTAAAGCATATATAAATTTGAATAATTTTTTTTTTATAAATTTGTTACAAGTATTAGGTTGAATAAGTAGTGGTCGTGTTTTAAATTGTGAAATTTGATTTGTTTAAATAATTTTACTGTTAGGTTTAATTTATTGAAAGTCATAGATTTTCATATGATTTTTTTTCTTTTAATGACTTGTGAGAAATCAAATATATATTGATAACCTAATAAAAATAAATTATTTATGCTTAATAAAATTTAATTTACATCTCTTCCTAAATGTTGTTAAATATGCGATACTAGTTGGACTAATTCCTAAAGAAATAAAAATAATAAAAAGTACCAAACAGGCTCAAAGATATTGGAAAAGAATAACTTTAACTATCCATGCATGTATTAAAGAATCATCACATAAACATTTGAACTATTGTTACGTATAAGCCATGTTAGTTAGTTAACAAATACATATTGTTAATTTATGATGCACATGTTATTAATTATAGATGATGCATAGAGTTCATGCTAAGAGGCCTACTTGGTTTATTGATGGTACTACTACTTGGGTACCTTTCATTAGCAAATTGGTGCTACGTCTTCATTGATCAATTGTGCATCCTAATATAAGAATCACAATGGCGCTACTGATAATGATCAAAGAACTTAAAACTGGTACTAGAACAGAAGTATATGCCTATACATTTCATAGTTTGTTTGTATTTTGCTGATATTCAAGGATCTATAATTGATTATTTCTTTTATATAGTGCAACATCCAAATATCATAGCTACATCACTCAAGATCATAATTAAAATCTTATAATATAGAGTTACATCAGTCCATCAAAACTATAATAGAGCTAGCAACAAGCTTGATGAGAGAAGTGATGCCAAAGTATTTACCATAAAAGATAATGGATCTATGTCAATTGATTAATGCATCCAATATTTATATTTTTGCCACGAGAGAAAAAAAAAGTTCTAAAGATACTTCTAACAAGGAGTGAATGTGTTATTTATCGCCTCATATTTGAACTTAAAACCTTGTTTTATAGAGATATTCAAAAGAGCTGGCTAGGCTAACAATCTTGTTGGACATATTTCATGTTATAAGCAAATCCAATCCAATAAAAGTAGAAGTAGGTCTTACTTTAAGATAAGTTACCAAATGATTATTCTATTGTCTATATTTTATAAAATATTCTATATTGATTAAAATCATAAAATCCAATCGATCCTATAAAGTTTATCTAATAAGCTGCCTTTCTTGTTGAATATAATTTACTTTATATTTCATATAGCCATTTTTTAAGTTATATAAATAATAAGTATCTACATAATTATCCTCTCAAAATAGGCAATCGTTGACAGCAAGTCTTCTACGTGGATCCGAGGGGAACCCAATTGCCTCGTCTAGACGCTAGGTGCTTCTTAATAACTTCGATCCGTGGTTAACATTCAGCTTTCCGTGTGGACCCTAGTGGAAGCCCAGTTGCCTCGTCATTCCCCCCATATACGTTGGAAGCCGTGCACGACACGGATCATGAGCCTGTAAATTCAAGGGAAATTTCACGTGTCCTGCACGGATGGAAAGCGCAAGTGGAGCCGCATGATGCTCTGGCAACCACATTAACGTGCTCCCAATTACGTGTCACTTTGCCTTATCCTCTCCCATCCTTCCATTCTTCCAACTATATAAGCAGTGCTGAGGCGTACCATTTAAAACCAAGCAACCAAAAAAAAGAAGAAAGAAATGGCAACCATTATTCTCCCTTCAGCTTTGCGGCCAATCCTACTCCACTCCACTATACTTCCTCTCTTTTTTTTCTTACTATCGATCTTCTCTTTGAAAACCGATGCAGAAACCGAAGCAAAAGCTCTTGTCGAATGGAAAGCTAGCTTGCTCTGGCCCAACACTCTGAGTTCATGGTCTCTTGAGAAATTAACCAGCCCATGTAAATGGCACGGCGTTCTCTGCAACTCCGATGGCAGCGTTATTATACTAAACTTATCCAATTGCGAACTCGATGGCACCCACAACAGCTTCACTTTCTTGTCCTTGCCTAACCTCACCAGCCTTGATCTGAGTTCTAACTTTCTTTATGGTTCCATCCCTCCAAGCATTTCTAATCTCTCCAAGCTCACCTCGTTGGACCTTAGCCTCAATCTGTTCAACAGCTCTGTGCCACAAGAGATTGGAAGGCTCTCGGAGCTTCTCAATCTTCGTCTCTGGGGCAACTTTCTTGTTGGGCCAATCCCATACCAGCTCAGCCACTTGAAAAAGGTACGCCATTTGGACATCAGTTTCAATTCCTTGGGGATGCCAAACTACTCCAAGTTCACTGCCATGCCTTCGTTGTCATACCTATCACTATCCTTCAATAGCCTGACTCTGGAATTCCCATCGTTTCTACTAAACTGCACCAACTTGACCTTTCTTGACCTATCGTGGAACAGTCTAGAAGGTCCAATACCCAACTCATTATCAACCAATTTAGTTAACCTTGAGTATCTCAATCTTACTGCCAATTCCTTTAAAGGAGTCATTCCAGTATCTCTTGCTAAGTTGTCCAAGCTTCAAGACCTTCTTCTTGGCGGGAACAAGCTAACCGGGGGTATACCACCGATACTTGGTTCCATTTCGAGCCTTCGCATACTAGATCTCAGCAGCAATCCATTAGGTGGACCGATCCCTTCTTCTTTAGGCAAGCTTCGAATGTTGAAAGAACTTTATTTATCTTATGCAGAATTGAATGCTACCAAACCTTCCGAGCTGGTCCTCTGCACCAACTTGACCTTTGTTGACCTATCAGGGAACAATCTAAAAGGTTCTGTACCCAACTCATTAACCAATTTAGTTAACCTTGAGTATCTCGATCTGTCTGATAATTTATTTCAAGGAGTCATTCCAGCATCCCTTGCCAAGTTGTCCAAGCTTCAAGACCTTCTTCTTGGCTGGAACGAGCTAACCGGGGGTATACCACCGATACTTGGGTCCATTTCGAGCCTTCGCATACTATATCTCAATGGCAATCCATTAGGTGGACCGATCCCTTCTTCTCTAGGCAAGCTCCAAAGGATGGAAGAACTTGATCTGCATTCTACAGGATTGAATGCTACCATACCTTCTGAGCTGGGCCTCTGCACCAACCTCACTATTCTTAATCTCTCTTATAATAACCTAACAGGGATCTTGCCCCCATCTTTGTCAAGTTTGACCAAGATTGAAAATTTTGATGTGGGCAACAATTTACTCTCTGGTGAAACCTCACCAAACTTGTTCACCAATTGGACCCAACTTTATGCCCTTGGGTTAGCTAAAACCTTGAATGGCCGGCTACCTGGAGAGATTGGATTGCTTAAAAAGATGAAATATTTAGACCTTCGGAGCAATTGCATGCCAAGTCCAATTCCATCAAAATTTGGAATTTGACCAACTTGATGTCTTGGATCTCTCAAACAACTTATTTACTGGTCCAATTCCATCGAAGATTGGAAATTTGATCAACTTGATGGATCTGTATCTCCCAAACAACTTATTTACTGGTCCAATTCCACCGGAGATTGAAAATTTGATCAACTTGATGGATCTGTATCTCCCAAACAACTTATTTACTGGTCCAATTCCATCGGAGATTGGAAATTTGACCAACTTGATGTATTTGGATCTCTCAAACAACTTATTTACTGGTCCAATTCCATCGGAGATTGGAAATTTGATCAACTTGACGAGTCTGTGTCTCCCAAACAACTTATTTACTAGTCCAATTCCATCGGAGATTGGGAATTTGACCAACTTGATGGAAATGGATCTCTCAAATAACTCATTTACTAGTCCAATTCCATCGGAGATTCAGAAGTTGATCAACTTGTGGCAACTGAATCTCTCAATGAACTCATTTACAGGTCCAATTCTTCGCACAATGGCAAGCCTAAAGACAAGTATGGATCTCTCCCACAACAACCTAACGGGCCCAATTCCACTAACTTCTGGAGAAATGACCGAGCAACAATTTTGGAATCTATCTTCAAGCACTCTAACAGGAATGGTAAGGCTACAAATGGGGGATTCGGGTTCCTTAGTTTCACTTGAATTGAGTAACAACTCCATATCAGATTCAATTCCTTCTTTACTTGCTAGCCTTTCCGGTCTTGAAACTTTGGATTTATCGAGAAATGGGCTAAGTGGTGAGATACCAAACCAGCTCCTTAATCTTCCGAACCTTCAGTACTTGGATCTATCTGGGAATCAGTTGGTAGGCATGCTACCAATGGATCGGCAAAAGGGCATGATGAATCACAATTTTTTGCCCAATATGAGTTCTCTCTTTCTTTCAGACAACTTGCTAAATGGTAGCATATCCCCATTCATTTGTAGAATGATCAATTTGGCAGCACTAGACCTCTCTATAAATCATTTTTCTGGAGAAATCCCTCAGTGTTTTTGGGATATGAAAGGTCTGCAATACTTGAATCTTGCATCCAATAAGTTATTTGGAAGGATTCCTAATATGATGGGCCCATCGTGTTCACTTCAGTCTCTTCACTTGAATAACAATACTTTCATTGCAGAATTTCCGGCATTCTTGAAAAATTGCAAGAGCCTAACCGTTCTAGATATCGGAGAGAATGGTTTCTTTGGAGAAATCCCTACATGGAAGAAGGGAATCTTTCCATCATTAATGATCCTTCGCCTACGACAGAATATGTTCAATGGCAGCATTCCTGATCAGCTAGGCTATCTTACTTCGCTGCAACTCTTAGATCTCTCTTATAATAACTTCTCTGGAGGTATACCACGAAGTTTTGGTAATCTTGTTGCCATGAAATCAAGCAATCAAAGAAGAGATTTGCAGAATTTTTTTTTTGAGTACTTGGAGAGTGTGACAGTGAATTGGGAAGGTCAAGAACTAGAGTTCCAGTGGACAATTTTACTGATGGTAGGCATCGACCTTTCAAGCAATTCTCTTTCACATGAAATTCCTATGGAGCTAACAAATCTCTCAGGATTGCTGCTGCTTAACTTATCAAGGAATCATTTGATTGGACACATTCCAGAGATGATTGGTAACCTGAAAGAGTTGGAATCTCTCGACTTGTCGATGAATCATCTTTCGGGCATAATTCCCTCAAGTATCTCTTTTCTAACATTTTTAAATTTCTTGAACTTATCAAACAACAACTTGTGGGGAAAGATACCATCAGGAGAGCAACTCCAAGCACTTGATAATCCATCATCCATCTATGCTGGCAATGATGGATTATGTGGATATCCATTGACCAAGAAATGTCCAGGTGAGATATCAATGGATACTCCAACATCAGCTGATGGCATTGAATATGGTCTAAGTGAGAATAAGAATAGAGATGCAGTGATGTGGTTCTATCTTAGCATTCCATTTGGATTTGTCGTTGGATTTTGGACCTTTTTTGGCATTTTATTCTTTCAGAAAGCATGGAGGTTTGCCTACTTTCGTTTCATTGATGAAATTCAAGAAGGATGTTTTAAGAAGCTAAATTAGGCTTTGTTAAGCAAAGTAACTAGGGTTGTTTGGTTTGAATTTCTATGTTGGTTTTCCAAGAGAAGGCTGCTATTTTCTTCCTTATTATGTATGATTTTAGTTTATATTTTACTCTTATTAAATGTAGTCTTAAATTGCCTTTGGTTGCACATGAATAAGCAGTTCATAAATTGACAGCTCCTATTGAGCTTGATCTTTCCTTTTTTTACAGGATGTTTAGCTTTGGCCTCATAAAGATTTAACTGGTAAAATACTAAGCTTCAGCCTTACAAATAAGTTTGGTAATTCCATATAGATTGTTCGCAAACAACAAGGTGAGGCGTCCACATGCATGATGAGTTAGCCATGCATATATGTTAAATATGTCTTGAATTTATATATCGGGCCCGGTTTTTTGACCCGACCCGATATTCTTGTTGGGCCCGGACCAAACCGGTCCGCTAGGGTTTATTTTATGGAAGTATTTTTTTGGGGCGTATATATAGATATACGTGTGAAAACTTCTGTAAGGGTTTTGTAAGGGTTTGGAGACCTCCTCCTTCTTTGATAATGGAATTTTGTTTGCCTTGCCGTGGATGTAGATCACCATGATCGAACCACGTAAATTCCTTTGTTTGTTTATTGCTTTGATTTGTTTATTGATCTGATTTCCGCAACAAACTGGTATCAGAGCATTGGTTTGAAAAATTTTGTTGAAAAAAAAGGGAAACCTAACCCTAATTTTTTTTTTTTCGTTGGTCTTCGTCTGCCTCCTATGTTTTTCTTCTGACGGCTCTGGTGCGTTAAGGGGTGTCATCATCGTGCCTCCCTTCGCCCGACGACGGGTTCATCTCGTCTCCCCTGTCCCGGCTTTGGGCTTCTCTCCGTTGTTCGGCGCTCTCGATTCGATTCGTCTCTCTTCGGTAATCACCAGCAGCAGCGGAGTCTCTCTTCGGTAATCACCAGCAACAAACCAGGGTCTTTCCAGCGATTGGATCTCATCGTTCTTGTATGGCTTTTGGTTCCGTTGCAGCCCTAGCTGCTGCAACTTGACGAGGGCTGGTCCGCCCCTCCTCCCCACGAGGCGGAGCTCGGGATGCGAAAGGAAGAGAGCAGGGACCGCCGCTCCTCGACACGATGCCTGACATAGCCACGTGGGCCATCTACTCTGGTGTCCCCCCTCGCTGGAGCTCAATTCAGATCGCCGGGGGGGTCCACAATCGAGGGAAGGCGAGCGCAGCGGACGTTCCGATGATCGGTGAATTTCTAGGATTTTCATTGGAGCCGGAGAGAGATTGACCTTCGCGGCATCCTCTCAGGGTTTTATTCCCCAGGAGGAATCACAGCGTGCCCCAGAGCGCTTCGCGATCTTCTCCAAGGTGAATGTTTTCGAGTGGTTGCTCCAGAACAGCGTGAAGCTGTTGGATGCTGAGAAAGCGGGAAATCAAGTGGAGTCGGCCAGTGACGCGAAAAAAAAATTTGGAAAATTTCCTTTGGTGTTGTGCTTGTCGAAGAAGTTCCTTGACCTTGCTTCAGCTTCAGAGACAGTTCAGGGCAATAGGAAAGTTCTGTTTGGTTTGCATGATGGTTTTCTCAAATTGGAGAAGGATTTAGAGAAATCTGGAGTTCATATCTCAGTTCAGCATCTAGAAAAGGGGAATTTTTTCTTTGTGACAGCGATCGCGACTCTTCTCCTGTCTCCCGATCCGACGCGCTGGGCGTATCTGCCGTGAAGAGGAAGCAGCTGTTTCGATCCGTGAAGCTGTTCCCAGGATCTCTTCTTCTTCTTCAATCCAAACAGAAAGATCGTTTCGTTCTTAGAAATTTTGGGATGTCATCTTTGAAGTTTCAGATTGCACCATTTGATGGACAGAACAACTTCGGATTATGGAGAATAAAGATGAAGGCTTTATTGAAGCGAGAGGGTTCTGTTAGGGCACTGGATAATAATTATACAGATGACATGACCACGGCTGAGATTGAAGAGATGGATGAGAAGGCGCATAGTGCGATCCAGTTGTCTCTAGAAGACAATGTTTTGCGAGAAGTCGCAGATGAGGAAACAGCGGCCGGTCTTTGGAAGAAACTGGAAAGTCTCTACATGAAGAAATCTTTAACATCGAGACTTTATTTGAAGCAGCGTCTTTATACCCTAAAGATGCGAGAAGGTACGCCTATTAAGGAACACTTGAATGAGTTTAATAAGATTGTTATGGATATGAAAAATCTAGATATTAAACTCGAGGAAGAAGATCAAGCTTTGATCGTGTTATGCTCATTGCCTGCCTCATACGAAAATTTTGTGAACTCGATGCTTTATGGACGTGAATCCATAACTCTAGAGGATGTTAAAGCATCCTTGAATTCTGCAGAATTGAGAACAAAATTGAATGGAAATACTAGTGGAGACAGGGCAGATGGTTTATTCGTGAGAGGTAGGGCCAAGAAGAAGGATAAAGCTTTTAGAAAGAAATCTGTTGGTCGTTCAAAATCTAGGCCACCTGGAGATACGACGAACGTTGAGTGCTACTATTGTCACAAGAAAGGACATTACAAGTCAGATTGTCCTGTGCTCAAGAGAAAGGATAAGCAACGTAGTCAACGTCAAGATGCGGCGAATGTTGCTGAGAAAGATGAGTCTAGTGTGTCAGACAGAGTTCTTACGACATGCTCTGTTGTTAGTTTTTCAAACGATGTTTGGATAATGGATACAGGAGCATCATATCACATGTGCCCAAATAGGGAATGGTTCACCACATACGAACCATTGAATGGTGAATCAGTTTTTATGGGAAATGATGCAGTATGCAAAATTGTGGGAATTGGTACTGTTCAGATTAAGTGCCATGACAAAGTTGTGAGAACCTTGACTGAAGTTAGGCACATACCAGACTTAAAGAGAAACCTTATTTCTTTGAGCTGTTTGGATTCCATTGGGTGTATGTACTCAGGTGGAGGTGGAGTTCTAAAAGTCACCAAAGGCAATCTAGTTGTGATGAGAGGAAACAAGGTGAATCACTTGTATCATCTACAGGGTAGCACAGTTATGGGTTCTTCGATTGGCACAGCAAATTCTGTTTCTGCTGATGATAGAACAAAATTGTGGCATATGCGTTTGGGCCATATGAGTGAGCGTGGCATGACAGTTTTGAGTAAACGTGGTTTACTATGTGGTGAGCGACATCCTCACTAGATTTCTGTGAGCACTGTGTTCTTGGCAAGCAGTGCAAGGTCAGTTTTAGTACAGGCACACATTCAACGAAGGGTACACTCGACTACATACATTCTGATTTATGGGGACCGGCACAGGTTCCATCTAAGGGTGGTGCTCTTTACTTTGTGACATTTATTGACGATTATTCCAGAAAAGTTTGGGTTTATTTTCTGAAAAGAAAAAGTGAAGTGTTTGAAACCTTCAAGAAGTGGAAAGCCCTTGTTGAGAATCAGACAGGGAAGAAGATCAAACGTCTGAGGACCGATAACGGTCTTGAGTTCTGTGGTGGTGATTTTAATGAATTCTGTGCAGATGCAGGTATCGTTCGACACCGTACAGTCAGGTACACTCCACAGCAAAATGGAGTGGCAGAAAGGATGAACAGAACTTATTGGAGAGGGCAAGATGCATGCTCTCTAATGCTGGCATGGAAAAGGCTTTTTGGGCTGAAGCAGTTAACACGTCTTGCTATCTGGTTAATCGTTCTCCTTCAACAGCAATTGAATGCAAGACTCCTTTTGAGATGTGGTCAGGTAAGCCTTGTGATTATTCAAATCTAAAGGTTTTTGGATGCCCTGCTTACTATCATGTTAAGGATGGTAAACTTGAACCTAGAGCAAAGAAGTGTATCTTTGTTGGTTATGCTGATGGCGTGAAGGGTTATCGTCTGTGGTGCATAGAACCTAATTCACCTAAATTCATTATTAGTAGGGATGTTACTTTTAATGAAAAGTTTATGCTAGATCAAAGGAATGTTGTTGATGAGTCTGCAGGAAACCATGAGAGTGATACAAATGAGGTGGAGGTTCAGGTCGAGCTTCGAAAAAAGGCTCTCAAAATGATTTGAGCGAGCAAATTGTTACTATTGATTCTAGTTCAGATGAGGAAGCTCTAGATGAGGTGGAGCAGCCATACTCTATTGCTACTGGCAGAGAAAGGAGGGAGATTCGAGCCCCTCAAAAATATGGGTTTTCTGATCTGGTGGCTTATGCTCTTACGACAGCAGAAGATATGGGTATTCAGGAACCATCTACTTATACTGAAGCTGTTACTTGTTCGGAATCAGAAAAGTGGACTGTTGCTATGGCTGAAGAACTGGAATCACTTCACAAGAACCAGACTTGGGACTTGGTGCCATTGCCTAAAGAAAAAAGAGCCATTGGGTGTAAATGGGTCTTTAAGAAAAAGGAAGGTATTCCAGGCGTTGAAATTAGTAGATGCAAGGCAAGACTTGTAGCTAAAGGTTACAATCAGAGGGAGGGAATTGATTATGATGAAGTGTTCTCTCCTGTTGTGAAACACACTTCTATTCGTGTGTTGCTGGCTATAGTTGCTCAATTTGACTTAGAGCTTGAGCAACTCGATGTGAAGACAGCCTTTTTGCATGGTGAGCTTGAGGAGACTATTTATATGGCCCAGCCTGAGGGCTATTATGTAGAAGGCAAGGAAGATCATGTATGTCGATTGAAGAAATCGTTGTATGGTTTGAAGCAGTCTCCAAGACAGTGGTATAAAAGATTCGACAGTTTTATGATACGGAGCGGTTATCATAGGAGCAGCTATGATAGTTGTGTGTACTTCAGGAAGGTTTCAGATAAATCCTTTGTCTATCTCCTTTTATACGTGGATGACATGCTCATTGCTGCAAAGAACATGACAGATGTGTTGATCTTGAAGAAATGTCTCAGTAAGGAGTTTGAAATGAAAGATCTGGGTCCTGCCAAGAAGATCTTAGGAATGGAGATTCAGAGAGACAGAAAAGCAGGTAAGTTATATCTCTCACAGAGGAGATATATTGAGAAGGTACTTGAGAAGTTTGGCATGCAAAACTCTAAGCCTGTCAGTACACCTTTAGCATCACATTTTAGACTCTCAGCTATACATTCACCTCAGTCAGAGGTCGAGGAGGCTGCAATGTCTCTGTCCCATACTCCAGTGCAGTTGGTAGCTTGATGTACGCTATGGTATGCACTCGTCCCGACATTGCGCAGGCAGTTAGTGTGGTTAGCAGATATATGGCACATCCTGGAAAGGTCCATTGGCAGGCAGTGAAATGGATACTTAGGTATCTTAGAGGCTCCACAAAATTGGGCCTAATGTTTGATAGAAATAGTTCTAACTGTACTTCTGTTGTGGGATTTGTGGATTCTGATTATGCTGGGGATATTGATAAGAGAAGATCTTTGACTGGCTATCTTTTCACATTATCTGGCTCGGCTATAAGTTGGAGATCAACTTACAGTCGACAGTTGCTTTGTCTACAACAGAGGCAGAGTATATGGCAGCAGCAGAAGCAGTAAAAGAAGCTATTTGGTTACGAAATCTTGTTCAAGAACTTGGGCTCAAGCAGGAAGACAATTCAGTTGTCTTTGTGACAATCAGAGTGCTATTTGCTTGATTAAAAATCAAGCATATCATGAGAGGACTAAGCACATTGATATCAAGTATCATTTTATTCGAGAGGCATTTACTGAGAGAAATATTACAGTAAAGAAAGTAGATACTGCTGACAATCCTGCTGATATGCTGACCAAGATAGTTCCCGCCAACAAGTTTAAGCATTGCTTGGACTTGATTGGCATGCTTGTTTGAGGTTTGCTCCTTCTGGGGCTTGGTGGCGAGGTGAATGAAAGTTCTATTTTTGTTTTTCCTGAAGTGGATATGTTTTTCGCTGCATCCCTTGTTTCCTACACCGAGTTAGCTCACGTAGGCTTAGGGATGCTGGGAGAATATGTTCGACTTCTAGTTTGTTAAATTCAAGCCAAGGTGGAGATTTGTTAAATATGTCTTGAATTTTATATATCGGGCCCGGTTTTTTGACCCGACCCGATATTCTTGTTGGGCCCGGACCAAACCGGTCCGCTAGGGTTTATTTTATGGAAGTATTTTTTTGGGGCGTATATATATAGATATACGTGTGAAAACTTCTGTAAGGGTTTTGTAAGGGTTTGGAGACCTCCTCCTTCTTTGATAATGGAATTTTGTTTGCCTTGCCCGTGGATGTAGATCACCATGATCGAACCACGTAAATTCCTTTGTTTGTTTATTGCTTTGATTTGTTTATTGATCTGATTTCCGCAACAATATATGTGGTTGACTTCATTTGAAGTATAGACCAATGAAACTAAATTTCTGCATTGGGAATATGTTTTCTACTTGCCTATAATGAACCCAGGTGGCAATCAAGTCTTTGCTGATGTTTTCCTTCAAACAGTATTTGATTAGGTGACGATAAAATCCAGCAGAAAAAAAAAAAGTTGACACTTATTTGGCATCAGGTGGCATGAGAACTCTATCATGGTGACTGCGGTTAGAGGGTGGGTGTCGAAGCTGATGGGTCGATAATGTTGAAAGGTGAGGCTAAATAAATATGAACTTATTTAGATTGTAAAATCAATGCAGTTAGGGTAAGTTTTTCATATTGTTACTGAAAATCTGGACAAATTTAACTCTCAATCTTTTAAATAAGTTATTTGTGAATAGCTTGATCTTAGCTCAAAATTAAATAAACTAGTTTGAACTTATCCTAATTATTAGAAAACTTAGGCTAGCTACACCTAGCTCAGCTTGAGTTTTGCTTGCTCACATACTTGGTTGCAATGATTTGCTTGAGACATTACACTTTCTCCGTCATAAAGGATTTGTGCATGTTTAGATAATGGGCAAATTGCCTATTTTGGAAACAAAGAAATCTTGCTCATATGAAAAGCTTGAGTTTTGCTTGCTCACATACTTGGTTGCAATGATTTGCTTGAGACATTACACTTTCTCCGTTATAAAGGATTTATGCATGTTTAGATAATGGGCAAATTACCTATTTGGAAACAAAGAGATCTTGCTCATATTGAAAATAAAATATCATGTTGGAATACTAAATACATGACAAGATAGTTGCCAAATATGCAAGATAAAGAGATTGTACAAGAAAAAATATTTTCAAGATGAGGGTGGCTGTAAGCATGTTCTACTCTTTGCAATGCAAAAGATAGCATGCAAAGATAGTTGCTAAGTATGTTGGGTGGAGAGATTGAGCAAGGGCCCCTTATTTTGAAGATGAGCAATATATCAGTTATCTAAGCAAGCACAACTCTTTATAGTGTAAAAGATGCCTTGTAAAGGATTTGAAATGCAACAAATTCTCTATAACTGTGAATTTCATCAATATTGGGAATGTGAAGTAGCACTCACCATATGGGCTGAAGGGATTGTCCCTTCACATGTATGCTTATTTAAGAAGGAACATGCCCACAAGTATCCGACTCTTCCGTACAAAGGCTCATTTTGAACTTGACCAGGAATTCTAATATGTTTAGGAAAAAGAAAGCTACTAACTAAAACTATCGAACATGATTCAGAATATAGTATGCATCATCTTAATGAAAAATTTAGTCACACTAGAAAGCATGCTACTAAATGAATTTAGGATATAATAAGAAAGAAAATTCCAGCAAGCCCTTAGAAAATTAGTGTCGCTGATTTTTAAATTTTTTTTTAAAGATTTTTTTGGACCACCCAATTACCTCGCGATGCACCACCCAAGACTTCAAACAAAACATTGGTTGTTAGGCAAAGCAGGTTGACTACTAGGCTAATCCCTAGTTCATGAATTAGTTATCAGTTTGGCATGCAAGTATGCTACAATTATGGACGTAGAGTACTGATTTCTAGAAGGGCCTCTTTGTGGACAAGTTATTTCAATAAATAGTATTCAACAGAAATAAAAGTCAAAACATCTTAGAATTGTGACCTCTCAACTGTTCGTTTAGAAAATAAGAGTACAAGATCCTACTTGGCAGGTGCAATGGAAGTTAGCATTGGGACTTTCATTGCAATCAAAGCAATGCTTTCTACAAGCTTGCAATGGGCTTTTTATCTATCTTAGTAACTAATTCAGCTGCAAACTGAATAAGTGACCCCACCAACTGGCACTCCACATCATAGGGCTGTCAGGTAATCGGTTTCACTGCATGCCACAATACATAATTAAATTTAAATAGATGATACCTTGATCCATAACCCCAACAAGATCAATACTATGCATTGCACCTTTATTCTTAGATTTGATTGGCTTATCCCTAATATAATCCACATAAGTCTGCATATCTTCAAAATCAAAACAATATCCTTGTTTATCTAAAAAGAAATTAAAATTTATATTTTCTTTAAAGGATAATATGGGACAAGATAAAAATTAAACTTTAAACTCAAACTAATAGGCTCTATGAATTTAACCCTAGCTTCAATATTATTATCAACACTCAGCTTTATTTAAAACATTATAGATAGCTTTGATTTGATTAAATTTAGTAAATAAGAAATTGAGAGTATGATGAACCATGAACTTATAAGATTTTTAATCTTAGAGGTTTATTAAATATTTAATGTATTTATCTTATAATAGCTAAAAAACTTTAGCATGGTTAGTTTAAAATTTCTTATGCACAATAATGCTCTCATTAGTGGGTTTATAAGACTCGTCCTCACATAAAGCTAGGTTACTATCAGTGTTCTATTTCACTCGAGCCTATCCCTCATGATCTTCTTCCCTCTGGCTTCTACTGATACCCTTCTCTTTTAGTGTGGCATCCGACTATTATCATTTTAGCTTACTATCTAATATGTCATATTTCTATCCCATACGTTGGTTATACTAGTGCTCAAAATTAACAAAAGTTATCATATAAACATAAGTAAAATCATTCTAAAAAAAAGCATTTTGGTTGGTCCAAGGCTGCCTAAGGCACCATTAACAAAAACAAAAAGAAAAATGTTGAGCTTTCTTTATTATTATTATTATTTTAAAAATTGATAAAGATTTCATATATTATTGATGATAGTTTATAATGATCAGTACATTACTACAAAATATTTGTTACCTTCTACAAAGTGATGACCTGACGGTCGGTGGTGCTACTTGTTACATGAGCAAAGTTCAGCTAATTTGATTAGGTCAAGCTTATGATAAATATGAAAAAAGAACAAAAAGAAGCTAATTAATGAAATATAGAACAATTTGGGCATATGAAACATCAATTGCATCACTGTTTTGTAGCAGTGTCCTCTTGGGTTTGGGTTTAAGTGGATTAAGGTAGCGCTTTATTGAACCTCAATTTCTTATAGGTATTGGTCTGGTTATCCATTTCATCAATTTAATAAAATATAAGATGGAATACGATTCCCTTCCAATCTTATATATCCTTGCAAATTAAAGATATTACATATCTATTTTTAGATTATATTTTTTTTTTTTGTATGTATGCATGTTTATATTATTCACCCACATGTTCATTACATATGCTTGGATACTTGTGATTAAAAAATAAAAATGATGCATTGGTTACATCATGTCGCTTCAAAAGTTATATTCCTTAATGAGATAATTTAAAATCATCTAAAAACCTGAAGAGCTTTTGTGGCAAAGCATTGAATGCATCATTATTTTAACTCCAAATATTTGCCCTAAAGTTTGATGATACTTTCTTCAAAACAACAATATCTTAATTTATTCTTCATTCAAGCATGTAACTAATATATATGATTATAAGATAATTATATTAAAGCTGAGTTATAAAAATTTTATAATATAAAATATAAAGTTTATTAAAAGATTTTACAAAGTTATATTTTTTATATTATTCTATAAAATAATTAATTGATCAATTGATAAAATTGATCTATTAAAAAAATCCTAAATTCAAAACTTTTATCTTATTTTTATTTTTAATTGTTAATAAAATCAATAATTTAATAATTTCTAAATTTTAAACCTTTTTTCTTATTTTAGTTTTTAAATTTGAATCATATCGATGTAAAAATTCTAAATGCTAAAACATTTGTCTTATTTTTATTTTTTAAAATTAAATCAATTCAACACCTGTGTGATTACAAAAATTATATATTTCATATTATTTTATAGAATAATGGATCAATCTATAAAAATAATTTTTATTTTTATTTTTATTTTTGAAATTTAAATCAACTCATTGCAAAATATTTTTAAATATTGTCATTGTGTGGAAAACTAGCAAGACGAAAGCTTAGAAAGATGGTTGCATTTGAAAGCAAACATATAGAGATGTTCCTTCGCTACAAATAAAGAAGAATAACAGTGAGGGTACCTGCAGGGAATCCAAAGTTTTAAGCTCTCGCATGCTAATCATTTGTCATTGTACGGAATACTGGTAAGACGAAGCTACATTTTGAAAGCAGACAAATGGATGTTCCATCGCTACAAATCATGAAGAATAATAGATGCCGTCCTCTAGATTGAGTTTAAATAGCAGTGCGATTACCCACCTACCTCACTTGTTATTTTCCCACTACCGATCAAAGCCATGGAGTTTAAATAGCACGCATAGGAAAGGGTCAGTCAGCCATCACAAGAACCCATTCATATCCAAATTTTTATTCCTAAAAGCTTACAACTGTTGGGTTTTGTTTGTTGCAGCTGAACTGGGCACTGTGGTGTTTCTTCATGGAGATATCAAATGATTGCTGCAGCTAACGCTGGATTCCAAGCCATTGCACCGGACTTGGCATTTGAAGCATAGCCCGCAACATCTACATTCTCTTTTCTGGTAGTGAGTTTCCAGTGGAAAGGAATTAGGATCAAGAGATTATGGACTTGGTGGATCCATCTACACGTTTGCCCCCATGGTTTTCAGAGCATATGCCTCCTTATATGAGAAATCTGGATTTCATTTCCAATTCTGGTTCCATATAAGTAAGTTAAGGATATATAACTGCAATATCTTCTGCTCGATCCTGCTAGGAAGTATATATGTTGCCAGAAGGAACACATTTTGTTCGGGAGCAATTTCCAGAACATGTGAACCAGCTTATCATCACCTTCCTCAGTAACATACCTGCCAAGTTCTTAGCTCCCAGCAGCTGATCGATCATTCTCATGAATCTTCTGGATCAATGAAATTGCTAATTAAATGTGATCTTCCTCATGATGCAAAGTTTTTATTCACTTTCTATGTCTAAAAATTAAGTCTGTCTTTTCTTTGTTTATTTAAAGTACTTTGATGATGCAATATGATTAACAATAACTGTTGGGGTTAAGCAAGGCAACATATGGCTGAGGTAACCTATATATGCAATTTGAAGCATAGCCCGCATATCTACATTCTCTTTTCTGGTAGTGAGTTTCCAGTGGCAAGGAATTAGGATCAAGAGATCATGGACTTGTTGGATCCATCTACACCTTTGCCCCCATGGTCTTCAGAGGAAGATCTCACAGCATATGCCTCCTTATATGAGAAATCTGGATTTCATTTCCAGTTCTGGTTCCATATGTGTAAGTTAAGGATATATAACTCCAGTATCTTCTGCTCCTGCTAGGAAGCATATATGATTGTGCTCTTTTTCAATGGCTTGCTACTGACTTCTTTTCGGGCCAAAAATTAAATTGTGTTAGAAATCACCAAAAACAATGATACAGAGTCCAAATAAATGAATCTTGTATCAAGAACAATCATGTTTCCTATTCTTTTCGCTAATTCATTGACTTTATTTGGTATTTCAACTCTGTTCCTTGTTGCTAAATGTCAGATAATTAATTAACCAATACTCAGTGCAAGGCAAGCCAATATCCATTTCATGTTTCACTTGCGTAAGTTTGCATCAAGCTCTAAATTCAAGATCACCTTAGTGCCAGTCATTCAGACGACATACTAAACTACATTTAATGAAACAAATCACACCCAGAAGGGACAAGAGTGGTCAGACTTTTATTAATTTAAAAACATTCAGAAATTAGAATCTTCAGGTGATTTGTAGCGCACATAGCGTCACAGCTGTGAATATGCTGTAGGAAATGGAATGGGACACTTCATTTAGGATTTCTTTTTTGATGGCCCATAACGCACACCATATGCTCATTGGGTGTACAATATTATGATAATATTTTTTAATAGACTTGGCATTGTATTGAGTGAAATTTTTTATTTTAATTTATTAAATTTAAAATAAAAATTAATGTATATATTTTTTATTTTTATTATTAAAAATTAACTTTTTGATGTTTCACTTAATTTTATATTAAATAATATTTAAATATATAATCAAATATTTATAACCGAAGCTTCAATGACTTAAATGATATTTAAGACAGTTGTATATACATGCCGTAATAATAAAATAGTCAAAAAAATTTTTTTTTTATTCTAAGCTAGAAAAGGTGGAACAAACTTCTTAAATTTCCAATTTAGCTTTTTTCACATTTGGTTCCATATTTAAATAATATTTAAAGATGTAATAAAAGACGTAACCAAAGTCACTTTCCCATGTGGCTTAATAATAACATAGTCAACTTTTCTTAATCCTATGCTGGTAAAAGGTATAGCAAATTTCTTAAAGTCCCAAAGTCTCAATTTATAGATACTACCCATTTCAACGCTTAATTTCATATTTACATAATATTAAATATAAAATAAAATATTTATAACCAATATTTCATAATTTAAATAATATTTTAAGTCACTTATGTACAAATGACATAATAATAAAATAATCAAAAAAAATTTGTTTAAATTGCTTCAACTTTAAAATATATAAGATTATGCAACTCCATAAATTTCTTTTCTTTTTTTCCTTTTTTTTTATTATTATACTATCGCTTAAAGAGCCGTGAGATACGGTGTTAAGCTCCCGGGTCAAGAGATTATTGAAGTTTTCTTGTTGGGATTAAGTTGCTTCAAATTTTAGAACACTTCGGAAATTTCCTTGTTGAATTAATATTAATGTGACGATTAAGAATAAAGATTAAGGTGAGCTAAGTAAGATTAAGCCTTAATTAAAACCCATTCGTTAAACTGATTTTTCTTCCTCCTTCACGAATGTTCCGTGGTGGTTGGAGAGGGGAAATAAGGTGAGCAGCTGGACCACTCTTTCCTTCCTAATTTTCTTCTCCATTTCACTTCTCCTTCTCTTCTTCTTCTTCTTCCTTTCCTTCTCCCTTCCGTTCTCACGATATCTCGGCCGGTGAACCACCATTGGAGGGTGTAGTTTGAACCCTCTTCACCGTCGAGCATCACTGGAACTGAAGTTAACGTTGTCGGTGAGGTAGAGAGGCCGAGAAAATGCCGCGTTATTTTCCTCTGTTTTGTTCTCTATTCCTCTGTTCCATGACCATTCCTTTTATTCCGGTTGATAGGGTGGAAGATCTTCTAATTAAAGAGTAAGGGAGAATCATCAGAGCGAGGCAAGCTTCCGGGGAAGTTCAGATCGTCGTCGGACACTCCGGCAAGGCAGAGGTAACTTCTCCTTCCTCTGTTTTCTGGTTGAGCTGAGAACGCAATCGGATTATTGGAAGTTTAGGGGTCGTTGTTGTCGGAGTGGCTCACCGGTGTGGAACAGAGATAGAATCGCTGTCACTCACCGCTGCCATGGTGGCCGGCGATGAGAAAGCATGGGGTGGAGGAGAGCTTGGTTGGGAGAAGACTCAGTCTTCTCCCTTCTCCCCTGTTTCCAACTCGGTTCTGCCGGGGGAGGCTGCTGAGCCGGGTGACGAGTGCCGCTGCCCTTCACCGGCGGTGAACGGGCGACGGGAAGGGCAGGCGCCGGTGATGGCTTGGGGCGGCAAAGAGAGAGAGAGAGAGAGAAGAGAGGGAGAGGGACAGAGACGGGAGAGGGAGTAGAGAGAGACGGGAGGGAGAACAGGGGAGAGAGAGAGAGAGAGAGAGAGAGAGAGAGAGGGAGGGTGGGAGCGGGAGGAGAACTGGAGAAGAAGGGTGGCTCTCGCGTTGAGGTGAATGGGAAGGGAGAAATCAGGTGAGAAGAAGGCTTCAGCTTTCTTTTTTTTTTTTTTTTTGGGTTGGGCTGGGCTCGTTTGCTCGGCTTGAACCAGTGAGATTTGGTTCTAAGTCATGGGTTGATTTTAAATTAAAAATGGGAAGAAAACCTTAGGATTTAATTATTGAATTCATGGGGTTTGGCTAATCTTACTTGGTGGGTTCAAATCTGGGTTTAAAGATGCATAATTTGATCTCTATTTCACCCAAAAAATCATATGATGTTTATGATGGGTTGAAATAAAATGGGTTACATGAGCCCAAGAAAACATATTTATTTTAAATTATATTGATTGAATCTGACCTTGGAAACCGAATTATGGTGATGAGTAGTGAGTCTAGTTTTGATAATGATGTTCAAATTGATTAACGGCCAAGGTAATCATAGAAAAATTTGTCGCAGAATATAGGGGCATTTTGTAAATATTACAAAGTTGGTGAAAATTTGTAAAAGTGGAAAATAATTAAATTTGGGATAAAAATCGGTAAGTATAGGTTGCTAGACACTGAGTAAGGGGTAAAAAAGTTATTTTAAGATTTTAGGCTAAAGGGGTAAAATGATAATTTTTTTCCTATAGATTTTGATAAAATTAATTATTTGGATTATAGGTGATTGCTGGCTACATATGTAACATTGAGGGGATTGTAGGAGTAGCAATATAAGGTAGGAGTTTTACACCCTACTGTTATGTGATATGTTTCATGATTTGCATGCTTGCATATATCATGTTTTATTATGAGATTTTTTTGCATGATTTGAGATAAGTATTATGAATTCTTGTGGATTTGCATGTATATTGCAGTATATTATTTTGATATAATTAAATGGTTTTGGACTTTTTTCACCGTGTTTGTGAGTTTTGGTATTTTGGCTGTGAGGTGGCTTGGTGGTGCTATGGAGATGTTTAGAAGTGGCATTTTTGAGAAAAATGATGTGATAGGTACCGCTGGTACGTGATACTAATTCTGGCAGTGAGGTAGAGTACTGCAGTACCATTATTAGCCTAGATTGGCAGCATGGGGAAGGGCATGAATGCCGAGTAAGCCGGGTAGAACACAATTATAGCAGTTGGCATGATTGAGTTTATTACACTGGGTATTAGTATGTAAATCAAGCTGGGTGGAAGAAGTATCACTAAGTTAAGTTGTTGATATGTAATACTAGCTTCTAGACAGGGACAATATGTACTAGCAGTATGGCGTAGTGATGCTTACTAAGGAAGTGGCTCACTTAGTGATGTCTTTACGAGCACTGTGGCAAGGAAGTGAGTGCGATCGACTTGCTTAGTGTTGTCTTGTGTACGAGGGCATGGATGTATAGGTGGAGATTATTATGAGGTGGTGGCACGATTATTTTGATGTGTGGAGGTGACGGTAGATATGTGGATGATTTGGGTGTGATTGTGGTCACGGGGATGAGTTGAGGTAGATCGGGACTCTCATGTGGTTTGAATATTTCTCTTTGAATGTAAATTTTATTTTGTTTTTTCAATGGACATATGTATCGTGATATTGTTTATTCAAACATATTTTGATTATACTAAATGGTTATTTGTCATATTTATGATAGTAAGTGTAAAAGTTTTACTGGGCTTTTTAGCTCATTCCATTATATTTTATATTTTTGTAGCAAATGAGGATGATGTATACTTGATAAACCAAAATCTTAGAGAGGGATCTCAGAAGTGAGAAGAGGGAGTTGTTGTAGTTATTCTTTAGGTGTATAAACTTTTGTACGTATTAGATGAGCATGGCATGTACAGGTTTGATGATATAATATAGAAAATGTATTTTGGTTTTATAGTTGCATCTCATGATATGTTCAGGTTGAGCTTAGCAGGCCTTGCATACTTTTGAGGTTTATTTTAAGAGTATATGGTCGTGTCGTTATGCCCCTGGACCAGGTTCACGTTTGGGGGTCGTGACAATTAAGAAAAAAAAAGATGTGATTAACTTGCATCATTAACAGATATGACAAGGTTTACGAGTCATGCATAATTTGTTCACGGCCTCGTTCTAGAGAAATAAAATTGTTCACCAACATGTCATGCAGTTTCCAAAGTGCTGAGTTTTAATCCGAGATAAAAATCAATGTATTGTAAAAGTTTATCTTTTGAGAGCCGAGAGGAAAGAGTGAGGCTCGAGATGAGAGGAATTTGTGAGGTGTGAGGAGTAAATTGGAAAAAGATTGAGTAGGCTTCGTATATGGTTTTGATTGGAAAAGCGTAACTTGCGAGAGATGTCTCTTGGTCCATCATTGGTAGCTCGGCCTCTCCAGGCTTCCGTAGCTCGGCTTCTCGGGCTTCCGTAGCTCGGCCTCCCCGGGCTTCCGTAGCTCGGCCCTTTCGGGCTTCCGTAGCTCGGCCTTCCCGGGCTTCCGTAGATCGGCCCTTCCGGGCTTTCGTAGCTCAGCCTTCCCGGGCTTCCGTAACTCGGCCTCCCCGGGCTTCCCTAGCTCGGCCCTTCCAGGCTTCTGTAGCTCGGCCTTCCAGGGCTTCCGTAGCTCGGCCTTCCCGGGCTTCCGTAGCTCGGCCTTCCGTAGCTTGGCCTCTCTGGGCTTCCATAGCTCGGCTCTCCTAACTTCCTGTAGTTCGTTTCCCCCGAGCTTCCATGACCCGGCTTCACTGAACGACCCACGATCCAATACCCACCTCCGCGAAACCTGACGCAGGAGAGCCTCAGCCTACTGTAACGGCACCCTAGACAAGAAATCATACTGAGAATGGTCTAGAACCTATCAAGGCCACCTGAGACCTACACATCTACCAGATCTCAAGCCATCAAGGAGCTCTCCCAGCCGTCGATCCCCTAACAGACAAGATACGGATCCCAACAGCCCCACAACGGCCTGATTCGATCCACTCCTGTATCTTAACAACCTCTGAACCTTCCAGAAAGCGCTCAAGATCCAGGTGACAGTCTATAAATAGGACACTCCCAGATTCCCTCAGGTACGCACACATGCGCGCTCACACCCCGCTCTCCCTCTCCTGCTCTCACTCTGGCAGCTCGTCGGTGCTCTTGCCCTCTAGAGCTCCCGATTGGCCGCCCCCGGAGAGGCCTCCCGGAGAGATCCACCTCCCCACTTTCTGGTTGATCGCTGATTTCTTCTTCACTGACTTGAGCGTCGGAGGTCTTCCGCGGAGGGCTACCCCCAACGCCTCTCGCATGAGGACTTTTGTGCAGGTCCGCCCCCCTTTGGAGATCGACCGCGCCCAAGTAGGAGGACGGATCCCGGTGGCAACAGATTGGCCTTCCCGGGCTTCCGTAGCTCGGCCCTTCCGGGCTTCCGTAGCTCGGCCTCCCCGGGCTTACGTAGCTCGGCCCTTCCGGGCTTCCGTAGCTCGGCCTCTCCAGGCTTCCGTAGCTCGGCCTTCCCGGGCTTCCGTAGCTCGGCCCTTCCGGGCTTCCGTAGCTCGGCCTTCCCGGGCTTCCGTAGCTCGGCCTCCCCGGGCTTTCGTAGCTCGGCCTTCCCGGGCTTCCATAGCTCGGCCTTCCATAGCTCGGCCTCTCTGGGCTTCCATAGCTCGGCTCTTCCGAACTTCCTGTATTTCGTTTTCCCCGAGCTTCCATGACCCGGCTTCACTGAACGACCCACGATCCAATACCCGCCTCCGCAGAACCTGACGTAGGAGAGCCTCAGCCTACTGTAACGGCACCCTAGACAAGGAATCATACTGAGAAGTGGTCTAGAACCTATCAAGGCCACCTGAGACCTACACATCTACCAGATCTCAAGCCATCAAGGAGCTCTCCCAGCCGTCGATCCCCTAACAGACAAGATACGGATCCCAACAGCCCCACAACGGCCTGATTCGATCCACTCCCGTATCCTAACAACCTCTGAACCTTCCAGAAGGTGCTCAAGATTCAGGTGACAGTCTATAAATAGGACACTCCCAGATTCCCTCAGGTACGCACACATGCGCGCTCACACCCCCGCTCTCCCTCTCCTGCTCTCACTCCGGCAGCTCGTCGGTGCTCTTGCCCTCTAGAGCTCCCGATTGGCCGCCCCCGGAGAGGCCTCCCGGAGAGATCCATCTCCCCACTTTCTGGTTGATCGCTGATTTCTTCTCCATTGACTTGAGCGTCGGAGGGTCTTCCACGGAGGGCCACCCTCAACGCCTCTCGCGTGAGGACTTTTGTGCAGGTCCGCTCCCCTTTGGAGATCGACCGCGCCCGAGTCGGAGGACGGATCCGACGGCAACAATTGGTATAAGAATCGTGTCCCAAGTTCAGTTAGTCAAAGCTCATGAAATCAAGTAAAAATAAGCCATCAACTCGTAGCGCGGTCTTGCCTAGCATGTCTTCTTTTTAAATTTTTTGCAAAATATCAAGCCGAATAAGTATTTTTTAAATTGATAACTCAAATTCAGTTGACATTTTTAAATTCTTAAATGTATTATAAGAAAAGTAGAAAAGTGACATGGTATCAGAAAAATCAAAGAAATATGACCTAGAAGTTCCTTTTTTCTTTTTATAAAAATAAAAGAATTTTGAATATCATTTTCTCTGTATTTTTAGAATTCTGGTGAATTTCTAGAGAATGTATCTCTCTCCCACTCATATACGAAGAAAGAGAAGAAAGGAGCGTTGGGAGATGAAGTGGGCGGTAGACAGAGAGAGACAGAGAGGTGAATAGAAGAGAGATGGGTTCGGAGGCTTGGAAAAGATACGAAGGGTTGTTAATTAAGAGTGAAAATCTTTTATTTCCTTTTATATTTGAGAAGATTATGTTAATATTTTTAAGATTTGTATAAATATGAGAGAGGTTAAAAAAAAAAAGTCAAGTGTCATGAATAAATCAAAGAAATGTGAGATAGAAATTTCCTTTTTCTAGTATTACTTCTTTATAGTCGAGAAGGTCTTCCTCTCACATTTGTGACGGAACCCAGGTTATTTAATTGGATTATGTATTTACTTCATAATCATTTTCATATCAGGCATAATATTCTGGTGACTTTTTTTCTTCTTCATCTAGACTACTCTGGCAGACAGAATCATTCAATTCAGTAATAATTCTGATATTATTACGTCATAGGTCTTCTAGTTCAATAAACATAATTACTTTTTTGTTGTGTTTAGGACAATACATGCTTTTAATTTTTATAATGCGCAAATCCTGGCCTCGGGAGTCATGTTGTGGAAGGCGAAATATTGGAGTTATGATTGACATGGTACCATGTTATGTAGTTAACTAATATATACTTTGCAAGCTAGACTCACAATATTCTGAATTCATCAAGTTCTGATAACCTTGAGCCATTGACTTGATCTTACAATTACTGATCATCCATGATGAAATGAAGATAGTTTATTTTGTGATGCATGCCTCTTACCTCCTTTGGGCATTTTCTTCCACCTTCGTTACCATCTTTGATCTATTATCTATCTTATAGAGAATTAAGCAACAACATTTCTATCTGAACTTGTAAATAGTTGGGACAAGGCTTGAATTCGTCTTGCTTTTTTTTTTTTTTTTTTTTTTTTTGCTTTTTAATATTATGCTCTTTATTGAGCAGCGTTTTTCTTTGGCTTTTTTGGTGCTCTCCATATCAATTACCATTATCGAGTTTGTTTGTGTACTCATCTGCTATGGACCGGATTCTTGAAGCACTATTTTTGTCTATCTTTTTATCCATTCTTCTGATTCTTTAAAACCCTTACATGTGGTGAAAAAACCTATCCTCGACTACTCTGTTTCAAATATTGAGTTGGGATTTGTGTCAGGGCTATCATACTTAACCAAAAAATAATTTGCAACTGTAAAACTATTCATTTCTTGAATATATTTCGCTCTTGAATATATCCTGGATCCCCATTTCTCTTCCCATAAAAGAGAAATGCATAGTAGATCACTCTGATATGTTCTTATTCATTATCTATGATTTTTCCATTTTGTTTATGCTCTGGATGGTTATTTATTGTAAAAATACTACTTGGAGCACCTTGATGTTGGAGTATCAGTTATATTGCTAGCTCAATTTTTTCCCCTTTCCTTTGATCAAATGTGATGCAATATTGTGAGCAATATTATCTATTTTTTCATTAGCTCTCTTACATGATGTTCGTCTCCTCTCAACCCAGAAGAGAAGAATACAAAACACCAAGCCTCACCATTCCTGTCCTGGGTCTTACTCAGACCTCTTAGGTATCAGGGGAGACAGGTTCTTTGTTGGATTGCATTCCTCAAGTATCTAGGTATAGGTTCACTTTCCAGTTGTTGTATTGTAATGTCATTGTCCGTTGTTTGTTATCTAATGATGCAGGCATATAAGAGTTGTGCATTATGGTATAATTACAGTTTAATATAGTTGAGGTTGGCACCAAAATTAAAGTCACGAACATGAGAGTTTTGACCTTTGATGACTAAAAACACCTAGATCATGTGTATGAGCTGCCAAAAGGTACTCCGGAGGTCAACATGCGACGGCAACATTGACTTGGTTGATCTTATGATTACGAGTTGTTTTGCTATCTTAATTAGCAATCAATACATGCGACGGCAACATTGACTTGGTTGATCTTATGATTACTGATCATCCATGATTAAATGAAGATAGTTTATTTTGTGATGCATGCTTCTTCCCTCGTTTGAGCATTTTCTTTTAACTTCATTACCATCTTTGATATATTATCCATCTTATAAAGGAATTAAGCATCAGCATTTTCTATCTGAACTTGTAAATAGTTGGGACAAGGCTTGATAAATATGGTTATCCATTCAAGCTTCATTGAGGTCAGCTTGCTTGAGCTGGGTATGCTCAGGCTCCATGTGAAATTAATTGTAAGACAAATTTAAAATCATGTGTGGCTTTTTACATTTATTTCGAGCCTGTTCAAGCCTGGAACCTAGCTGAACGTGAGCTGTCTGCGAGAAGCTTTGTACCATTGTTGCCAGTGTAAGAGGGATGGTCTCATTCTTTTGATGTAGACATTTAGCCATTCATTGTTTATGCTACAGCAGTAGTGTCCTAAGAAGGGCTATATTTATTCTTTTATTGTAGAGTCTTAGGTAGACTTTATGAGAAGGTTGTGGTAAGTGATATGTTAAAAGTAGGGTGATGTCTGTCAGTTTTCAAGCTTTGTTTTGAATTATTTTGGGGAAAAAGGAGTCTTTTCGATTTGAATAAAATAACCTTTGTTCTGGAAGGAGACTATTATCAATTTTTTCTCCCTATTTCCCTCTTTCTCCTATTCTTTTTCCTTATCTTTCTATGAACTGGTGCTTTTTCTTTCTAACGGTGCTGTCCTCCAAAACACAATGATAACATGTCATTTGCTTCTTATCTTCGCACCTCCGGGTAACCATCGTGGTTATGTACCTAACTTGTGTCCAACCAACTCTTGCCTCCTTTATACCTTTGCTATGTCACATCTCTGCTCGCTAGTTCTTATGCCCAAAAATTGTAAGGAACATAAAAAATAATTTGTCTTGCCTTTTTTTTTTTTTTTTTTTCCTTTTTAATGTTATGCTCTTTATTGAGCAGGGTTATTTCTTTGGCTTTTTTGGTGCTCTCCATATCAATTATCATTATCGAGTTTGTTTGTGTAATCATCTGCTATGAACTTGATTCTCGAAGCACTATTCCTGTCTATCTTTTTATCCGTTCTTTTGATTCTTTGAATACCGTTACATGTGGTGAAACACCTATCCTCAACTACTTTGTTTCAAAAATTGAATCAGGCTTTGTTTCAGGGCTATCATCCTTATCCAAAAACTAATTTTGCAACTGTAAAACTATTTCATTTCTTGTAACAATATGTTAAGTGTTTGTGATTAATATATTTTTCTCTTGAAAATCTCTGGATCCCCTTTTCTCTTCCCATAAAAGAGAGATGCATAGTAGATCACTCTAATATGTTCTTATTTATTATCTATGATTTTCCATTTGTTGATACTCTGGATGGTTATTCATTGTAAAAGTACTACTTGGAGCACCTTGATGTTGGAGTATCTGTTATATTGCTATCTCAATTTTTTCACTTTCCTTTTGATCAAATGTGATGCAATATTTGTGAGCAATATTATCTATTTTTGCATTAGCTCTCTTACATGATGTTCCACTCAGCTCAACCCAGAAGAGAAGAATACAAAACACCAAGCCTCACCATTCCTGTCTTGGGTCTTACTCAGACCTCTTAGGTATCAGGGGAGACAGGTTCTTTGTTGGATGCATTCCTCAAGTATCTAGGTATAGGTTCACTTTCCAGTTGTTGTATTGTAATTTCATTGTCTGTTGTTTGTTATCTAATGATGCAGGTATATAAGAGTACAGCATTATGGTATAATTACAGTTTAATAAAGTTGAGGTAGGCACCTAAATTAAAATCACGAACACGAGAGTTTTGACCTTTGATGACTAAAAATACCTAGATGTGTATGAGCTGCCAAAAGATGCTCCGGAGGTCCAGTTGATATAAATGATTATTTCTATTGGTAATGTATTGCCATCACATGATTATAGTTGCTTATTTGATGATGAAGTATCTTTGAAACCATCCATCATAATATTAGCTACAATACTCATTATTATAATTTTAACTGGTGGTAGGTGTATGTAATTGTATGCAGAATTGGGAAAATACGTTAAACTGAATTCAGAAAAGCATCTTGTTTGGATAATTATTTAGCCTGTCAATTAGCTGGGCAGCGATCCCCCGTAATTAATTTGTGATATTTGTATTTGATAATGACCAGAAGTGGGTTCCATGTTGAAAGTCAATTCTGGGTGCTATATCAAAGTTACTCTCAGAATTGTGTTCCAAGTCTCAAACAGTTGTTGGCCTGTTGTTGGAATCAAATGTTATATTTGTATCTCCACATTAATCAGTCAGTCAGATCTCAAGTTAGTCCAAGATGTTTGCTGGATATATATATTTTAGACTTGGCACAATGGTAAAATGGAAAAGACTTTTTGCACTGGCCTTCGGTGCATAAAGTGTGCACTGGACGTGCGGATTGGCCGCACACCTGTGCGACCGCACATGTCGTGGCCCAATGGGCCATGGCACGCATTGCACGCATTGCACGTACGATGGCATAGGCACGCAGCTAATCCGTACGTCTGGTGCACGCTTTATGCATCGGAGGCTGCACAAAGACTTCTCCTGGTAAAATTGCTTCAGATTTGAATGGCATGTGTTCGAAACACAGATAAGTCTATGCAGGATAGGGCTACAGGCATGGGGCCTCTCACAGGGACACTTTTTTATAAAATTACTATTAGAGGCTTATTTTACCATTTTTGCTATGTTTTGACCATTGGCTTATGTTAGGCCTTTAAGATGGCAGCCAAGTTACTCTATTCTTATGAATCCTATTCTAAGTTACCAGCACCTTGAGGGGACCTAATTGCTTGCTAGAATTTCCAGATGACGCTTGGATTTCCAGTAATTTTTACAATGGTCTATCGATTGCATGGTATACACTCTATTGAGCTAAGCTCAAAGCAATTAAAGCAGTTAATCAATAATCAATCGGTGTTTTAGAGGGCTAGCGTGACTTTTTCTCATGCTAGATTAATGAAGAGCACCAACCTCGCGTTAGCATCTCAAAAGCCCAATGTACCATTGGCACCGAAGATCGGTGTACCACCGGATCCAAAAAGCCCGACTCCGATCAGCACTCAAAGCCTGATGTACCATCGGCACTAAAGCCCTAGGCCAGCTCGGCACAAAAGGCACCTGACGACTCTCAACTCTCTGGTCACCCTCTAGGGTTAAAGGCTCCCGAGCATGGCTCCATCCCAGTGACTCCCGGGTCACCCTCCGGGGTTCAAAAGGCTCTCAACGGCCTCAACTTTGCCTTAGCGGCTTCATCACAGCTTCAACGGCTTCATTTTAGCCTCAGCGGCTTCAACTCTGTATTAGTGGCCAAATGCCAATTGGGTAATGCCTTTGTTTAAATTGTACACTTGCAACATATTGCTAGTTACTTTCAGCCATCAAGAAGCCCCAAGATAGCTCACAGCTGGGAGAGGCCAACTCCTTAGCTCACAGTTGACGGGCACCCACCTCTAAACTTCATGCCAAAAGTAAAGAGCCCCTCCAAGCTCACCAACAAACGCCACAAACGTGGAGCCTCCCAAAACGAAGTAGAAGAAGACAAATTCCTCCAACAAAAAGCTAAGTACACTACAAGAAAAAGTTTCTTTTCATTAGTATCTAAATGCATTATGGGAAAACCAACCATTCAAAAGGCTCTCGACGGTCCTGTGATCAAAAGGTTACCTCCGGGCCGGCTGCGAAACCCCCATGGCGGTTCAAGACCTATGATTCCAGCGACCTCGAGTCACCCCTCGGGCCGGCCACGAAACCCCCGAGGTGGTTCCGGAGTAGCTCGACGGTATGGCGGCTAATGGATACCACTCGGCCTGTCTAGCATATGCCCCGAGTCGGTTCAAATCCCTAACAACTCGTACCCACTCGAGTCACCTTCCGGACCAGCACACAGAAACCCGAGGCAATTTTATTTCAGGCCCTTGTGGCTCTATTTCTGCTTTGCCAATTTTATTTCAGCCTCAATGGCTTATCTCTGCCTCCACGGCATTATTTCAGCCTCAACGGCTTATCTTTGCCTTCGTGGCATTATTGCAGCCGGCTCCCTCTGTCTCAAGAGCATCATTGCGGCTTCATTGGCTCTTTACCTCAACGGCATGTAGACAAGGACCCACATCCAAACTTCATGTCAAAAGTTAAAGACCCAAAGTCAGGTGGGGATCAGCCACTTAGGAGGTGACGCCCCTTTCGCCTTGCTGGAATGGGCCCGCTTGGGCGAGGGGGCATCTGATATGGCTGATCTTAGAGAACCGTGAAGGAAGGAAACTGACTGAGCCTTCTTCCGCCTCAGCTCCCAACATCCATCCACGGCATTTCTCTCGTCATAATGAAGAAATAGAATAAGAGGGAGAAAGGGTCACGTTATGTGCGTAGGTTTCCTAAGGGCCACCTTTCGTCATTAATGTCTGGTCCTTTCAATGGGTTGGAGCCTTTAATGATGCAGAAATGGTCATAATTGTTTGAAGAGCATTTAATGGAATGAAATGTCACGGACATCTCGCCTTGGCTCTCCTTCTCAACCCTCGAGGCCAAACCTATGAAACCTCTGAGGCCAACCCCCGAGGCTCCCTTCAACCTCCGAAGGCCTTTCAACCACTACATATCTCTCACACAAGGCACTTATGGCTCATAAAGGCCACGTGCATCTGCTTGCTCCAAGGCATTTATTGCCTTATTCTCTCTCCCTTAGGCATTTATGGTTGCCACGTTGCTCCTCTCGGCCTCAACTTTTGCTTAGCCTCTGCAGCTACCAAGCTCCCTTCGGCTGTGAAAAGTGCCATGCAAGTAAACAGTGCCATGCAAGTGTTCATCCTCTGGTCTTTTCTGAAGCTCATCCAAGGGCATGAACGGTGCCACACAAGCACTCTATAATCAATGCTCTATGAGGGACAATTGGCTTCTACTCAACATCATCTTTCCCCCTCCCCCAAACGGCTGTACCTTAGGACCCACACGACTAACTTTATCATCCATCACTGTCTGCATAAGACAACAAAAAGGTGACGTAGGGGACACGTCTGGCAAGCGCTGCAACGATCGGCCACGCCCTACAGCCATCTACTCTGACGGGACACAGCCTGCAGCTCACATGGAGGTAAGCTTCAATGTGCTGCCATCAATTAATGCTCTGACAAGTGATCATGCCCCAAGCATGCATCTATAAAAAGGGTAAAAGGGACCCCAACCAGGTAACTCCAAGAACTCCGAGAACAGAGAACTCACTACACTCTTAACGCTCATTTTGCTCACAGAGAGCATGACTCTAAGCCTCTTTCTTCTTCCCTCTTTCGAGCTTCCTCAAGCTCACGGCTGTTGCCCAGAGTTGCTGACCTGACTTGAGCATCGGAGGGTTCCCGCCGGAATCTCCAGCCTTCGGGACTTGTTTGCAGGCCTGCAGGCGCAAGGAGCTTGCCGAAGGATCCCGGGCTTACTGGAGGAGGCGACCGGATGCTCGCGGATGCTCGAGGATGGTGATCTGGCATCAACAATAACAGATGTGGTCATCTAGATTTGTTTAAATAGCAAGTGCCATGTGTTGGTCAGTGAGGGGACCTGCAGGGAATTCAAAGTTTTGAGCTCTCAAATGCGAATCATTTTGTCATTGTTTGGAATACTGTTAAGACGAAGCTACATTTTGAAAGCAGACAAATAGATGTTCCATTGCTACACATCACAAAGAATAATAGATGCCGTCCTCTGGATTGAGTTTAAATAGCGGTGCCATTCCCAACCTCACTTGTTATTTCTCCCACTACCGATCAAAGCCATGGAGCTGAAGATTGAGCACTCTCATCTGGACGTCAGAGGACTCAGGCTCCACATAGCACGCGTAGGAAAGGGTCGATCAGCCATCAGAAGAACCCATTCATATCCAAATTTTTATTCTTAGAAGTTTACAACTATGCTGGGTTGGTTGTTGCAGCTGAACAGGGCACTGTAGTGTTTCTTCATGGAGATATCAAATGATTGCTGCAGCCAACGCTGGATTCCAAGCCATTGAACCAGACTTGCGTTGCTATGGCCTTGATGATCTCCTTGGGTGGATCTCATTAATGATCTCCTTCTCATTCTTGACTCGCTCTCCATTCCCAAGGTATCACCTTGTCGCATATCTCAAAGACTAGATGCATTTCAATTGTTTTCTTAGCTCTCAAGTTTTATTAAGTGACTCAGATTTTTCATCATTGTTGGGTGGGAGGAAGGCCTTTCTCGTGGGGAAGGATTTTGGAGCATTACCGGCATACCAATTCATCTTCCCTCTGGCTTCGACTTATTAGTAGAACAATTGTGTGAGGAGATATGAAGGGGAGGGCTAGGGGGAACTCATTAGTGTTGGCGATTTGATGTCCTTTTTATTGGCTACCGCTAGAGTTACATCACCAAGTGTAGTCCTAATTTTGTAGTCAGAATTCATGGGTCGTACAAAATTTCAAACTAACAATAACAGAAGGCAATTGTTCAGAAATTGACAGCAAATGCAATTGCTTTTAGTTGACAAACCAGAGATAATGCATGGAAAAGTCAAAAAATTCCTTGAATGAAAATTCAATGTTAGCTTGCTCTCTAATTTTTTTTTTTAATAATTAATTTTCTAAGTAAACCAATTGCCGCTGTGTCAAATTTTACAAAGTTTGAGTATTTGTGAGATAAAATTGTACGTAAATCAGGATGAAATTCCTGGCTTAACACTTCCGTTATGGTAGATGGAACATAGAATTCCTTAATTGGAAGCAGTCAGGAATACAGAGCTCTTTTTTCTCTTTGGGAAGCATTTCATCCAATTTTCGAGCTTTTTCGTGATGACACAAATATTAGAGCAGCCCAGTAATATGATCAAGTTTCTTATTTATGATGCTAAAGTCTTTCTTGTTCCTCCAAAAGAAGATACTAAAGCCTTTTTCCGGTGGCAAGGGAGGATCAAGAAATCATGGACTCGGTGGATCAATCTACACCTTTCCTCCCATGGTTTTCAATGGAAGATCTCATAGCATATGCCTCCTTATATGAGAAATCTGGATCAAGAAATCTGCTCATGCTAGGAAGTCTTAATAACTTCGACCCGTGGTTAACATTCAGCTTTCTATGTGGACCCTAGTGGATTATATGTCTCAAACATATAATTATGTGTAATTATATGTCTGAAACATATAATTATGTCTGAAACATAGCTTGCTTATGTGTAATTATATGTTGCAAACTTCAATAGAAGTTAAGATTCAAATGAATTAAAGAATATGCACATCTGAGCATTTACATCTAAATAATAGGACTCATTATGATGGCACATCCATAGGACCTCTTATGATAATCCATCCAAAGGTCATCAATTAATTGTAATAAGATTAAGGGCTTGATGATGCCCATATTTGGTGTACTAATTACAAGTAGCTGTCACTTGCGTAAACTCAGTGTTAAAGGAAACAAGAGGCCTTAGACACTACCTCAGAAGCATACCAATATAATAATGATAAAATTATACCTGAGAAGACAAAATAAAGCTAATATAATTGCAGCTTTACTATTATAAATTCCGTACTCTAGATTCAAATGTTGCAAATTGGTATAATAAAAGAGCAAAATTTTAATGTAGCTAATAGTGGCTCCATTTTAATTTACAAGGGCACTAGCTAGTTGTCTGACTGTTCAAAAGCATGCATGGATACATTCAATTGCTCAAAATGGAGTAGAAGCGTTCCTAAAGCTAGTGTTGCAAGGTTTGTGCATCTCCATTCTTTCTCTTTTTGGGTGTGGAGACTTCCTCAATTTATCTTCTCCTATATACAAAGAAAACTCTGTTATGATCAATTGTCACCAAGTTGTTTCTTTTTTTTTTTTTTTTTTGGGGAGGGGGGGGGGGGGGGGGGGGAAGTTCAGCTATCTCATCTGATTGCATGTGAAATGAAAACCATGACAGAAAAGAAATAGAGAATAACGGAAGGAAATAAACACATTTGAATGAAAGTCACATACATAACACTTGTCCAAAACTATTGCATGCATAAATTCATCATAATCATTCAGTACATACTTGAAATTACCTATGATGGCACTCAAGCATATTTTCCCTAAATTAACAAAAATCACATGCAAGCACTTCGTCCTTTATTAAATTTTTGAATGATCTCGATAAAAGATTGCCATCTTGGCTTAAAGATACAGTTGCTGTTGATGAACTTAGAATGTTATCACATGCTCTCTCATTAAACTATACAATGCCACTTTCTTTATAAACCTATACAATGTGACTTTCTTTGAGTTTAGTTTCAGAATGGTTAAGAGTACTTTGTAGGTCAGTTTCATTTTTATTCAATGGCACCCTGTATCTCAACCAATTATGTGGCTTCTTCCTTATTCTCAAGTTCTTGTAAGTTTCAGAATGCTTAGATAATGGGCACATCACCCAACTTAGAAATGAAGAGATCTTGTTCATATTGAAAATAGAATATCATGTTGGAATACTAAATACATGGCAAGATTGTTGCCAAATATGCAAGGTAGAGAGATTTTATAAGAGCCCAATATCTTAAAGATGTGTAATGTGGTGGCTATAAACATGTGCCACTCTTTGTAATGCCAAAAATACCATGCAAGGTAGTTGCTAATATCCAGGATGGAGAGATAATATTCAGCAAGAGCCCCTTATTTTGAATATGAGCAATATACTGGCTATCTATGCAAGCACAGCTCTTTAGAGTGTAAAAGATGCTTTTTAAAGGATTTGAAAATCAACAAATTCTCTATAACTGTGAATTTCACCAATTTCCACTTATCACATATCATTTTAGTAATGAAGGAAAAAAACTCAATAATAAAACTATTTGCGTAACAACCTTTCCCATACTATATGAAAGGACCTTTTATTAGAAAACATTTATTTTTGTCCTTTGATTCTTATTTCATTTGAAAAGCAAAGCCTCTATTAATCTCTTTCAAAATTGAGAAAAGAGAAAAACCTAGCATTTATCATCATATATAAAAGAAAATTCTCATTTCAAAAAATAAAGAAGCAAAGGGAGCAAAAATACAAAAAAATATGACAATCCATCAAATATTCTTCGCACTTAATCTAATCGTGTTAACTCCTACATACTAACTGAACGGTGAAAATACTCTATTTTAGGCTTTCAAAGAAAAGAAATTATCCTTCCATAAAACTTATTCTTAAGGATATGCCTAAATTTAGCCCAATTAGAAGTGGAAAGATGCATTAAACTTGACATTGAGAAAATTTATTTTCGTAGTATTTCACCATGCATCTCATGCAAATTTAGTTGACATGAGCATAATCATAGTTTGTTAAGACTATAATAGTACCAAAGTGATGATTGTCGTTGCATGTGGTAGTCTTGCATTAAACATCGCCTCTGTCATGCATCCAACTTGAAACAAGGTTTTGAGTATTATTTTGAAATTCTTTATGGCAAACATCTTTCTTGCTTGAAATTAAATCATGAAAAGTATTCCGTCCTACCATATATCAGTGGATTGGCTTATACCTTTGTGACTTACTTCAAACCTTTGTGCATGTTCCCAATCCTTGCTCCTTCCTGAGAAACTCCATATGTTGCCTAGTTCTATGTTGTTTCTCCCCTCTACCTTTGTATTGCATTTCAAATACATGAAGAGATACTAGTAATCCAAACATACCCCCATACCGCAATTAGAAATAATTTAAAAGTTTTTGTTCTAAAATCAGAATGAATGAACTAAGACCAGCTCCAACAAAGACTTAGTCCTACTTTTCAATGAAGGTTTGAATTAAAATTTATAGCTTGTTTGAAATTTTTCTAAAAAAGATTTTCTAAAGAAAATTTTTCTTAAGACTTATTTTTTAAAAAAAACATCAACAAGAGAAAATAAATTTTACATATTTGATTGATAGAAAATTTATATAAAAAAATAGTTGTAAAATTATTTTTCTATGTTTGTTGAGGTAATTTTGTATGGAAAAATATCGATTTGACTACAATATTTCTAGAATAAAGATTGCATCAAAATTAGATGGACATAAATATTAAATAGACATAGAAGGAAAATAAAAATATATTGAGGAATAATTTTGATCTTAATGGAAGGAAAAATAGAGCATGAAAAAATCAAAATATTCGGGAGGTATTTATTTTCTAATGAAGAGGAAGAAAAAGTGTTGTTGAGAAATTTGAGAGATTGTAATTACCCCAACTTTATTTTGATGATTTCCAAAAGCCATAAGTATATTAAAGGAAATAATGAGTTTTCTAATCAAAAACCTTGAGCTTATTCAAAATGAAAGCAATGGACTCTCAATGTTTAAATTCACTAAGTTATGAATCAATTTGAAAAAGAAGTTTTAAGCTCTATATTTAATATTTCAAAAAGGAATTTTTACACAATATATTTCATTCAATGATTTCTTGAAACATGTCTTGAATTCAAGCTTAATGTCATATTAATTGTATTCAAGTCAAAATTTTAATTAAAATTATTATGGGATGAATTTCAAAGTCAATCAGAAAATTTTCTGATTTTTTATACATTCCGGAGCCGACTCTAGAGTTTCAGAGTCGACTCCTGTAAGCCACAGAGATTTCTGATTTTCTCGAGTCGACCCTTGGATTTCAAGAGTCGACCCCTGACTCTGTGCGAGCCGACTCCTGTCTGTACGAGTCGACTCCAATCAAACAACAGAAACCATATTTTTTGAGCACTTCTCGAGTCGACTCCCCATTTTCTTCGAGTCGACTCCTGACTATCAGGAGCCGACACTTTGGTCTTTCGCGAGTTGACCCTCTAACGTTTAAAATGTTTCTACTTTTAGTAATCGACTTCGAGCCGACTCCCACAGTGCTCGAGTCGACTCCTAGGAATTCTGGGCGCGATTTTTCACGACGACACGTCAGCCCCAACGGTAAGATTTTCGAATAACGGCTATTTTTCTTTGTCTCTAACGGATATATTCTTGCAGAATCTATAAATAGAGGAGCCTATTTCAAATCAAAGAGAGCAATATAGAGAGATTTTTCATATCAAAGAAAAAGAAGAAAAAGAGGGAAAAATAGAGCTTTCTTGGAAAAATCTTCCAGTTCAAAATAGAGTGATTCAAAAGGAGTGAAATCAAAGAGGAAGTTTCGTCAGCTCCAGATCATCAAATCCACAAGAGTCAAAAGAAAATCCAAAAGCTTTTCAAAGATCAAATCGAAGGATTTTCAACATTCAACAAAAGGAGAAAAAGTTTCATCTCAACTCCAAAGTTTTCAAACGGTCAAGAATCTTGCTGAGGCCTGATTCAATACTTCAAGAGGAGTTAAAGAGGAGAAGGAAGAAAGCCAAAGCTACAACCATCTGCAATCTTATCAGGCTTTTCTAACCCTTTGTTATACTTTATTTGTATATTTGCTCAAAGGGAGCATTTCAATATTTAAACTCTGTTTTATTGGTTATTAGCTGATTCAATCAGTGGATTGAATTAGTGGAGGTTATCATACCTCGTTGCAAGCCGGAGTGCTTGTGTTGGGTTAGTTGTAAGCCCGTGAAAAACAACGTGTAGGGTTTTGTGCTGGTAAGCCCGTGTAAAACCGACTGGGTTCGTTGTGATCCCGAAAAAACAACAAGTTTGAGTTGTGAGCTTGGAAAATAACTCGGCTGTAATCGAAGAGATTATAGTGTGGACCCAAGTGAATCTTGGGAGTGGACGTAGGTGTTGGTTGCACGAACTACTATAAAATTATCTTGTGTTTGCCGTGCTATATTTTCTCTCTCTCTCTCTTTATTACTTGCTTGTGTATTGATTAAAGTTAGCCTCTCACTTGCACATCTTGCTAACTAATCAATTAAAGTTAAAAAGACTTAAATTTTTAAGAACACAATTCACCCCCCTCTTGGGTTGCCATCTGGGCCAACAATTGGTATCAGAGCAAGTGCTCATTTAGAATTTGATCTCACGATCAAGGGCTAAAGATCCTTATGGCAACACAAAGTGGTTCATATTTTGCTGAAGGTCATTCTACGAATCGACCTCCTTTATTTAATGGAACCAACTATTCTTATTGGAAAGCTAGAATGAGAATATTCATTCATGCTTCTGACTATGAATTGTGGGGAGTAATAATAAATGGACCTAGTACACCCACACACTTAATTGATGGCACTATTGTTCCTAAGCCCGAAAGGATTGGAATGATAATGATAGGAGAATGGCTCAATTAAATGCTAAAGCCATTAACATTTTATATTGTTCCTTAGACTCTAATGAATTCAACCGAATCTCAACATGTAATTCCGCAAAAGAAATTTGGGATAGGTTGGAAATAACACATGAAGGAACAAACCAAGTAAAAGAATCAAAGATAAATATTTTGGTTCATAAATATGAATTGTTTACAATGGAACAAACTGAAACCATCACATGCATGTTCACTAGATTCACTGATATTGTGAATGGTTTAAAGAGTCTTGTAGAACTTATTCTAATGCTGACCTTGTGCGCAAAATTCTTAGGTCACTACCAAGATCGTGGGAAGCGAAAGTCACTGCTATCCAAGAAGCAAAGGACCTCAATGCATTACCTTTAGAGGAGCTTCTAGGATCCCTAATGACCCACGAGCTAACAATGAAGTAGCATGTTGAGGAGGAAACAAAAAGAAAGAAAACACTTGCCCTCAAAACTGCAGAAATGGAAGAGAGCAGCAGTGAAAGTAATGATGAAGATGATGATGAAACTGCTCTCTTGGCCAAGAAATTCAGAAAGTTTATGAGAAAAAGGCCCTTCCATAAAAAGAAATTTGGAGCAAGAATTGATGAGAAAAAGATAAGAGAAAGGACAAGGAGAAAGAAAAAGAGAAAGAGCCCTTAGTATGTTATGAGTGTAAAAAGCCAGGGCACTTTAGATATGATTGTCCTTTGCTGAAAAAGGCCTACAAGAAAAAGAAGAAAGCATACATGGCAACTTGGTCTGATGAATCTTCCTTCAGAAGAAGAAGAACAAAAGGAAGTTGCCAATATCTGTTTCATGGCCAACAACGACGACAACGACAATGAGGTAAGTACCGAAACCCCCGATGATGAATTTACATTTGATGAAATGTTTGAAGCATTCAATGAATTGATGATTGATTTCAAAGCTTTGAAAAAGAAACACAAATCTTGAAAACTGAAAACTTAAATTTAATCAATGAGAAAAATGAATTAAATCTTGTAGTTAATGATTTAAAATAAAATGGAAACACTTCTTAATGAAAGAATGATTGTGTTCATAAGTTTGAATTGATAAAATCTGAAAATGAAAAACTAATTAAAGAAAAAGAATCAATCTCTAATGAAAATGATTTTCTTAAGAAAGATGTTAAAAAGTATAAAGACATTGTTGAGAAATTTACTCTAAGCTCAACCAAACTAAATATGATTTTAGATAGTCAAAAAGCAGTTTTTGACAAAGCTGGTTTAGGGTATAACATATTTAGAAACAAAAATCATTGAAAAATATTTTTGTAAAAGCAAATCAAAGTAATATAACTTGTTTTAAATGCAATGAAAAAGGTCATAAATCATTTGAATGCAAAACATTAAATAATGACAACAAGTTAAATGTTAAAGCAAAGAAAATATGGGTTCCGAAAGGAACAATTTTTGTTGCTACTAACCATGAAGGACCCAAGAAAGCTTGGGTACCTAAACATAAAGTTTGATTATATTGCAGGAATGTCTTGTAGCCAAAAGATCAAAGAAAAAGTGGTACCTTGATAGTGGCTGCTCAAGACATATGACGGGTGACAAAGATGAATTCATCACCCTAGAAGAAAAGAAAGGTGGAGTTGTGACGTTTGGCGATAACGGTAAAGGTCAAATTATGGGCCTTGGTAAAGTTCCATAACTCCATCTATATTTATTGATAATGTACTTTATGTTGATGGTTTAAAGCATAATTTAATTAGTATAAGCCAACTATGTGATAAGAACTTTAATGTTTCATTTAAATCTTCTATTTGCATAGTATCTGATTCCATTAATGATAGCATTGTTTTTACTGGTTATAGACATGGCAATGTTACTTAGTTGACTTAGAAAAATTATCTGAAAGTAGTCATTGCCTAATTGCTGACAATGCTAACATAAATGATATTGGATGGTTATGGCATCGTAGATTAGGTCATGCAAGCACACACCTTATTTCAAAACTAATTAAAATGGATTTAGTTAAAGGATTACCTAAACTAGATTTTGAAAATAACAAAATATGTGATGCATGTCAATTTGGAAAACAAACTAGAAGTTCTTTCAAATCTAAAAATTGTTTCAACTTCTAGGGCACTAGAGCTACTTCACATGGATCTTTTCGGACCAACTAGAACCACAAGTCTAGGAGGAAAGAAATATGGTCTAGTGATTGTAGATGATTATTCTAGATATACTTGGGTAATGTTTTTAGCTCACAAAGATGAGACTTTCTCGATATTCCTGAAATTCTTCAAGAAAGTCACAAATGAGAAAAACACTACTATAGTATCTCTAAGAAGTGATCATGGAACTGAATTTGAAAATCACTTATTTGAAAGTTTTTGTTCTGAAAATGGAATTAATCATAATTTTTCAGCCCCTAGGACTCCACAACAAAACGGTGTAGTTGAAAAAAAAATAGGACTCTAGAAGACATGGCCCGTACCATGCTATGCGAAAGCAACTTACCAAAGTATTTTTGGGCGGAAGCAATTAACACAGCATGTTACATCTTAAATAGAGCATTAATAAGACCAATATTAAAGAAAACACCTTATGAATTATGGAATGAAAGAAAACCAAATATAAAATACTTTCATGCATTTGGATGTAAATGTTTCATTCATAATAATGGTAAAAACAACTTAGGAAAATTTGATGCTAAATCTGATGAAGGAATTTTTCTAGGTTATTCAACGACTAGTAAGGCATATAGAATCTTTAACAAGAAAACCTTAATAGTTGAAGAATCCATACATGTAGTTTTTGATGAATCTTTAGCAACTGGATCTGAAAAGATTGATGATGAGGAAGATACAAACATAATTGAAAAAGATCTTGAAAAACTTAATATTGAAGTATCTTCTGATCATGAACAAGAGGCTAAAGATGATGATTCACATAAGGACGATGATGTCAATATGATCATAATGATATAGATCTTCCAAGAGATTGGAGATATGCTCATAGTCATCCTAAGGAATTGATTATAGGTGATCCATCTCAAGGAATAAGAACTAGATCATATATGAGAAATATTAGTAATCATCTTGCATTTGTATCACAAATTGAACCTAAAACTATAGAAGAAGCTGAAAAGATAATAATTGGATGTTAGCAATGCAAGAAGAACTAAATCAATTTACTAGAAATAATGTTTGGACTTTAGTTGAAAGACCTAAAAATCATTCAGTAATAGGATCAAAATGGATTTTAGAAATAAACTAGATGAAAATGGCATAGTAATTAGAAACAAAGCTAGATTGGTTGCTAAAGGATATAATCAAGAGGAAGGTATTGATTTTGATGAAACCTTTGCACCTGTAGCTAGATTAGAAGCCATTAGGCTATTACTTGCATTTGCATGTCATATGAATTTTAACTTATTTCAAATGGATGTAAAAAGCGCATTTTTAAATGGATTTATAAATGAAGAAGTTTATGTAGAACAACCACCAGGTTTTGAAGATCACGAATTTTCAAATCACGTTTTTAAATTGCACAAAGCTTTATATGGTTTGAAACAAGCACCTAGAGCTTGGTATGATAGGTTAAGTAAATTCTTAATAGAAAATGATTTTACAAGAGGAATGTTGATAAAACTTGTTTTTGAAAAGAAAAAGTAAAGATTTACTTGTAGTACAAATATACGTAGATGACATTATTTTTGGTGCTACTAACGATTCTCTTTGTCAAGAATTTGCAAAGTTGATGCAGGGAGAATTCGAGATGAGCATGATGGGAGAACTCAACTTCTTCCTTGGACTCCAAATCAAACAATGCAAGGAGGGAATCTTTATCAACCAAACCAAATACACAAGAGAACTACTCAAAAAGTTTGGTATGGAAACAATGAAACCCCTCGGAACTCCAATGAGTCCTTCATGCAAGCTAGACAAAGATGAAGAAGGTAAAAAGGTTGATCAAAAATACTATCGAGGTATTATCGGATCCCTTCTTTATTTAACAGCAAGTAGACCAGATATTATGTTTTCAGTATGTTTATGTGCTAGATTTCAATCTGAACCTAAAGAATCACATTTAATAGCTGTTAAAAGAATTTTAAGATATCTAAATGGAACTAAAAATGTAGGTTTATGGTATTCTAGAGACTCTACATTAAACCTAATTGCATATTCGGATTCTGATTATGCTGGATGTAAATTAGATAGAAAGAGCACAAGTGGTGCATGCCATTTCTTAGGAAGTAACTTAATCACATGGTTTAGCAAAAAGCAAAATTCAGTTGCATTATCAACTACTGAAGCTGAATATGTAGCAGCTGGAAGTTGCTGTGCGCAAATCCTATGGATTAAGCGACAACTTGAAGACTATGGTATCACACTTGATAAAACACCCATAAGATGTGATAACACTAGCGCAATCAATTTAACTAAAAATCCAATTCAACACTCAAGGACAAAACACATAGAAATTAGATATCATTTTATAAGGGAACATGTAGCTAATGATGAAATTTGTTTAGATTATGTAAACACTGAAGAACAATTAGCTGACATCTTTACAAAACCTTTAAGCGAAGAAAGATTTTGTTATCTTAGAGGAGAGTTAGGAATTTGTAACCCTTTTGAATAAATTTTGAAACCTCTAAGGAAATATATCTAGAGTTCTTTCAATTTCTCAAAATCTTAAGGAAATTTTATCTAGAACTCATATCAATTTGATCTCTCAAAATCCATGATTTTTAATCATACTCAAAGATCAAATTCCGGACTCATTTCGGATTCTCTGAATCTTATTTTTTTCTGAAATGGTCTCGGAGCCGACTCGAGAGTATCGGAGTCGACTCGAGTTTCTGCTGAAACTCAGGAGTCGACCCCTTCTCTGAGCGAGTCGACTCGAGATCGTGTCCGTGCTCTGTGACTAGTCGGGAGCCGACTCCACACTTTGCGCGAGTCGACTCGACGTGGTCCCAGTCTGATTATTTAGGGCACGAGTCGACCCGGACATTTCATTCGTTCAAATCTTTCCAAACCCTCTCCAAAGCTTTCCCAAACCCTCCAAACCTCAAAAACCTCTGATTAACCACTCCTTCAGATCTATGGCACCCAAAACCCGTGGAGCTAGCACTAGTGGCGCCGGTTTGAAGAGGAAGCGGACCGTTCGACGACCCGTCCGCGAGCCGTCTACGGATTCATCCTCTACCCCTTCTCCGAGTGATTCTCCTGCTCCAGCTCCTACTCTTCAGGTAGATCATCTTGCCAGTAGAGTTGTCACAACAGGAAGAAAGGTTGATTTTGAATTATTTGAGAATGAAGGCTTATAATAGGTAGACAACTGATTGAGATGGGATTTGAGAGTATGTGTTCATTGGACTGTCCCACCTACCCTGCTCTAGTTAAGGAGTTTTACAAGAATTTGACCAGAGGAGATGATGGTTTAGTGAGCAAAGTGAGAGGCATTGGTCTGAACATCACTTCCACTATCTATCTAGATTGTTGATTTACCCTGTCTGGACCATCCACCTTTGCCCCAGAAGATAGATCTCCAGCCCTCACTAGGCTATTGAACAGAAATTTTGAAGGATTTGAAGAAGTATTTGCTAGTCAATTGCCTTTGGAATTAAGATTACTTCACAACATCTGCAGCAGAATTTTGTTTCCCAAGACCGGCAGATTCGACTATGTATCTGAGAGAGATATTTTTATTATGGATGCTGTTGTTTCTGGGAAGCCCATTAATCTACCTCGGATGATATATGGTACATTGCAGATTGTGGTGGGAAAAAGAAATCAAGTTTGCCCTATGGCATGGTTTTAACTAAGTTATTTCAAAGCCAAGGGATTGTATTTGGTGATAGTGAGCCGAAAAAGGAACTAAGGCATACGATTTTACTCTTTGGCTACTATACATCGAATGGGGTTTGTTAAGAGGAATGGAAATTGGGAGAGAAAGAATGTTACAGAGGACAGAGCTATAGATGCTGAGGCCCCCAGACCTTCTATGAGACATTCATCACCTGAGCCTCCTCAGTGCTCGTCTGTTCCAGATGTTCCAGCTCCTGCTCCAGATTCTGCTCCTGCTCCTGCTGTTGCTCCTGCTCAGTCTTCTACATTATCATCTGGTAGCTTTTCTGATGTACAGTTAGATCAGCTTAGATCATTATTCAAATCTGAGATAAGTGAGCATGAAAATAGACTGAAAGAAGAATTTGATGAAAAGTTTATGAATTTAAAAGAAGCCTTATATTCACTTAGTGATCGGGTTGCATCGATTGAGTCTACTCTCAGTTCATCTACCAGCTCCTTAAGTGAAGACTTAAAGAATATCTTTGGAGAACTTAAGGATATCTGCGGTGACTCAGAGACCTATTCCCAATGCAACGCCGAGCTTCAGGATAAAATTACATCTGCTTGTACTTTTGTTGATAATAAGCTCAAAGATTATGTTAGACTTCAATGTGAAGGAATGAAGCAGATTGTTGATCACTTGAATAGAATTACTAGAAGAAACTTTTAATTTTTGATGTAATCTCATGTAATCAAGTTTACAAGTTTACTTTCAATGCAATGAGCAAGTTTACATTTTCATGTATATCATTTTGAAGTAATGAGAAAGTTTGATGCATTACTTATGTCTATTTCAATTGTAAGTATCCTTGAATACTTGAATGATTATCCTCAATTGATAAGTTAAATAGAAAAGATAAAGAATGTTATTGATATTGAACTTCCTAACCTTTTTGTTGATTACAAAAAAGGGGAGAGTTTTATTCAATCGTATATGCCTTCAATTCAATTAAAGTTTTTAATTTTGAAAGAGGGAGAGCATAAGGGGAAGAGATAAATTAATTTCATAAAGAAAATGCTTAAGTTTCAATTGAAAAATTTTGAATGATTTATAAAATTAAGGTTCATAGGGGGAGCTACCTCATTGAGGGGGAGCCTTTCCATGAACACAAATAGTTGATTTTGGAATCACAAATTTTTCAATTTTATAATGCATATACTCAATGTTTTTGTCATCATCAAAAAGGGGGAGATTGTTGAGAAATTATTGAAACATAATTGCCCCAACTTTATTGATTTTGATGATTTCCAAAAGCCATGAGTACCTTAAAGAATACAATGAGTTTATTATCAAAAACCTTGAGCTTATTCAAATTGAAAGGAATGGACTCTCAATGGTTAAATTTAATGAGTTTGAATCTATTAGAAAAAGGAGTTTCAAGCTCTATGCTTAAATTTCAAAAAGGAATTTTTACACATATAATTCAATCAATGAATTCTTGAAACATGTCTTGAATCCATGCTTAATGTCATATTTAATGTATTCAAGTCAAATTTATATTTAAAATTTATTCTGGGACAAGTTTCAAAGTCAATCAGAAAATTTCTGATTTTTGATACGTTCCCGAGCCGACTCAAGGTTTCCGAGTCGACTCCTGTAAGCCACAGAGTTTTCTGATTTTCTCGAGTCGACCCTTGGTTTTCAAGAGTCGACCCCTGACTCTGTGCGAGCCGACTCCTGTCTGTGCGAGCCGACTCCGCTCAAACAACAGAAACCATGTTTTTTGAGCACTTCTCGAGTCGACTCCCCATTTTCCTCGAGTCGACTCCCGACTTTCGGAGCCGACACTTTAGTTTTCGCGAGTCGACCCTCTAATGTTTAAAATGTTTCTATTTTTAGTAATCGACTTCGAGCCGACTCCCACAAAGCTCGAGTCGACTCCGCGAAATCTGGGCGCGATTTTTAACGATGACACATCAGCCCCAACGGTAAGATTTTCAAATAACGGCTATTTTTCTTTGTCTCTAACGGATATATTTTTGCAGATTCTATAAATAGAGGAGCTCTTTTCAAATCAAAACAAGAAATCAAAAAGAGAAAAGAATAAAAAGAGGGAAAAACAGAGCTTTCTTGGAAAAATCTTCCAGCTCAAAATAGAGTGATTCAAAAGGAGTGAAATCAAAGAGAAGTTTCGTCTGCTCCATCTCATCAATCCACAAGAGTCAAAAGAAAATCCACAAGCATTTCAAAGATCAAATCGAAGGATTTTCAAAAGGAGAAAAAGCTTCATCTCAACTCCAAAGTCTTCAACGGTCAAGAATCTTGCTGAGGCCTGATTCAACACTTCAAGAGGAGTTAAAGAGAAGAAGGAAGAAAGCCAAAGCCACTACCATCTGCAATACTATCAGGCTTTTCTAACTCTTTATTATACTTCATTTGTATATTTGCTCAAGGGAGCATTTCATTATTTAAACACTGTTTTAATTGTTTGCTGATTCAATCAGTGGATTGAATCAGTGGAGGTTGATATACCTCGTTGCAAGCCGGAGTGCTTGTGTTGGGTTAGTTGTGAGCCCGTGAAAAACAACGTGTAGGGTTTTGTGCTGGTAAGCCCGAGTTAAAACCGGCTGGGTTCGTTGTGACCCGAAAAACAACAAGTTTGAGTTGTGAGCTTGGAAAACAACTCGGCTGTAATCTAGAGAGATTATAGTGTGGACCCAAGTGAATCTTGGGAGTGGACGTAGGTGTTGGTTGCACCGAACCACTATAAAATTATCTTGTGTTTGCCGTGCTATATTTTCTCTCTCTCTATCTCTCTTTATTTGCTTGTGTATTGATTAAAGTTAGCCTCTCACTTGCACATCTTGCTAACTAATCAATTAAAGTTAAAAAGACTTAAATTTTTAAGAACCCAATTCACCCCCCTCTTGGGTTGCCATCTGGGCCAACAAGTGTGTAAATATTCATAATTTTTTCTTTCTCTTCTAACTATGCCCTACATTAAAATGATGAAACATGGCATCATAATGCTAACATATTGAAATGTTACAATTCTCCAAAGCACTAAACCTTTTTAAGGAATAATACAAAATTCTAAATATATATATATATATATAGCAAGAACGTCCATAGACATAAAAAGCCTATTTCAATTATTTTCTTATGCTTCTTTGGGAAAAGGGTGGGAAACAAGGGATAACCGTTCGTCCAATCGTAGGCGAGATTTTAGATGAAGCAAAGAATAATTATTTAAGAAATGAAATATGGAAATGTGAAACTCTTCTTCCCCCTTTCTATGCTCTTGGAATGTGGAATTTTCATGCTTCCATTTTTTTTCTCAGAAATAAGTTCCAGCAACTTCTCTTCCCCTTAAAACAGGGATAGCTTGGATGCCATGCGAAAGGATTTGCTGCTACTAAAGCAATAAAAGTACAGGCATATTTTCAATTCAAATGCAATCTCTGCACAACCTAAATCACAAATGAAGCAAGATCTTGAGATGGGCATTTTTCCTACTATGAAACAATGTTATAAGATTGCCAAAATTAAAAACAATATATATGAAACAGAAAAAAAAAAAAAAGCAATTTCCACATCAAAAAACAACAGTCTAAAATGATTCTTCACATCACCTTCAGACAAGGGTTGAATAATCAAAAACAGCAAAACCAAATATCACAAAAGCATGCCTATGACTCGAGTATATGGCACAAGGTAGACATCATCTAACACAATTAGGTGATAGGAACAGTTTCCTCTCCAACTCTCTTAAGATCACATCCAACAAGCTTTTCCTTCTCATCTGTACCAACTTAAGCACAAAATGCTATATAAAACTCCCAGCTTAGTTTCTCTCCCACAGGTACATGGAAGTTCAAAGCTCATAAGCTAGAAGCCTTGATTCCAAGGGTCTCACCATGTTCAGGAAGAGATATGCCATACCAGCTTGCCCTTCCAACAGTGAGTTCGGGCGATAATTACTGTGCATTATCCCATCTGCAATTAGGGGTGCAACTTGGGCCGGGTTCAACCCGAACCCGGCCCGCGGAACCCGATTTGCAACAGTACTCAAACTCTAGTTTATTTAACCCGAACCTGAAGGATCCGGGTTGAATCCGGACCGATTTGCAACTTGGGCCGGGTTAGGATTGCAGTCAACCTAAACCCAAGAAAACCCGAACCCGTAAAGCCACAAGCAGCAGGCCCACTGGTGTTGTGGAAGTGATGATTTAGCCTTGTTTGTTAGGTTTAAAATATGTAGAGCTGACAATAATTTTGTGAAAGTGATGATTCTTGGTATGAACATTCCACCAAAACCTTCATTACCTTTTAAAATGAGCAATATACCTTTAACCATTGCATTTTATCATGTAATGTTGGTGGGCCAAACTAGTATCTTTATTTTTTAATTATCTTCTTTGAGACATTTGTAACTTCTAATATGAAGTTTGCCAAAATTTTATGAAAGCATCTGGGAAGAGGTGATGAGCAAAAAACTAAAACATTTGGAAAAGGGGTGATGAGTAAAAAATCGGAGAGCTTTGGATGAAGAATGCAGTCTCGCTATTTGGAAAAGATTTCTCATACCAGACTTATGTGGTCTTCTAACTGGCTCTTTATATCGTCTCAATATTTTTTGCTTTCGAAGGATAAAGGTGACTTCATCAATGCATATCGTGCTATTGAAATGTTATGCAACATTTGGATTATTTTGGATATATTTTGGTTTAAGAATATGCTTTTTTTTGTTTAGTCTTATGTAAAAGATGTATATTTTAGACATGTAATTTGAAATGTGAAGCTTGTTTGTTTCAAACTTTAGCTTGTTTGTACAATGTAAACCTTATTTGTTTCAAACTTTAGCTTATTTGTGCAATGTTAAGCTTGTTTGTTTCAGATTGTCATATATATATATATATATATATATATTCTATCAACCCGAATTCCAACCCAAAACTCAATCCGAACCCGATTTTTAAAAATAGGGTTAGGGTTGAAGTTTTACAAATAGGGTTAGGGTTAGGGTTGATATTTATAAATAGGGTTAGGGTTCAAGAAAACCCGAGTTTCATGAGCCCGAGTTGCACCCCTATCTGCAATAAGCTTGTCAACTTTGTCAAGCAAAAAGCAAGCAAAAGCTTTAGCCCCGTAAAAGTACTCCAAGTTGCCAATTAGCCTATACGTACAGCGAGAGAAACACATAAGCGTTCTCACTTACATCATGACAAATTCCAACTCTCTTTAGCAGGCCTCGGTTCCATACCACCTCGGCAGCCTCTGTAGCCGCCTGCTAACGATTAATATATATATTTGAGAGTTTTGGTTGCTCTTTTTTCATTGGGTCTCTGGTTAAGATTAAAGAAATTGCTTGGTTTATGTAAACGAAAAGAATTTCTTAGAATCAGCCATTATTAATTAGTTTTTTTTTTACCCTTACTTTACTTTTTTTTCCTCCTTTAGAAAGAGGGAGGGAGAAACAATTTTGTTTTCTTTTCTTAAAAAAAAAAAAATTTAATATTAAATAAATACAGAAAACCTAAACATCACCCAAATTAATTTGAGGAATTTAGAAGAACAAGTAGGATATTGTCAGGTAGACAAACCAAGCGCAGCCATGAATATATCCATAATTATTCAGCCCCAACGCTAAATAAGATCAAGAAAGTATTTTATAAGTGTTAAACTAAATTCAAAATTTTTTACTTATCATATTAAATAAATTCTTGGATTTACAGCTGATAGGTCCTTTTGGGGCTTAAAACTCAGGTTAACTATTTATTTTTAAAAAAAAATATCAGAATAAGTTGGACAGCCAAGAAATCCTGAACCATCTGCAATCTAAAACCTTATGCATAAATTATATGAGACGACGAGAGATAGGGTTCTAAATCCACATATATTTGCTTCCATACCATAAATTAAATTTTTTAGATATCATCTGTGAAATTTAGAACATCAAATAATAATCAAAATAAGAATTATTATCATATCTTTTTGAGTCATAATTTATAAAAAAAATGTCCTAAAAATACTAATCAGAGATTTAAATTTTCTCTTCTTGCTCCTTAGTCCTTCCTCACAATATATAAGGAGAGAGAAAATGGGACATATTCTACTTATAATAAATCTTAATATAGATCCTCCCATCACGGTTTACTTTTTAGCTTTAGGCCTATATAAACCACTAACCATATTGATCAATGAAGGTTTGCTCAAACTCAAACAGTTAGATTACTTTTTAATCAATAGTGAGCTCATCTTACTTATATTATTACACCAAATTTATTCAGTCAATTTTATAAAATTAGCATTACTAATAATGAATAGTAGCCTATATATGAAAATTTTTAAAACTACATAATATAAAAAATCCAGCCTACAAAAAGAACCAAGCCTGAAATAAAACTCCGGGTACAGTGCATTATCAAGTTCTTGAAACACGCGTGCCGGTCCAGGCTGCAGCTGTGCCAGTGATAAAATTACTGGCAACCTGAATTCCATGTGGTTTCCATCCGAGTTACACCAGAAACTTGTGGTTATAATCTCCTGTGTTGCTGGAGTCCGATTTCAAGGGCGTCCCAGCACTGTGGTGCAGGTTCTTTGATTGACTCTGATTTTCTTTGTTGGGCGATAGTGCTCGCATGGGCGGGAGGAGAAGAAAGATTTTCTTGCTCTCTTCTGGTAAGGGGTGGATTAGGTATTTGTTATGTCAACTCAGATGGCAACTTAGCAGGCGAGGGAAAACAGCTAGATTTGTTTGTTTGTTTTCTTTCTTTCTTTCTTTGTTTTTTTTTTTTTGGGAGATATCCGTGTTAGCTTCCAATAGGAGCTCTTGACTTGTGAATGGCGTTCGGAAGGCAGCTCGAGGTGCTTCACCCATTATCCCCTGTACGTTTCTGTGGGGTTTTGAATTAATCCATCCTCGGCCACCTGGACTGAGGTAAGTATAAGAAGTAAGAACAAGATACGACGGCTCATCGTTGCATCATAGTTAAATATGTTCTGCACTCAATTTAAAATATTTAAGTATACGTCAAGATCAAAAATAATTTGAATGACACATTTAAACATATTTTTCTAAATAAAACGTAATAATTTATAACTAATATAAATTAACCAAAGGCATTAAAAGAGTCAATTTAAATTCAATTATTTATTCAAAAATTTTTAATTTCGTTTAAGTAATTAGTTAAAGCTTTTAATTTTGTTTAAGTAATTAGTCATTTTTTATATTTACAAACTATAAAATATTTTAATTTAGGGTTGGTATTATAAATGTAGGTAGATGATAATTGAACCCGGCCATGATTTTATGGTGTAGGACTTACTTTCAGAGTAATGTAAGAATTTCTTACGTACACATTTTTTATGAATTTCTTCTGCATCCCTTATTGAAAGCATCTGCATGAGAATTTGAAATTCAATGTATTATATTTGATATAACATGGCATAGTATAGATGATTTATATGTAGTAGCATGGTTTAATCGAGTTTTGAATGATTGATGAGTTTAGGTGCATGATCAGTATGATATATCGCGTGGCATAATTCGAAATTTCAACAATGGATTTACACATATGATCAATATGATGTAGCATGACATAATTCCAAGTCTTGAAGAAATTATGGATTGATATGCATGACCAGCATGATGTGACATAGCATAAATTGAGGTTTAAACAAACTATGGATATATGTATGTGTGTGTGTGTGTGTGTGTGTGTGTGTGTGACGTAGCATGAGATAATTAAGTTTAGATGATCTACAGATTTAATAATGGACTATTGGACTAATTATATATTGAGATAAACCCATCAAGGTAGGCATGTGGTATTGAGAAAGCCATGCCACAAACAAATTGTACATGGTATTGAGATAATTTTGACATGATCAAGTTGTATTTGATATTGAGATAGCTCCAGCATAAATAGATTCTACATGATGATATTGAGACAACTCTACTATGTATAGATTATACATAGAATTCAAATAGCTCTGCCACGGGTAGGTTTAGGGGTGTAATTGAAACGAGACATTTTAGGAGTAGCCTAAAATTGATTTGAAACCGACTCGCTGCTTATCGAGTCGAGCTCAAACTCGAGATACTCAAGTATATTATTGAGTTAAGTTCGAGTATTAAAATACTCGGCTCGAAAAGTTTGCAAGCTTAATTAAGCTTACATATTGTTACTATTTTACTTTTATAATTATACATATTTACAATATTGTCCTAACTATATTATCATTGTATTTGTAAATCTTAAACTCCTTTAAATTTTTAGTTGCAATCATATTTTATTTTAATTTAAAATTATTTTTTAATTTTTACATAGAAATTTGAGTCAAGCTCGAATATATCGAGTATTTCATTGAGCTCGAGCTCGAGGTCTAAATAAGAAACTCGATCGAGCTTGAGTCAAATTTCAAGCATCAAATTTTAGAGTCGAGTCAAGCTCGAGCTTGGCACTGTGTCGACTTGACTCGGCTTGATTACACCCCTAGGTAGGTTGTACATGGTCATGATCATTCCAACGTTTCATCATATTAATTTGATAGTTATATATTTAACTACAATTTGTGCTTACATATGACTCTCGTATTTGGCTCAACATGTAGCTATTGCATAAATTGGATGATGCTTGTAGATGATTTCATCTTAATGATGCATATATGTTTTATCTAACTTTGTAGCTTTCCTCAATCACGATGGTATTATGTTGCTTTGGTTAGTTGGTATGTCGGTTTTATGTTGCATTAATCTTATTAGTATTACACAACTCAACTCAACTCATCTAAGCCTTTTCCCAACTACATGGGATCAGCTTTTAATCTTATTGGTATTATGTAGCATTAATCATGTGGGTATCATGTTATCTTGGTCATATCGGTTTGTATTTTGAGATTTTTATTAAGCTATTTTAGCTTACCATATTTTTCTAAACATTTTTTCATTTATATAGCCCATGATCAGCTATCATGTGATGGGACTTTGGTAGCATAGAGATAGAAGAATAAACATACTGCTGGAAATAAATGACTAAACAAAATGTAGTTGAAATTTTATTAAAAATGTTTGTTAGTTTCAATTCAATAGAAAAATATTATTATTATTAATATTGCTGTCATGTTTAACTTTTCTAGCAGACCTTATTTGTTTCTCAAGGTACACTCTGAAAATGTGAAGCTGTACCATGCATCAACTCTAGTGCTAGATTTGGATTCTACTAATTTTGATATTCGAGCATAGGTTTAAGGTCTTAGGAGAAGAGAAAACATAATTAATGCCACATGAAAATTAAATTACAGATAAGCCATGCTAGTTAGCTAAAAAATAAAAATTATTACTTCACGATGCGCATGTTGTTAATTATAGATGATACATAGAGACCATGCTAAGAGGCCTATTTGGTTTATTGATGGCACTACTACTTTGGTACCCTTAAATTAGCAAATCGGTGCTCCGTCATCGCTAGTCATTGATGCATTCCAATAGGAGAATCACAATGATGCTACTGATGATGGTCAAAGAATAATTATTGGTTGTGCCCATGAGACAAAGTTACTTTGAGTACTTAAAACTAGTACCAGAACATAATTATATGCACATATATTTCATAGTTTGTTTGTGCTTTGTTGGTATTCAAGGATCTATAATTGATCATTTCTTTTATATAGTGCAACATTCAAATATCATAGCTACATCACTCAAGATAATAATTAAAATCTTCTAATAGAGTTACATTAGTCCGTCAAGACTATAATAAGGCTAGCAACGGGCTTGATGAGATAAGTGATGCCAAAGTATCTACCATAAAAAAGAATGGATCTATGTCAATTGATTAACGCATAAGCATCAATTAGTGCTAGTTGCCACCCCACCCCCCTCCCCAACAACAAAAAAAACAAAAACAAAAAATCATATCTATTGACTTGCTTATCAATTTCATTACCAATGTTTTGAATATTTGTAACTCTTGATGTCATAGGCATGATTAACTTAGAGAAAAAATGAATTACTAAAGTAATTCAAAAACTTCCATGAGCTTTTAGTAATTAAAATTAGATAATAATAATGCTCCTATCTAAAATTTTTCCTATCTATGTCGTTTGTTGTATTTACATCCAACTCTAAACTATTTATGCCAAATCTAAACTTGAATCCAATTTATACCCTATGCTTGCACCTATTAGTATATCCAGAAATAATCAAGTATTGATGGGGTTTTAGGTTCTTATTAACTTAGCTCAAGCTTTATCGTAACATAAGAAGCTAGTGGTAAAAAGCGGTAAAAAGGTAATATTCGATGTAGATTGATAAAGAGAGAGAAAGAAGAGAGTCATACGATCTTTTATATCTCAATTTTCATCAAAATTTATAATTTTGTCATGAGAAAAAAAAAGTTCTAATGATACTTTCAACAAGAAGTGTATTATTTATCACCCCAGGTTTGAACTTAAAACATCTTTTTTATAGAGATATCCAAAATAGTTAACAATTATGTTGGATATGTTTCATCTTATAAGCAAATTCAATCCAATAAAAGAAGCAGAAAGTCTTACTTTTAGGTAAGTTTCTAAATGGTCCTTCTATTGTCTACATCTTATAAAATACTATGTATTGATTGAAATCTTAAAATCCAATCAATCCTATAAATAAAGTTTCTAATAAGCAGCTTCAATTTCTAATTATTGCATATAATTAACTTTTTATTTCATATAGCCATCTTTTTACGCTATATAAATAATAAGTATCTACATAGTTATCCTCTCAAAATAGGCAATCATTGATGGTAAGAAAGAATTAAAAATTAAAAGCTATCGATACGATGAATCAAGCGTCACATAATTGGTCAACGGGAAATAGATTTTATAACTCAGTCCTGTGGAGGCCGGTCATCAGATTTGCACTAATTTTTTGCTTTTCTAGCATCAATCTGCAAAGCAAAAGCAATGGACTACAGTTTATCAAATCTAGAACGCTGGTGGTGATTGGGACGTCTTTTCCCACCAAACTCCGAGATTCCAAATCCCATCTCACTTCACTTCGTTGATGGTTCAGTGTATTTTGATAATTTGGCCCCACCGTTGATGGCAAATCTTGGCCATTGACGGCAAGTCTTCCGCGTTGGTCACGGGCACGTCTTCCGCGTGGATCCCAGTAGAGCCCAAATGCCATCTCACTTCGCTTTTAATAATTTTGGCCCGCCGCCGTTGACGGCAAGTCTTCTGCGTGGATCCTAGTGGAACCCAATTGCCTCGTCACCCCACCGACACCATAAACGCTAGATTCTGCCCATTTCTCCTATTGTCCATGTGGCTCATGTACAAATTTCAGTCTTACTTTTAAGGTAAGTGGAGCCACATTATGCTTTCATTAAGTGGTAAAAAGCACAAGTGGAGCCACATGATGCTCTCGGAACCACAACACCGTGCTCCCATCCTTCCATCCTTCCACACTATATAAGAAGAGCTGAGGCGCACCATTAAAACCAAGCAATTAACCAACCCAAAAAAAAAAAAAAGAGAGAAATAAATGGCAACCATTATTCTCCCTTCAGCTATGCGGCCAATCCTATTCCACTCCACTATGCTTCCTCTCTTTTTTCCTCTTACTATCGTCTTCTCTTTGAAAACCGATGCAGAAACTGAAGCTAAAGCTCTCGTGGAATGGAAAGCCAGCTTGTTTCAGCCCGACTCTCTCAGTTCATGGTCTCTTGACAACTTAACCGGCCCATGTAAATGGCACGGTGTTCTCTGCAACTCTGTTGGGAGCGTCGTTAAGTTAAACTTATCCCATTGCAAACTCAATGGCACCCTCAACAGCTTCGCTTTCTCGTCTTTGCCCAACCTCACCAGCCTTGATCTCAGTTCCAACTTCCTTTATGGATCCATCCCTCCAAGCATATCTAATCTCTCCAAGCTCACCTCGCTGGACCTTGGCTTCAATCGGTTCAATAGCTCCATGCCACCAGAGATTGGAAGGCTCTCGGAGCTTCTCCATCTTTGTCTCTGGGAAAACTTGCTTGTTGGGCCAATCCCATACCAGCTCAGCCACTTGAAAAAGGTACGCCATTTGGACCTCAGTTTCAATTCCTTGGAGACGCAAACTACTCCAAGTTCATTGCCATGCCGTCGTTGTCATACCTATCACTATCCTTCAATAGCTTGACTCTGGAATTCCCATCGTTTCTACTAAACTGCACCAACTTGACCTTTCTTGACCTATCGTGGAACAGTCTAGAAGGTCCAATACCCAACTCATTATCAACCAATTTAGTTAACCTTGAGTATCTCAATCTTATTGGTAATTCCTTTAAAGGAGTCATTCCAGTATCTCTTGCTAAGTTGTCCAAGCTTCAAGACCTTCTTCTTGGCTCGAACAAGCTAACCGGGGGTATACCACGGATACTTGGGTCCATTTTGAGCCTTCGCAGACTAGTTCTTTGGGGCAATCCATTAGGTGGACCGATCCCTTCTTCTCTAGGAAAGTTTCGAATGTTGGAAGAACTTTATTTGTCTTCTGCAGAATTGAATGCTAACATACCTTCTGAGCTGGGCCTCTGCACCAACTTGACCATTGTTGACCTATCAAGGAACAGTCTAAAAGGTTCTATACCCAACTCATTAACAAATTTAGTTAACCTTGAGCATCTCTGTTTAGTTAACCTTGAGCATCTCCATCTTCGTTGGAACATGTTAACAGGGGGGCTACCACCGACACTTGGGTCCATTTCAAGCCTTCGCATACTACATCTCAGCAACAATCCATTAGGTGGACCGATCCCTTCTTCTCTAGGCAAGCTCCGAAGGCTAGAAGAACTTCATCTCTCTGATGCTGGATTGAATGCTACCATACCTTCTGAGCTGGGCCTCTGCACCAACTTGACTTTTGTTGACCTATCAAGGAATAGTCTAAAAGGTTCCATACCCAACTCATTAACCAATTTAGTTAACCTTGAGCTTCTCTTTCTTGGTTGGAACATGTTAACAGGGGGGCTACCACCGATAATTGGGTCCATTTTGAGCCTTCGCATACTAGATCTCAATGGCAATTCATTAGGTGGACCGATCCCTTCTTCTCTAGGCCTCTGCACCAATCTCACTGATATTGATCTGTCTTATAATAACCTAGTAGGAATGTTGCCCGCATCCTTGTCAAGTCTGACCAATATTATATCTTTTGATGTGGGCAACAATTTACTCTCTGGTGAGATCCCACCAAACTTGTTCACCAATTGGACCCAACTTTATGGCCTTGGGTTAGCTAAAACCTTGAATGGCCGGCTACCTGGAGAGATTGGATTGCTTAAAAGTTTGAACTATTTAGACTTCGGAGCAATCGCATGCAAAGTCCAATTCCATCGGAAATTTGGAATTTGACCAACTTGATGCATTTGGATCTCTCAAAGAATTCTTTTACTGGTCCAATTCCACCGGAGATTCGGAATTTGACGAATTTGTGGAAAGTGAATCTCTCAATGAACTCCTTTACAGGTCCAATTCCTCACTCAATGGCGAGCCTAAAGCAGCATGTTATTATGGATCTCTCCCACAACAACTTAACGGGCCCAATTCCAGTAGCCTTTGGAGATGTGACTGAGCAACAATTTTGGGATCTATCTTCAAGCACTCTAACAGGAAATATAAAGCTAGAATTGTCAGGTTTGGGTTCCTTAGTTTCACTTGAATTGAGTAACAACTCCATATCAGGTTCAATTCCTTCTTTACTTGCTAGCCTTTCTGAGCTTCGGTATCTTGATTTATCGAGAAATCAGTTCAGTGGTGAAATACCAAACCAGCTCCTTAATCTTCTGAACCTCTCGCACTTGGATCTATCTGGAAATCAGTTGGTGGGCATGCTTTCAATGGATCAGCAAGAGGGCATGCCGAATCACACTTTCTTGCCCAATATGAGTTCTCTCTTTCTTTCAGACAACTTGCTAAATGGTAGCATATCCCCATTCATTTGTAGAATGATCAATTTGGCAGCACTGGACCTCTCTATAAACCATTTTTCTGGAGAAATCCCTCAGTGTTTTGGGGATATGAAAGGTTTGCGATACTTGAATCTTGCATCCAATAAATTATCTGGAAGGATTCCTAACATGATAGGGCCCTCGTGTGAACTTCAGTCTCTTTATTTGAATAACAATACTTTCATTGCAGAATTTCCGGCATTCTTGAAAAATTGCAAGAGCTTAACCGTTCTAGATATTGGAGAGAATGGTTTCTTTGGAGAAATCCCTACATGGAAGAAGGAAATCTTTTCATCATTAATGATCCTTCGCCTACGACAGAATATGTTCAATGGCAGCATTCCTGATCAGCTAGGTTATCTTACTTCACTACAACTCTTAGATCTCTCTTATAATAACTTCTCTGGAGGTATACCACGAAGTTTTGGTAATCTTGTTGCCATGAAATCAAGCAATCAAATAAGAGATTTGCAGAATATTTTGTTTGGGTACACAGAGAGCATAGTAGTGTACTGGGAAGGTCGAGAGCTGGTGTTCAAGCGTAACATTTTGTTGATGATAGGCATCGACCTTTCAAGCAATTCTCTTTCACAAGAAATTCCTATAGAGCTTACAAATCTGTCAGGGTTGATGCTTCTTAACTTATCAAGGAATCATTTGATCGGACACATTCCAGATATGATTGGTAACCTAAAAGAGTTGGAAAATCTCGACCTATCCATAAATCAACTTTCAGGTATGATTCCCCCAAGCATCTCTTCTCTAACTTTTTTAAATTTCTTAAACTTAGCAAACAACAACTTGTGGGGAAGAATACCATCAGGCAACCAACTCCAAACACTCAATCCATCCATTTACGCTGGCAATGATGGATTATGTGGATATCCATTGACCAAGAAATGTCCAGGTGACACATCAGCTGATACTCCAACATCAACTGATGGCATTGAATATGGTTCAGTTGGAAATGAGAATAGTGATGAAGCGATATGGTTCTATCTTAGCATTCCACTTGGATATGTTGTTGGATTTTGGACCCTTTTTGGCATTTTATTCTTTCAAAAAGAATGGAGGTTTGTCTATTTTCGTTTCATTGACAAACTTCAAGAAGAATTTTTCAAGAAGCTATATTAGGCTTTGTCCAGCAAAGTAACCAGGCTTGTTTGGTATAAATTATTGTGATGGTTTTCAAGAGAAGTTTGATATTTTCTTTCTTATTATGTATGATATTAGTTTTATATTTTACACTTATTATATGTAATTTTAAATTACCTTTGGTTGCACATGAGCAAGCAGTTTGTAAATTGATAGCTTTTGTTGAGCTTGATCTTTCCTTTCCTTACAAGATATTTAGCTTTGGCTTGATAAAGATTTAACCGATAAAAGACTGAACTTGAGCCCAGCAAATAAGCTTGGTAATCCTATATAGATTTTCTACAAAAAAATAAGGCGAGGCATTAACATGCATGATGAGTTAGCTATGCATCCATGTGGTTGACTTCATTCGAAGTATAGGTCAATGCAAACTAGGTTCCTGCAATGCGAATATGCTTTCTATTTGACCTACAATGAACCTAACTACCATTCAATCTTTGCTTATGTTTTCCTCCAAACAGTATTTAACTCCTATATACTAACTGGACAATGGAAATACTTTATTTTAGGCTTTCAAAGAAAAGAAATTATACTTTTATAAAACTCATTCTTAAGGATATGCCTAAATGTAGCCCAAATAGAAGCAGAAAAATGCATTAAACTTGGCATTGAGCAAAATCTATCTTCATTGCATCTCATGCAAATTTAGCTGACATGCGTAGAATCATAGTTGGTTAAGACTACAATAGTACCAAAGTGATGATTGTCGTTGCATGTGGTAGTCTTGCATTAAACATCACCTCCCTCATGCATCCAACTTGAAACAAGGTTTTGAGCTTTATCGTGAAGTTCTTTATGGCAAACATCTTTCTTGCATAAAACTAAATCATGAAAGGTATTTCGTCCCACCACATATTAGTTGATTGGCTTATACCCTTGTGAACTGCTTTGAACCTTTGTGCATGTTCCTAATCTTTCCTCCTTGCTAAGAAACTCCATGTGTTGCCTAGTTCTATTTTGTTTCTCTCCCCTAGCTTTGTATTGCATTTCAAATACATGAAGAGACACTAGTAATCCAAACATACCTCCATACCGCAATCAGAAGTAATTTAAAAGTTTTTGTTCTAAAATCAGAATGAATGAACTAAGGTCGGCTCCAACAGAGACTTAGTCCTACTTGTCAAGTAGGGTTTGAATTAGAATTTATAGCTTGTTTGAAATTTTTCTTAAAAAGATTCTCTAAAGAAAAATTTTCTTCGGATCTATTTTTCTAAAAAAATGTTACAAAAGAAAATAAATTTTACATATTTGGTTGATAGAAAATTTATATGAAAAAACAATTGTGAAATTATTTTTCTATGTTTGGTTGGGATAATTTTGTATGAAAAATATCAATTTGATTATAATATTCTAGAATAAAGATTGCATTAAAATTAAGTGGACATGAATTATTTGATAGATATAGCAGAAAAAAATATTAAGGGATAATTCGATCTTAATGGAAAGAAAAAAAAAGCATGAAAAAAAAAAATGATCTAGAGGTATTTATTTTCCAATAATTAAAAGGAAGAAAAAGTATATAAATGTTCTTTTTTTTTTCTTTTTCTTCTAACTATGCCCTACATTAAAATGAGGAAACATAGAACCATAATACTAACATATTGAAATGTTACAATTCTCCAAAGCACTAAACCTTTTTAAGAAATAATACAAAATTCTAATTATATTAGCAATAACGTGCATAGACATAAAAACTATTTTAATTATTTTCTCATGCTTCTTTGGGAAATGGGAGGAAACAGGGGAAAACTGTCCGTCCAACCGTAGGCGAGATTTGAGATGAAGCAAAGAATAATTAAAAAAAAAGAAATATGGAAATGTGAAACCGTTCTTCCCCCTCTTTCAACGCTCTTGGAATGTGAAATTTTTTACACTTCCATTTTTCTCTCAGAAATAAATCTAGCATCTTCTTTTCCCCCCCACAAAACGGGGATAGCTTGGATACTTTTATATTTTGCTACTAGTAAAGCAATAAAAAGTACAGGCATATTTTCAATTCAAATTCAATCTCTGCACCACGTAAATCACAAACGAAGGAAGATCCTGAGATGGGCATCTTTCCTAATATGAAACAATGTTATAAGATTGTCAAAAAATAAAAACAATATTATATGAAACAGTAATCCTCAACCATAGCGCATAAGCTACCAATCATCCAAAAAAAAAAAAAAGGCCTTTGAAGAGTTTGTACTACTGCTGAGTCATTAGTGAACATGACACCATTTCCACATCAAAAAACAAAGAGTCCAAAATGATTCTTCACATCATCTTTAGATAAGGGTTGAATAATAAAAACAGCAAAACCAAGTATCATAAAAGCATGCCTATGACTCAGAGTATATGGCACAAGGTAGACATCATCTAACACAATTAGGTGATAAGAAGAGTTCCAGAGTTCTCTCCAACTCTCTAAGATCACATACAACAAGCTTTTCCTTCTCATCTATGTAACTCTAAGCACAAAATGCCATATAAAACTCCCAACTTAGTTTCTTTCACACAAGTGCATGGTAGTTCAAAGCTCATAATCTGGAAACCTTGATTCCGAGGGTCTCACCATGTCAAGGAAGAGATATGTCATACCAGCTGCCCTTCAAACAGTGAGTATGGACGGTCACCACTGTGCATTGGCCCTTCTTGTATTCATGAAAAGTCTCAAGTTTTGAACGTGTTCAAATCGTTTAAAGCTGAAGTTGAGCTTCAACTCAACAAAAGGATTAAAGGAGTCAGATCTGACCGTGGTGGTGAATATTATGGTAGATATGATGGATCAGGTGAATAACATCCAGGACCATTTGCCAGATACCTAAAGGAGTATGGAATTGTCCCATAATACACCATGCCAGGATCACCTAGCATGAATGGTGTAGCTAAAAGACGAAACATGACTCTTAAAGATATGGTAAGGAGTATGATTTATCATTCTACCTTACCAGAGTTACTCTGGGGAGAGACACTAAAGACAGCAACCTACATTCTGAATAGAGTACCAACTAAAACAGCTATTAAAACACCTTATGAGCTTTGGATAGAACGAAAGCTTAGTCTAAAGCATTTTTATGTTTGGGGATGTACAGCTGAGGCAAGGTCTTATAGGCCATATGAAAAGAAATTGGACTCCAGGACAGTGAGCAGCTACTTGTTGGGTATTCTGAGTGATCCAGGAGTTTCAAGTTTTATGATCCCAAATCAAGGATAATTTTGAGACGAGAACTGCAACGTTCTTTGGGGATATTGAGTTTGAAGGGAGAAATAAAGTTAGAGACTTTGTCTTTGAGGAGGAATTGGAACCTACTACTCTTGTTGAAGAGCAGCTAGTTTTATTCATATAATTGCTTTTGATAATGATCAAGTTGCAATTCCAGAATAATAAGAAATTATTGTTCAACCCTTAGAGGTATAAACTCAACAACCTCAAGAACAAGTGCATCAGGAATAAGTGTCTTTGCGGCAATCCACTAGAGGAAGGAAGAATGCTATTTCAGATGATTATATAGTGTTTCTTCAAGAACATGAGGAAAATAATGGCATGATGGAAATGATCCTGTCAACTTCCTTCAAGCCATACAAGGTTCCAATTCAGAAAGGTGGATTGAAGCAATGAAAGAAGAGTATAAGTTTATACAAGATAATAAAGTTTGAAAACTTGTCCCATTACCAGAAGGTATGAAACCCATTGGTTGCAAATAAATTTTTAAGACCAAACGGGATTCAAAGGATAATGTGGAAAGGTATAAGCTCGTCTTATGGCTAAAGGCTATACTCAAAAGGAAGGGATTGACTTTAAAGAGACCTTCTCTCTAGTTTCATCAAAGGACTCTTTTAGGACAATCATGGCTCTTGTTGCACAGTATGATATGGAACTCCATTAAATGGATGTCAAGACGGCATTTCTCAATGGAGACATTGATGAGATAATTTATATGGTGAAACCAGAAAACTTTGTGTCAGGAGACTCAAAGAAAATGATTTGCAAATTGACAAAATTCATTTATGAGTTAAATCAAGCTTCTCGTCAATGGTACCATAATTTCATCAAGTAATTCTCTCATTTAATTTGAAGTAAACGCAGTTGATGATTGTGTGTATCATAAGTTCAATGGGAGTAAATATATTTTTCTGGTTTTGTATCTAGATGACATTTTGCTTGCCACAAATGATATAGGCATGTTGCACGAAACCAAGAGATTTCTATCAAGCAATTTTCAAATGAAAGATCTTGGTGACACCTCCTTTGTATTGGGAATCCAGATACATCGAGATCGTTCTCAGGATATCCTTGGATTATCACAAAGGAGCTATATCGATAAGTACTTAAGAGATTTGGCATGCAAAATTGCAAACCAGGTGATATCCCTGTCACTAAAGGAGATAAATTCAGTATTAATCAGTGCCCAAAAGGAAACCTTGAAGTTGAAGAGATGCAGAAGATTCCTTATGCTTCGGTTGTAACGAGTCTAATGTATGCTCAAGTTTGTACACGTCTGGATATTGCGTACATTATTGGAGTGTTAGGCAGATATTTAAGCAACCCAGGTATGGATCATTGGAAAGCAACCAAAAGGATTATGAGATATCTGAAAAGAACAAAAGATTACATGCTCACATATAGAGATCAGATCATTTTGAGATCATTGGGCATTCTGACTTTGACTTTGTGGAATGTCAAGATAGTAAAAGATCCACTTCGGGCTATGTATATCTGTTAGGTGGTGGGGCTATTTCTTGAAGAAGTGCAAAACAGACACTCATAGCTTCTTCTACCATGGCAACATAATTTATAGCATGTTATGAGGCATCCAATCATGGGATATGGCTGAAAAATTTTATCATTGGGCTACGCATATTGGGAGGAATTGAAAGACCGCTAAAGTTATTTTGTGACAATAAGTCAGCCGTATTGTATTCCAACAACAATAGTAGCTCGATCAAGTCAAAGCATATTGACATCAAGTTTCTGGTTGTAAAGGAAAGAGTACAGAGTGGTCAAATTTCCATAGAGCATATAGGGACAAACTCCATGGTTGCAAATCCCCTTACAAAGGATGTGCCGCCCAAGGTCTTTCATGAGCATATTGTTCACATGGACGTTATAGAGCATGACGATGCTTAGATTCAGTGGGAGTTTGTATTACTTCTATATTATGCTTTATGTTTAGTTTGTACACACTTATGTGTTTGGATATTTTCTGATTAGAAATAAAGTATATCATTCAGTTCAGTACACTATGTACAATTATGTTAAAGTTTTTATCTCACTCAAGTTTAAGTAGGACCAGTTGAAATAGGCATGTTAAGATCACATTATATGTAATTTTCATGCTACACATCCACAGCATGATCCATGTCATTCAGTTGTATCAACATACGTGACCATTGATGGGTTATAACAAAGGCCGCTTTAATCCTATGTTGGTATGGTTGATGGACCAGATTGGTTATAGATACATTTCAGTAATGACAATAAAATTAAGCTCATTTGGTTATTTTTGCAACATAATTATAAGGTTACACATATAGCCCAGTAGGAGATTGTTGGATTTTAATCCAACATTGGGCTTATATGTGAATAATTATGTGTTGCGGACTGTCAAATAAGGTTAAGCCCAATTAAAGCGATCAACTAAGGTTTTAGTGATTTGGGCTTTAATGTATCGATTAGGTGTGGTCCTTTAATGTGTAGAGACCTAAAGGATTATTTCTATTTTTATGATGGACTAAAATAGAAATACCAAAGATAATGAAAAATTATCTATGTAGCGGTTATGGTTCCTGGATCGCATGCATGACCTTCTTCTCTGAATCCCATCATCAGAAAGAATAGCCTAGAGAAAATTCTAAAGGGCTCTCTGAGAGTACGTGTTGATCTGGAAGGCCAACCGCAGGGTTCTGGAGAGCAATCAAGCAATATGGATTCAGGTACGCTTCCATTTATCGATTATGGATTCTTAATGATTAAACATGAATGATTCTTGAGCTTCATGGTAATGATCTTTACCAAAAGGTTCGGATCTAATTTCTAACAGTATTATCTTGTCAGCTTTGTTTAGCCTGTATAAGTACTCCACATTGCCAGTTAGCCTGTACAGCGAGAAATCGCATGCATCACCTTAATGAAAACTTAGTCGCATTAGAAAGCATGCTACTAAATGAATTTAGGATATAATAAGAAAGAAAACTCCAGCAAGCCCTTTAGAAAATTAGGGTCGCTGATTTTTTTTTTTTTTTTAAGAATTAAAAAAAAAAATTGGAGAGTTTTGGATGCTCTTTTTTGCTAATATCTGGTCTCTTGTGAAGATCGAAGAAATTGCTGGGTTTATTGGAAACAAAAACATACCCTAAAAGGATTTCTTGGAACTAGTTATTAGCTTTTTTTACCCTTTCTTTCTTTTTTTCCTTCTTAATTTAGAGAGAGGGAGAGAGAACCACCCGTACTCAAAAAGGCCCAATTACCTCGCGATGCACCACCCAAGACTTCAAACAGAACTTTGGTTGTTAGGCAAAGCAAGTTGACTACTGGGCTAATCCCTAGTTCGTGAATTAGCTATCGGTTCTCATGCAAGTTTGCTATAATTATGGATGCAGAGTACTGATATTAGAAGCGCCTTTGTGGACAAGTTATTTCAGTAGTATTCAACAGAAATAAAAGCAAAAAAAAAAAAAATCTTAAAATTGTAACATTTTTCAACTGTTCATATGGAAAATAAGAGTACAAATCCTACTTGGCAGGTGCAATGGAAGTTAGCATGGGGACTTGTCACGCTCCAGACCCAATATTGGGCTAGGGTGACAACCCGCCGCGTGCCGGGCACGAAAGCGTCTTAAAAATCTTGATATACTATTCAAATGGGCAATAAAAATGAAAATCAACCATAAAACAAATGATAGTTATAAGTTTTGGGTTTTAAACCCTACACCCAAGTCATGCTAATAAAGTTGGGCTACAAGCCCTACACACAAACATAATAGGATTACACCAATGCAATGGTTCTTATTTATTTATTAGAAGCTCCATCAACTCCGAATATCCATCATCAACCCTGAGGCTCTGAAAAATTGTGAAGGTTTAATGAGTTTACACTCAATAAGTAAGCCTATTATACAATCATATCATACTTGAGTTATATTTAACATGCTACAAACATATGCATTTTGTCAACTTAACATAAATTGAACATTCGATAAGCATCAGGATATGCATTCTAGCAAACTCACTATTTATGTAATTATAGATTTCCTATCTGTCCCACGGCCCTGCAATACCTCAATCAGAGCACATCCTTCAGATGTGTGGCCATATAAATCAACAGAACATATTGTACGATGTGTGGGGTCATACCATAACAGAACACACTCTACGATGTATGTGGCCATATAAAATCAATAGAACACATTGTAAGACATGTGGGGCCATACCATAACAGAACACACTCTACGGTGTGTGGCCATATCATAACAGAACACGTCTACAATGTGTGGGTCATATCATAACAGAATACATCTCCATGTGTGTAGCCATATCATAACAGAACACAGCTACAATGTGTGGGGCCATAGTAAGGAGAACCGCGGTGACCCATATAAATCTATTAATATTTTCATCACAATTACATCATGCATCTGTATCTCACATTACCTCACAGTGGTTGCACAGTAACAAGAAATGCATATAGTCACCTCAATAAAGATATCGTACACGCAGTCACATTTCTGGCATATACATCAATAAATCATTTCTTACAATATTACCAATCACTATAATCATATAATTGTTCATTTGTAATCCACAGTTCCATGCTACATAGACAATTCAGATAATTTCGATTTTCTTCTTATTTAAAAAATGCATGCAAACTGTATATACTCAATTTATTAATTAAATAATTATTAAATTTGCATAATAGTCTTACTTACCCCTACGCAAAATCCAATTGATGCACCAACTAGTCAGATGTCTGGGCACCTACATGATCAATGTACATAATTAATTCACCGAAATCTAATTAATAAAAATGACCCTTAAGACCCTACCCAAACTAGTTCATGGGCCCAACTTTGGGCTCGAATATCTCCCACTATACACACCCAATTGGGAAAGTAAAAATACCCCAAGAACTAGAATTAATCCAGATTCTAGCCATATAAATTTCTTTCTAATCTCGGCTCGTTACGGGCCCAAAAATTAGTCCCAAAATTGCTCGCAGCACGGCCAAAAGGCCCAGACCAGGCCGGCCAGCCGGCCCATGGCCAAGCTCCACCCCCCTGCTCCCCTGTTTCGCCCGAAATAGGGGACACCATCCGGCCGGTGGCCAGGGCCGCCACAGGCCTAATCCCGTTTGGCCCGGCCACCGGAGGCTGGGCCGGAGCCGTCCGCCACCGCGGCCGGCCTCTTCCCCCTTCTCTCTCTTAATTTCTCTCCCTCTCTCTATTTCTCTTCATCCCCGCATAACAATTCACCGCGCTGGCATCGATTCTGGCCAAATTGGGGCCGGTCCGGCCGCCGTTGGCCGGACCAGAGCCGGCCTCCCCTCTCTCTCTCTCTTAATTTTCTCTCTCTCCTTCTCTCTTTCTCTCTTTTTCTCTCCGCACTGTGCACTCGGTGCCGATAGCACGGCCGGCCACCAAGGCCGGCCGGACCTCCACCGGACCACGTCCGGTGCCGATGGAGGTCATCGGCGAACGCTCAGGCCCTCCCTCTCTCTCTTTGGCTCTCTCTCTCTCTCTCTCTTCCCAGCTCTTTCTCTCTCAGGCTCTCTCTCTCTCTCTTCTCTCTCTCTTTCTCTCTCTCAGGCTCTCTCTCTCTCTCTCTCTCTCTCTCTGGCAGGGGGACATACCTAAGAATGATGCGCGCCAGGATGAAGGAGGAGTCCTCCTCCTTCACCTTTTAATCACCTGTGCGACGCCTCGGTTCGGGAGTTCCCGAAGAGTAAACGCTTCACCTGGAGCGAAGCGTCAGCCAGGGAAAACCAACAGGCTAGAACTGGTTCATCTGAACCAAACCTGGTTCATCTAAACTGGGTTACTACATCCTCCCCTCCTTATAAAAATTTTGGCCTCGAAATTGGTATACTAAAATCTCAAAAGTCAACAATCTAAGATAGATAAATTACCTTCAAATAATTGTGGATACTTTGTTTTCACTCTTCCTCCAGTTCCCAAGTAGCCTCCCTCTCAGAATGATTACTCCATTGTACTTTGACATAGGGAATGGTACGCCGCCTCAGTACCTGATCTTTGTGGTCACGATACGCATAGGATGTTCCTCATATGATAAATCCTTCCTCAACTAATAGGCTCATAAGCTATAACATGACTGGGGTCTGAAACATACTTCCTCAACATAGATAATGGAATACATTGTGAACACCAGATAAATCGGAGGCAGTGCTAAGCTGTATGCAACCTCCCCAACTCTGCTCAAGATCTCAAAAGGTCCAATATTGCGTGACTAAGCTTTCCTCTAATCCCAAATCTCATCACATCCTTGGTTGGTGATACCCTTAAGAATACATGATCCCCAACCTGAAATTCTAACTCCCTTCTTCTGACATCAGCATAACTTTTCTGCCTGCTCTGAGCTGTACGAAGATGCTCCCTGATCATATGCACCTTATCTACTGTCTGTCGGATCAGCTCAGGGCCTAGCAATTTTCTTTCCCACACATCATCCCAACATAAAGGAGATCTGCACCTTCTACCATACAAGGCCTCAAATGGGCCATGTGGATACTGGCTTGGTAACTATTATTATATGCAAATTCCATCAAAGGTAAGTGATTATCCAAGCCCACCCAAGTCCATCACACAGGCTCGCAACATGTCCTCCAGAATCTGTATGGTCCTCTCTGACTGTCCATCAGACTGGGGATGATAAGCTGTGCTAAAGTTTAATTTGGTTCCCAAGGCCTTATAAAGGCTCTTCCAAAACTGTGATACAAATCTGGTATCCCGGTCAGATACAATAGAGACAGGAACACCATGAAGTCACACGATCTGCTCAATATACATGCTAGCCAATCTATCACTCGAGACTCCAACTCTGAAAGGTAGGAAATGAGCTGACTTTGTCAGTCTGTCCAATAACCCAAACAGCATCATTACTCCTGGGAGTTTTGGGCAGACCAGTCACAAAATCCATAGTAATCTTTTCCCATTTCCACTGAGGAATCATCAAAGATTGAAGAGGTCCCGCAGGTTTTTGATGCTCGGCCTTCACCCGCTGACATATAAGCACTTGGCCACAAACTGAGCAATATCCCTCTTCATACCTTTCCACCAAAAATTCTCCTTTTAGTCTCTATACATTTTAGTACCACCTGGATGAACA
>UESW01004166.1:291424-313859 GCA_900491605.1 Calamus simplicifolius | reverse complement strand
ATCTGGGAGGACTTAATTCTGTCAACAAGAGTCGGCTGAAGAATAAGTGCAGCAACAAGTCCATCAGACTGCTGTACTCTCAGTCCAATCTCCCACCTCTCGAGGTCCTTCAGAATGTGAGGCTGGGAGGTAAGCATAGCAGCTAACTCAGAAGAGGTCTTCCTACTCAAAGCATCAGCCACAACATTAGCCTTCCCTGGATGATAATGTAGATTCAGATCATAGTCCTTCAGAAGTTCCAACCACCTCCTCTGCCTCAAATTGAGCTCCTTCTGTGTGAAGATATATTTTAGACTCTTATGGTCTGTATACACATCACACGACACCCATAGAGATAATGCCGCCAAATCTTCAAAGCAAAAACCACCGCAGCTAATTCCAGATCATGAGTAGGATAGTTCTGCTCATAAGGCTTCAGCTGTCTGGAAGCATAGGCTATCACCTTTCCATTCTGCATTAGAACACATCCCAATCCTTTCCGAGAGGCATCAGTATAAAGTGTAAAACCCTCAGATCCTGTCGGAAGAACAAGGATGGGAGCTGACACCAAACGCTGCTTTAACTCCTGAAAACTTTCCTCACACTCCTCTGACCAGTCAAACTTCACTCGTTTCTGGGTTAAACGAGTTAGGGGTAGAGCGATGCGAGAGAAGTCTTCCACAAATTTTCGATAATACCCGGCTAGCCCCAAGAAGCTTCTGACTTCAGCCACATTGGAAGGTCGGCTCCAGCTAATAATAGCTTCAATCTTCTTCGGGTCCACAGAAATGCCATCCACAGAATTACGTGACCCAAGAAAGCTACTTGGTCCAACCAAAACTCACACTTCTGCAGCTTGGCATAAAGCTTCTTCTCCCGAAGAGTCTGAAGCACAATCCTCAAGTGATCCTCATGCTCCCTGAGACTCTTAGAATAGATCAAAATATCATCAATAAATACAACCACAAACTGATCCAAGTATGGCCTAAATATTCTGTTCATCAAATCCATGAACGCTGCCGGGGCATTAGTCAAACCAAACGGCATCACCAAAAACTCATAATGGCCATATCTAGTTCTGAAAGCTGTCTTAGGCACATCCCCATCCTTGACTTTAAGCTGATGATAACCTGACCTGAGATCAATCTTAGAGAATACCCGGGCTCCTTGAAGTTGGTCAAACAAGTCATCAATCCTCGGCAAAGGGTACTTATTTCGCACTGTCACCTTGTTGATTTCCCGGTAATCAATGCATAGCCGAAGACTGCCATCCTTCTTCTTAACAAATAGAACTGGAGCACCCCAAGGAGAAGCACTAGGCCTGATAAATCCCCGATCTAGGAGTTCCTGCAATTGGTCCTTCAACTCTTTTAGCTCAGCCGGGGCCATACGATAAGGGGCCTTGGATATAGGTCCAGTTCCAGGAATCAAATCAATGGAGAACTCAACCTCCCGGTCAGGGGGCAACTCCGATAATTCATCCGGAAAGACATCAGGGAATTCTCTAGCTATAGGAATATCCTCCAACTTGGCCTCTTTCTTTTGAAGATCATTAATAACAGCAAGAAATCCTTGGCCACCACTCCTCAGATACTTTTCAGCCTGTAGTGCCGAAATAAACACTGAGGCTAGAAGTTTCTGGCCACCAGTAAAACTAAATTCGGGCTGACAAGGAATTTTGAAGTTGACGATCTTCCTGAAACAGTCTACAGAAGCATGATAGGAAGCTAACCAATCCATGCCAAGGATAACATCAACGAATTTCAGTGGAAGGACAATAAGATTGGCATTCAGCTTCCTATCCTCAATGATAATCAAGCAGGATTTGCATACAGTATCAACTTTCATAGTATCACCATTTGGAAAGGCAATGTGTAATTCATGGTCTAGAGATTCAGGTGTCAATGATGCATTCTTGCCAAGGTAGGTGTCAGATATAAACGAATGCGTGGCACCCGGATCAATTAGAGTCTGAGCATAATCATTGCCTATCTCATTCCTGGACGTAAATGAAATTTCATTTTAACAATAAGAATATAATGTCTAACTAATTATTAATGCATTGCACAGGATAAGAATGTAATGCTAGATGTGAAATATTGATATACCTGTCACCACAGAATTAGAAGCGGCAGCATCCTGCTGAGTGAGAGCGAAGACCCTTCCCTGAGTCCTCGGTGGTGCTGCTGCTGCTGATTCGCCCCTTGACTGGAAGATGGCTGCTGGTTCTTCGAAGGGGACATGTGGCTATCTTATGGCCAGTCTTTCCACAGGAGAAACAGGCACCAGACACTCCACGGCAAGGTCTCCCCGGGTGGAAATTCCCACAGCGAAGCAGCGAGCCTCTCTATTTGGTTGTCCTCCTGGGGCCTGGGGTGCACCTCTCTTCTTGGCATGAGCTGGGGGCTGGCTAGAATTATGCCCTTTCCTCTTCTTCTGCTGCTCCCAATCCCTCTGAACCGTATTCATATCTCTCTCAATTACTAAGGCCTTATTTACCACGGCACTGTAAGTGTGAAGCTCAAATGCGTTGACCGCCTGCATCAGTCTGGGTCGAAGTCCCTCCGTGAATCGGGTGATCTTGGCCATTTCATTAGATACTATACTTGGAGCAAAACGGGCCAACCTGGTGAATTCAGCTTCATATTGGGCCACCGAAAGATTCCTTTGCTCCAACTTAAGAAATTCTGATTCCATCCTCCTCTGCATACTCCTGGGAAAGTACTTGTCGAAGAATGCCTCCTTAAACTGTTCCCAAGAAATAGTCTGACCACCCCGACGCTGCTCCTCTACTAACCACCAGTCATAAGCCTCCCCTTGGAGAAGATAAGTAGCAAATCTGATCCTCTCCATCTCCTGACTACCATGGGCCATAAAAGCCTTCTCCATATCTCGCACCCATCTCTCAGCATCAATAGGGTTGCTTGAACCAGAGAAAGGAGCAGGGGCAAACTTCTTGAAATCTGCAAAGCTGCGGCCGTTCCCCACCCAGGATTGAGATAAAGCAGACTGGGTCGGCGGTGCTGATGAGTGGGTAAGGTTGGCTGCAGCTGCGGAACAGGAAGGGTAGGCTGAGTCGGAGCAGAAGGGGGTGCAGACTGAGCGGTCAAAGCCTGCTGGATCTGATGCTGCATGTCCCGCATAGACTGCGCCATACCCGAGAGAGCTTGAAGCATCTCGGACTGGAATCGCTGGTGCTCAGTTCCTACTGGGTTGGCAGGGGCCGTACCTCCAGTAGTTCCTTGACCCACCGGCTGATCAGCATTACCGGCCAGAGAGTCCTCCTCATATGTTGGCTCCTAGTACGGCGAGCCATAACTATTTCCTGTTAAATTAGTGTGGTTAATATCATCATAAACTAAAGTGTCAGGTGTCTCTAAGTATAATGTCATCAAAATATGTTCTCTACGTCAATATGTTAGGGTCATGTCAATATGTCTGTCCCTAGGGTCATAACCTCTGATACCACTAAAGCTGTCACGCCCCAGACCCAATATCGGGCTAGGGTGACAACCCGCCGCGTGCCGGGCACGCAAGGCGTCACAAAATTTTTCAACATAAAACATTATATATAAAACCAAGTCAAATACAATAATAAAAGTTTTGGGTTAAACCCTTACACACCACAATAATAAAGTTTGGGCATCAAGCCCTACACATAAGTAATACTGGGGTTACAACAAAATAATGGTCTTGTTTTATTTAATAGAAGATCCATCACCCCACCAATCCATCTTCAACCTCGTGGCTCTGACAAAAACATTGTAAGATTTTTGAGCTTACACTCAATAAGTAAGCCACGTTATACAGTCAAATCATAGCATAACAATCAATAAGCACATAAATGATTTGCATGCTTAAACATTCCACAAATACTCAAACATGCAATGTAAGTAAACCCACTGTTTATACTCTCAATGGTAACTGTAAATGTGACCCGGCCCTGCAATATCTCAATAGTGTACCAACAAGCATCCCCCTACTGAAAGGGTCCAGATACCAGGGTCACGCCATATCATAATCCACCAGAACACATACTCTATATGTGTGATGCCACCTCGAACCAAGCAGAACACATCCTCTAGATGTGTGATGCCACCTCATAGAACTCAGAACACATCCTCTAGATGCGTGATGCCATCTCGAACCCAAGCAGAACACATCCTCTAGACGTGTGAATGGCATACAGAACACGTCCTCTAGACGTGTAGGTGGCATAAACATCAGAACACATCCTCTAGATGTGTAGGTGGCATAAACAAGCAGAACACATCCTCTAGATGTGTGTGGTATGACATGATAAAGGAGAACCGCGGCGACACATAACAGTACCTCACATCATGCACTCATCATATCAATAACATCTCTATATTGCATAAACAGTGGATTATACTTACTGAACAATTGCATGTAATATATCACATCAATGTCATAATAACTGCATCTCTCATGCATAGCATCCACATATGAAATCATAGCACATAAACAACCATGTATTCACAATTTAGCCAATAACAATTCTTCATGTCACAATTCACAATTTAAACATTATATAATAATTATTAATACTGATAACTGGCTTACTTACCTCAGTACGCAATCCAACAGGTATATATCAGCTAGTCAGATGTCTGAGCACCTACAGGATCATTTACACAATTAATTTATTAGAATAGAATATTAAAATGACCCTTAGAATTTCTACCCAGACTAGTTCACGGGCCCTACTTTGGGCTCGAATATCTCCCACTATACACACCCAATTGGGGAAGTAAAAATACCCCAAGAAACTAGAATTCACCCAGATTCTAGCCATATAATTATTTTCTAATCCCGGCCCGTTACGGGGCCCAAAATCCAGCCCAAAAGCTCACTGCACGGCCCAAAAGGCCCTGAACCGGCCGGCCCAGCCGGCCCGGTTCAACCCAACCCCCGATCCCCTGTTTCACCGAACAGGGGACGGGTAGCCGGCGGCCAGGGCCGCCGCCGGCCAAATTGAGGGCGGCCCGGCCGCCGGTGGCCGGGCCAGAGCCGGCCGCCGCGCGGCCGGCCGCCAAACCCCTTCCCTCTCAATTTCTCTCTCTTCCACTCCGCGCGGCACCTGTGCCGGCGGCACGGCCGGCCACCTTGGCCGGCCGGACCTCCACCGGACGCACGCCCGGCGCCGGTGGAGGCGACAGGCCAAAGCTCGGGCCCGGCGAGGCGGCGAGCACGCCGCCGGGCCCGAACCAACCGGCGGCCGGCTTCCGCCACCGCGAGAGAAGGGCCAATTGGCCCTCTCTCTCTCTCTCTCTCCACCACCACCCCGCCGGACACCTCCCCCGGTGCCGGCGGGGTCGCCGGCCAAGCTCAGGCCCGGCGAGGCGGCGAGCACGCCGCCGGGCCTGAACCAAGGATCGGCCGGACTCTCTCTTCTCTCTCTCTCTCTCTGCTCTCTCTCTCTCTCTCTCTCTCTCTCTCAGAGGCCAGGGATTACCTGATGGAAACGGATGCCAGGATGATGGAGGGAGTCCCCTCCCTCCATCACATATTTAATCCCCCCAACGCTTTCGGTTTAAGGATCCGGAAACGAAGCGCTTCGCTGAGAGCGAAGCGTTGCACTGCATAGTACCAAGCCTGAACCTGGTTCACATGAACCGGGAACCGGGTACTACAAGGATCTTCTTCCTTGGCGTGATTTTTCAGGAGCAATAACCTTTACTAGAATTATTTTATGGGCTTAGATTGCTTTCGAGAGCGTACCTGAGGGGTTCTGAGACTTGGTATTTGTACGTTGCCAAGGAGGTGAGTCGTTACTTAATTTTTCGGGCACATTTTAGGAAGTTAGCATCCGATAAGGGCAGAATCCCAACAGTTAGGGGGTCAACAGTTGATGAAGCTGATAGATGCTTTATCGAAAATTTGTAATCTTATTAATCATGGACGGAGTGTTGTATTTGGCTTTCGTTTCCTTTTGGGAGGCTTATTCTGCGATTCTTACGATCAGGATGATTCATCCTTCGAGATATCCGACGTGATTTGAAGCAACAATGGCGCTTATGTTGAAAGGATGAGGATCAATCCTAGCGAGGTACTAAGATAGCTCGGCCCTGCTGAGGTTCGAATATAGTTCGATCCTTCCGAGGCACTGACATAACTCGAACAGATGGTTAGGCTCTGAAGTTCGGCCAGATAGTTCGGCTCAGTAGCTCGGCCTTAGTCATCGAGCACGCTTATTGATGCGGTGATAATTTTTTTTTGCATCAAATGCCCCCCACTCTCTAGTCCGAAGTGTAGGTTCGGGCATAGGGAGTAGAATTTATGATGGCTCAATCTCATTAGTGAGATTTGAACCAATAGAGGCACGTCATGATGGCCCCATAAATGTTAAGCCGGGCATCTAGCTGGGTGAAACATGTCCAAATCGAAGGTTAAAGCACGTGGCCAATGAACTTTGATTCTACAAAGTTTTTACTTGGCTTTGCCAAGGTATGGAGAACGTTGCTCGACTATGCCGAGGTATGAAGAAAAATTTGCTCGATCATGCCGAGGTATGGAGAAAAATGTTTACTTGGTCCTACCAAGATATAGAGAAATTTTTATTTGGCTTTACCAAGGTACGGAGAATGATGCTCGGCCTTGCCGAGGTACGGAGAAATTTTTACTTGGCCCTTCTGAGGTTCGGAGAAATGTTGCTCGGCCATGCCAAGTTTCAAAGAAAAATTTTCTCGATTGTGCCAAGGTTCGGAGAAATTTGCTCGACCGTGTTGAGGTATGGAGAAATTTTTACTTGGCCCTGCCAAGGTACGGAGAATGTTGCTCGATCCTACCATGTATGGAGAAAAATTTGCTTGGCATGCCAAGGTTCGAGGAAATGTTGCTCGGCCATGCCGAGGTATGGAGAAATTTTTACTTGGCCCTGCTAAGGTATGGAGAATATTGCTCGGCCCTGCTGAGATACAAAAAAATTTTTACTTGGCCCTGCTAAGGTACGGAGAATGATGCTCGGCCCTGTCGAGGTATGGAAAAATTTTTACTTGGCCCTGCTAAGGTACGGATAATGTTGCTCGGCCCAGCTGAGGTACGGAGAAAAATTTGCTCGGTCATGTCGAGGTTCGGAGAAATGTTGCTCAGCCGTACCGAGGTTCAAAGAGAAATTTGCTCGGTCGTGCCGAGGTTTGGAGAAATTTGCTCGGTCGTGCCGAGGTACGGAGAAATTTTTATTTGGCCTGCCAAGGTACGAAGAATATTGCTTGGCCCTGCCGAGGTACGAAAAAAAATTTGTTCGACCGTGCCGATGTTCGAAGGAATTTTTACTTGGCCCTGCCAAGGTTCGGAGAATGATGCTCGGCCCTGCCGAGGTACGAAGAAATTTTTACTTGGCCTGCCAAGGTACGAAGAATGTTGCTCGGCCTTGCCAAGGTACGAAGAAAAATTTGCTCGGCCGTGCCAAGGTTCGAAGAAATGTTGCTCGGCCGTGCCGAGGTTCGGAAAAAATTTGCTCGGCCGTGCCGAGGTTCGAAGAAATTTTTACTTGGCCCTACCAAGGTACGGAGAATATTGCTCAGCCCTACCGAATTTGCTCGGCCATGCCGAGGTTCGGAGAAATATTGCTCGACCATGCCGAGGTATGGAGAAATTTTTACTTGGCCATGCTAAGGTACGGAGAATATTGCTCGGCCTTACCGAGGTACGAAAAAAATTTTACTTGGCCCTACCAAGGTACGAAGAATGTTGCTTGGCCCTACTGAGGTATGGAGAAATTTTTATTTGGCCCTGCCAAGGTACGGAGAAATAGACCCGTAGGTCAATGATTGGGCGACACCTGCCTTTCATCCATAACTCAAGAAAAAATATTATTTAATAATAAATATTTGAATCGAAAAGTGAAGTTTTATTACAATAAGCAAAATGACTCGGTTCAGGCATACTTCACTCGTAATATACTCGGCGTTTAATCTATTTCCATGTCTTCAGGGTACTGTATCCCTTGAAGGTCTTCATTGCTCGGAGATGATCCGAGTTTTATATCCTCGAGGCACGATATCTCTTTGATATCTTCATCTGAAGAGGTGAGCCCCTCACATCGAACCCTTTCAAATTGGTTCTCCTTTTCGCTTCGCCATACCTGATAGGATTCGATGTGGGCAAGCTTTTTAACAGTGCCGGTCGCTAATAGGTTCAGCGCGCGTAGTTGTCATTGCAGCCTATAATCCCGAGCAGTTGAAGAAATGGTATGGGGGGATCGCTGCCGCGCGCTGAATTATGGCGAGAGAATACTGGAGGTAAGGAGCGAGCTCGAGAGGATCTGGGCAGGCTCCTATCTCCTTCCCTCCGCGGTGCCAGTTCAACTTCTCTATTGTCGGGCTGTCGCAGGAGGCTGATGGCTTCCAGTGGATTGGGCGGAGGGACCACCGGTAGGACCGAGGTGACTGTTCCACAGGAAGCTGCTGAGTGGGTGCAGCGGAAAGAAGACCCCCAAGAAGCCCCTGCACTAGTTGTAGCAGGGCTTGAACTAGTTGGACTAGCATGGCAAATTGGTCCTGTGTGACCGGGGTTGCTGGCGGCGGAGGAACCTCGATTGGCGACGGCTGCGAAGGCGCTGTGTTGTTGGTGGGATTAGGCCTTTGAGAGGTAGTCTAATCAGAGCATTTATGACTGCTCTCTTATAGTTGGCTATTGAGGAATCATCTTTCTTGTATGAAACCTTGTTTCCTTGATTTCAAGTTTTCAGAGGGACTTGGAGCCCTTCCTCTAGCGCCAATCGGTTGTTGCAAAAATCCATTCTCCGGCTTGGGGGCGGTGCACGTCGGAATCCGGGTAGCGCTCTTCCGTCCAGATGGACCTGCAAGGCAGTCCTCATGCAGGAATCATAAAGGTGGTCCCTACGGAAGATCCTCCGATGCCTAAGTCGGTGAAGATTATGAGCAAACAGATGAGAGGAGAAGGCTCCAGTAGAAGGATCTTCCTCGGCATGATTTTTCAGGAGCAATGACCTTTGCTAGAGTTATTTTTTGGGCTTAGATTGCCTTCGAGAGCGTACCTGGGGGTTCTGGGACTTGGTATTTGTACGCTGCCAAGGAGGTGATCCGTTACCTGATTTTCTGGGCACATTTTAGGGATTTTAGCATCCTATAAGGCTGAAATCCCAACAGTTACGGGGATCGGCAGTTGATGAAGCTGACGGACGCTTTATCGGGAATTTGGAATCCCGTTGATCATGGATGGAGTACTGTATTTGGCTCCCATTACCGTTTTGGGAGGCTCATTCTGTGATTCTTGCGATTAGGGTGGTTCATCCTCCAAGATATCGGCGTGATTTGAAGCAGCAATGCCGCTTACGTTGAAAATGATGATCGATCCGGGCGAGGTACTAAGATAGCTCGATCATGCTGAGGTTCCTCGGCCCTTCCGAGGCACTGAGACAGCTCGGTCAGATGGTTCAGCTCTGAAGTTCGGCCAAATAGTTTGGCTCAGTAGCTCGGCCTTAGTTATCGGGCACATTTATTGATATGATGATAATTTTTTCCTGCATCAATTATAAATAAAAGAATATGGGAATGATGTCATAAAAGGGAGGGTGCTTCTCCCTTTCTTGTTAATATATTGCCTAAATTCATCATCTTTACAGAAGATATTGCCATCTTCAAAATTTATGAATGTGGAAAATTTGATAGAGCCGAAAACCATCTGTTTGTCTTCACATATTATGATGCCGTTTGTTGCTTGAAAATTTTATCAACCAAACCTGTATCCCTCTTTGCTCTGTTGAAGCTAACCCTACTGCCTGCAAAGCAAGTGAGAAATGCATATATTCTTATGGAAAAATCTGACGCCAGTTATATTAATTCGCTGTTGTTAAGAAGTTATAATACAACTCCAAAATTTGAATCACATAGGGTAAAAAAAATGTTGAAACGGCCAGGTACAATGAAATCTTGACTTAGGATGTCAATGAGCAGAATTCAGATTCATCCAAACCAATATTTCAAATAAAATCGTGGCAGATTCTACCATGCCTCCTGATATCTGATAACATAGAAGCACCATAGACCGTCCCATTAGTTGTTCAACAAAACTCAAAGACTAAATTCTGGGCTTTGGTTCGGACCCCAAACCAGGACCTCAGGCCCTAAGGCCTACCCGACTGAATCCGAATCCGAATCCAATGGGCTTAATCCTGTCCCAACCTAGTCTATTTCTAGATTTTGGTTAATCCATCTGGCCAAATTAATTCCATGCATGCTAAACCTAAGTGGCCACCCAAGAAGGGTGAAAGAAAAAGGAAAATGAGAGGGGTTTAAAAAAAAATTAGCTAACTGCATTGTTATCATGGTATTCAAAAACTTATGACATCAAACTGGTCCATTGTCATACTGTTATTTTTGTTATGTTGCTTTGAATTGGTTCTCGAAAGAAGAGATATTATCCCTATTCAACCATCTAAGCAAGCATGTATGGCCTTTTTTTTCTTTTCTCAATTGAGAAGAATAAATAACTTCTGTTTTTTTTTTTTTTTTTTTCTTCTGTCCTTGAGAAGACTAGGACTAAAGCTCATCCAGATTCATAGAGATCATGAGATAATGGATCCAAACCCCTAGTACTCTGTCAAACAGAGCCGATTGGCACCCTCAATCATGTGGGCCTTTCTTTTTTACTTGGGCTTCTGTGAGAGGACAGGCAAGTGGGATGTGGGCTTAAAAGGATGAGAAGATGCTCTCTCATCAGAGTAGTGTGGCTGTTTGTTTGTACTAAAAAAAGAAGAAGAAGAAGGTGGGATGTCGTTTGCCTTATTATTAATTGATTGAAGGGTCAAGTATAGCGTGATTGGTGCCTGCACGGTGCCACACAGCTCGAAAGAAAATAAACTTTAGAACAAGGAAAAGTCTTTGGACAAGATATATATTTTTTGTATACATAATTAATTATTGCACATGATATATATATATATATATATATATATATATATATATATATATATATATATATATATATATATATATATATATATGCATCATACACAATGTACAAAGAATATTTTTTTTAAAAAAAAATTTACGTCGTGCATGTTGCAGGATGCGTGCACCGGTACTACATATTCATAGGCCTACTTGCATCTTTAATTAGTTGGAAGGTTGTAAATATGATTTTAAAGTTCCCAATCTCCTCGTCCTGAGAAAATATAATAAACCAGTGGTAAATAAACATAGCTCTTTCAAAGAAATTCAAATAAACTCACATCCTTTGGCTATGTTTGATTGTCGAAAAATTTTGGAGTAGAAGGAAATAAAAAAGAAAAGAAAAGAAAGAAAAAGTCATCAAAGAAAAATCTAATTTCTAAAACCTTTTTCAAATCTTGAAGCCAACCTTATGGGGAACTAAGCTGAGACGTGTGACTATTGAACTGGAGAAGATATCCCCTTAAAAAGTCTCAAATTCCAAGTATGTTATAGTTTTCTTTTTTTTTTAAGACTAAAAATAAGTTTCTTCTCCATTATCTAGGTTAAGTAATATATTAGGACGCTAATCATCAAGGCCAAAGCATATAATAAATTTCATTATAAATAATCGATTAACCAAAAACTCCATGCATGCTAATAAAATTATAGCCGACAAAAACTATAAGGATCCATAAGGTCAAATTTTGCTACAATTATTGATCTACCCTGATTCTTGTAGTAAAATTACGCAGTAAAGAGCCTAAACAAAACCGAAGTAATCTAAGCTATCCATGGCTTTGATAAGAATATCTAGACTAATTATTAGGCCGAGAAGCAACTGAAGACAATATCTTCCTCCTTTGTCCCAACCCCTGCCAATGCCCCACCCTTCTCCCTCCCTATTCCGGCCATCCAAGCCATCCATTTCGCCGGCGCCTTCTCCTCGCCGGCCAATTCGGACACCACCTCCCGCCGTCTCCGGTCATCGGCTGCCGCCCGCATCTGCCTCTCTCTCCGCCGTCTGATCACGTACTCCTCTGAAATGTACACGTCCATGGCCTATTTTACCACTGAAAACGCCCTCCTCTAATGCCCGTTACCACTGCTGTTAGAGCTAAACAGGCAGAGCTAGGGAGGATGGCAGCAACGTGGGGTATGGCTTGGAGAGGAGATGAGTGGGGCTGTGAGTTTGGTGTGGTATTTAAAGCAACGGAGTAATAGGAGGTGGTAGAAATCCAGTGGGCATGAGTCCCAGTTTCTCTCCTGCTGTTTCTAATGGAGGGATGGAAGTATTCCATATGTCCTCATGGCCCTTTGGGCTGGGGTAACTGGCGCCCTACGTGGACACCAAGTGTCCTTGTAGCAGGGCTTCTCTTGCGTGGAATGAAGCCAGCAAGGACACAAGCATTTGGGGAGTGGTAACGTTGTAGAGGAGAAACAAAACCAGCGTGCCGTCGTTTCGTTCTCATGGAATGCATTGGGTGGGGAATTTCTGTTTGCACAGTCCAAATTGCTGTCCACACCCCCTTCATTTTGTATCAAAAAAAATTCTAAACTACCCTTCCTCATTTTCTCTCCACACCCTTCCATCCCGTCTCCTCTCCGATATCGTCACCTTTCCCTTCCCTGACACCCTCTCATCTTCCATCTCCTTTCCTTCTCTAACACCCCCCACTCCTCGGCACCAGCCTTCTCCTAGCCTCCTGGCCCTCGTCTCCTTCCCATTCCCTGGCATCGATGCTCTGGCACCGAGAATCTCTGTTTAGCCCTGTTTAGCCGAACAAAGGTCATTCTGTTTGGCCTGATAGGCCAGACTGAATAAAGGCCCTTTGTTCGGTTTTGTTCGGCCAAACAAGACCGAATGGAGGCCCTCCATTCGGTCCTGTTTGGCTGAACGGTGCTGAAAGGATGCTGGGGAATGGGAAGGAGACCGGGCTGGAGAGGGCCGGCATGGAGTGGAGGGGTGTTGAGGAAGAGGAGGAGATAAGGAGAAGAGGAGACGAGAGACGGGGGGGGCGTGTCGAGAAGGAGTAAGGGGGCGATGCCAGAGAGAAAACGAAAGGGAAGGAAAAAAGGAAGGAGACGGTGCTGGAAAGGAGATGAGTGGGGAGTAGGGAGGGAGAAGGGGGCGGTTTTGGAGAGGAAAGTTGGGGGACGGGGTGTGGAGAGAAAAAAGGGGGTAGTTTAGAAATTTTTTTAAAAAAATAGGAGGGTGTACTGAGTAATTTGGGCTGTGCAAATAGAAATGCCCATTGGTGACGGTGCTAAACCGACTCGATGCCGTTGTCACTCTTTTCGGTGGTCAGGAAAAAACAAAGTGGTGTTGATGCCAAGTGATTGGACCGACCTATTTGAGCCTCCTCCATGATGCAGTTGATTCGATGTTCAATGGTTAGAAGGGGATGGAAATCATGAAGAACGCTTGTTTTCTGGCCCAGAAATTCAGGAAGTGGCAAGTGTGAGGTGTGTGGTTTGGAGCTTGCCCATTGTTTTGGCACGTTCTTATGCCCAACCTAGAGGCCATAAAATGAGAGAGTAGACGTTCAAGTCAAAAGGGATGGTGTAGCTCCACATCACAGATCACACTTCTGAGCCCTTTGTTTCAAGAAGGATATGCCTTTCTTCACATGGGTTTGCTCTTTCCCAGGGCATTGAGCTGTGGTTTAGTTATGGAGTTTCGAGTGTTTCCTGCTTTACTGAGAGCAATCTGTGGGCCTTTTTTACAGGGGGTAGGCTTTCTTTAGTGGGGTTCGGAAAAAGATAATGGATGGAAGTTGGCTGACCTCTAATTTTATGTATGACTAAAGATACTTTGAGACAAGTGCTTTTTCTTATATTTAACACTGGACGGAGTACTTAAAAGTTGAGAGGAAGAATATGAGGTTTGAACATTGGTTTCATTTGCAACTGATTAATCGTTACTTATTACTGCATTCAACCAGCAAGGACTTATGAAATTGAAATCAAAAGTTGTGAATCTCACCCATAAATCAAATGTACTTGGCCACATATTCGTTTGTTTAGTTGATATCCCCAAACAAAAAGTGTGATAATCCATTAGTAACTTTTTGAGGCAATAATTTCATTATAATTATGGACTGGATTGTTATATACGTCTAAGTTTAGCATTTTTATTGTAATAAAATAATAAAAAAAAGCTTTGCTAATGAATATATTCTTATATATAGTCATGTCCTTAAGATTTTTATTCTGCTCTACTAAATCTATTTAGAGTAGAATTAGAAGTTCATGATGAACTTCACTATATACTTATAATAATTTTGAACTCTACACAAATTAAAAAGCTAGACAAGAAGTTATTATTTGGACTCCTTAATTTTATATAAGTATCAAAGATCCTCTTAATACATAATCAATGTGAGATTAAACACTTACCACTGTAGATTCTAACATACTTTCTATTTCAAGCCTGTCCTCATTAGGCTAAGAGTTTATATCCAATTCAATCGAATCCAATCATAAATATATGGAATCCATCCATAATATTCCTTCGTCTATGTAAGTCATAAACTAGGTCCGCTCTGATACCATTTGTTAGAGCACAGGTTTAGAATCCATAGGGTTTTAAGATATTAATGGGTGTTAAAGGGTAGATTGGATGTTAGTTAGGATGCTTTTTATATACTAAATCTAGATAGTTTAAGTTTTAAAGGTTTGAAGAATTCGATTTAATAACTTTGAGTATGCCATTGCCTGTGTAGATTGCAATAGTCATGCAGTCATATTAGGAGGCCTACTTGGTTTGCTGATGGTTTCTCTGCTTGGCAGCCAATGCATCAGCAAATCCAATTATGGATTGTAGCACGATTATACATGACTGCTACCATGGGCTAAAAGTATGGCTTGATTTATATATTGTCATCATGGATTGTAGAACAATTAGACATGGCTACTACAACAGATATTTGTTATCACCATAGCCTATAAGGCAATTAGAAATGTCTCCCACCGCAACAGATGAAATCGACTTAATTGTTATCATGGGCTACAATATGATTAGATTTTTTTTTTTGCTTGTCATGAGCTAATACATAGCTTTAACTAGTCCATTGCCAAGCCAGCAAGGTCAGCTTTGTACATGATGAATTTAATTAAAGTTAATATTGATAGATTTGTCTTCAAAATATTTTTAATATTTGGCATTGCTGGCTATGTTATGTTTAATGCTATGGCTTAGTAAGGTGCTTATTAACTGAGTGTAATACATTTGATTATGTGTGCAATTATATACTAGATATTTAAGTTTATGATTCTTCTATTTAGTTTCGTATGCTTATAGTGTTATTGCCAAATATGTTACCGTTATATGCAATGGTTATACTCTATCATATTTTTATATTGAGCATATATGTGTATATAAGCATATGAAGGAGGTTCTTACTGAGTGGTAGCTCATATTAGTTATTTTTATGTTTTCATACAACCAAGAGATACATAGATGTAATTTTAGATAGGTTTGAGTTAAAAGTTTTAATCAGGACTTTGATTTTATGTTAGAATTCTAGTATCAAACTTATATACGTAATTAGATCTTTGTTGCAGGCGTATTTAAATTGAATTTGTTATATAATTAATCTGCCTTGATAACTAATTTATTTTAATTGAAATTATTGTTTTTTAAAAGTAAAAAATTATTTATATTAGGCCTTACATAACTCATAGGTTACATCAAGAGGTAATGTGGCTACGTCATGCACTTAATCCAAATAAGAATTAAGGTGCGATAAAACTCACAAATTTTTTTCTATAAATTGGGTGAAGTTCTAAAATCCATCGGGGTTTCTAAGTTCAAGTCTTAGATGGTGTAAATCCAAAACCCAGACTTTGATTATTTTTGTCACTCTTTTTGCCATGCTTCAATCCATAATTAGGCTAAACAAGTAATATGGCTGCATAACTTCTAGAAGAAGCCTTAGAAATATTGCAAGACTTGGATGATTACATTAATTATTTGTCAGAAATATCGAATCCAAAATATAGTTTAAAATGTTAACTAATGTGTTTATAATAATTAAAGTTTAAATTATTTATTAAAGGCACTGGTTACCAGATCATTAATCTTTCTATTTCTCACTTCAATTCGGCCATGTGATCCGAGCCTAAGTATCTTGAGGCTCTATAAAGAAAAACAATAAAATATGCAATAAGTTTTAGCCCCGTAAGAATCCACTATACACATATCCCCATACATTATGAATTAACATCATAAACATATACATATAATGGCATAAACATGGATAAGAGTAAGTAGTATGTAATTATATCATAGTATAATAAGGCAATCATATTCAAATAAATTATTATCATTAGCAAGAACATCATCCGATGTCCAACTATCAAAACATAAGCACATCATATATGGTCAAAAGTAAGTCTTATCATCATAATTATAATCATACACCATCATCTAATTCCATTAGATTATTATCAATAATTTTATAACTTTGTATCTATGTAGGCATTGGATTAGTCATGGTTATAACTTTTTTGTTTAGGCTGGTATTAGACTAGTCATAGTTAATTATATTCCAGCCTATGATAGGCAAACAGATCTATTCATAGGGCTATAGTACAACCAAGTCTATTTGTGAGGCAATTAGAACGGATAAATTTGCTCATAAGGTAACAAAAATAATCAGATCTTTTCATGAGCAATTAGAACAGCCAAGCTTGCTTATAAAAAGCTAAGGCAATTAATCCTACCTATGGAGCTACCAAAACACATGGTTAGTCTAGTATCTATCATTTCTAATTCCATTTAGTTATTCATAAACTTAAAATTCTACCACCATAGCAACATTAAATGTATCAAGATAATAAATTTTATTATATTTATTCTTATTCATTTTATAAGATATATTTATTGTTGCACTAATTCATACTTTAATAATTGTATTCTTATAAAAAATAATCCTTTTTCTTACGCTAAAAATGAATTAAAAAATTCATTTTGTTCTTTATATGTTGTAATTAAAGAGCAGAAGTGATATTTAATAATTTTAAATAGTATATAATTTTTAATATATTTCTTATATCAACTCTAGTTAAATCAATAATCGAGAAGCTTAGCCAAAATAAGTTGGAAAATAAGATAAGTTACAAGATAATGACTAGCAATTCATCACGAATCTTAGGCAAAATATTATTTTCTAACTTTTTTAAAATATTTCTAAACTAATGTCATAATATCTATGATTTTCTATAATTCATCATAATAAGGGGCAATGATGTTTTATTTTTCAAAAATATGCCTAAAATAAATCCATGAATTCTATGATTTTTGATAATTTGTTATAAATATAAGTAAAGTATCATTTATCAGCATTTTCTAAAATACTATTAAAATAATGCTATGAAAAATGAATACCATTATCATTTATAACAAAAATGCTACTTATTTTATGATATTTCTTAACTGTTACAAGTATGTAAGCTTAAATACTATAGAAAAAGGTAGATGTAGTGGCACAAAGTAGCAAATGCTATGACAATCATATTGCTAATATTTACTTCTATTGTAGTGCACATACAACGCAAAGTAAAATTCTGCAAAGAAAAATTCTTGCTTGTATATGTGAAAAAACCTAGTTTTACTTCTTCTGAGCTTTGATGACTGCCTTCGATTAATATAGAATATAATTTTTAATTTTTAATTTTTAATTATTTGAAGTCGAGGCCTGAGGTCAGTGTCTAGGCTAAGGTCAACTAGGTTCATATAGGTGAGGTCCCTGGTGTCAAGAAATCAAGCACAAGATTCCAGTCATAATAGACTAGATACAGGCGAAAGGATACGGTGGGCCCCTAAGGGTTAAGGATCGAGCTTCAGAGTCAAGCTCATAACAGGTAAATAGATAGGGTATTGAGGGTCCCCTTGCAAGCCCCCAGAGTTCATGGAGCTCAACCATAAGAGTGAGTCTGTTGCGAGGCCCAAATAGGATTAGCTCTAGGAATGGCAATGGTCCAGGAATGATCGGAGCGGCCTATATTGGTTTTCATTTTTGATCCTATTAAGCCGTTATAGTTAACGAAATGAGGACAGATATATCCGACCGAATAAATAGGTACACATTTTTTTTGTTTACATAAAAAAATAATTTTTTTTAAAGATAAGATGAAGATCAATCAAAGAACAAGAGACGGCTGCATGAAAGAAGGAAGAGCAAGAGTCAAGAAAATAAATTCAAACGTATTTTACTATATTTATTTATTTATTTTTATTTTTAATATATATATATATATATATATATATATATATTAAATATATTATATTAAAGCTAATAGGGACGGAAACGGGTAAACAGGGATGGAGCAGAGAATACCGTTCTTGGGCCATTTATTCATTAACGAGAAATCTTCATTACCCGTTAAGCCATTTAGACCAAGGATTTTTTGATCCGTTAAAAAACGATATCGATTGAGTAAACAGTCAAACAGAGAAAATTACCATCCCTAATTAATTTTACCATAGAGCACAGCTCATGGTAAGGTCCAAACAAAGGCCAGACTATTATGGGGACTTTCCCTTGATTCTAGATATGGCTAGCCAATTGCTCGCCCAACTAGCTATTTTTTTTTGTGGAAAAGCAAAGTTGTCAATTTCGTTTCGGATTATATTCCGTTTTAGCTTATGAAATGAAATATTTCGGTATTGGACCATTTTGGTGCTTCGTTTCGGAATATATATATATATATATATATATATATATATATATATATCATAATTTATATTCTTCATAAATAATAATAACAACATAAAAATAAAGAGTTTGAGTTTTTAAGAGATGCGACCGTGCGACTGAATGAAGAGGGATAGGGTAAGCCGTGCTACTGAAAGAAGAAGGATAGGATAACTAGGGTTTTTTTTGTTGACATTATATATATATATATATTAAAATGGTACTTAATGCCTTCGGTGATTGGCAAGTGACACAGAAGTAACTTTTTTTATTTTTGGCTCACACATGCGTATGGGCATCAATCGCTAGGCGCGATGCAACTTGCATCCGGTGCAATATGACTTTTCCTCTTTTTGTTAGGAATGAGGTAGATAAGAATCCTAGTGCTTAATCAGACTGAAAGCCCCCTTAGTTTTTTTAAATAAATATCACTAAAATAATGTTATAAAATGTTAACACGATAACGACATCTATAGCAAAATTCTACTTATCTTATCATACTTTTAATAATTAAAATATTTAAATCTAAATAGCACAAAATAAAAAATATTTTTATAATCATGCTGCAATATCTATTTTTTGCTGTTATGCGAGGGTAAAGCCTCATCCTGTTCCTATGTGCCCAACTCTGTTGTACCAAAAATTGGCCCTTAGTCCAATAGAGAACATCCATGCCAAGTAGAAGTCGAAACACAACTTTACCATTGTAAGCATCGATCATCAAATAACCATACTTCTTTCATCTTTATTCATTTGCTTTCATATGGATTCAGCATCGCATGGCATTGATTAACTTGCTTTTATATTATGCTATGGCTTCTTTCTTGACAATAACTTGTATTATTGTGTACCCCCACCATCATCAAATCAAATATAAAACAACAAACTAAAGCCTTAGTCCTTACAAACACACTCAAATCCTTCGATATCAATGCGTGCTTTCACATTGTACCTACCTCCATGATAGACTCACTTGCGTGCTAGATTGATCCAGGGTGGTAGAATAAGAAATAGAGCATTGTCATGATGATGCAACCTTAGAAGAGGAGATGACAAGGATTACTTTCTTTTTCCTCCCTTGACTCTCGCTTCGCCAATTGGCAGCAGTTAAAAATTTTCATTTAAACAACATTCATTGCAGGATAAATACAATGCTTTATTTTGTGATGGAGATTGAAGGCCAAGTCCGATTAGAGAATTCACTGAGAAAATTAAAGATACATGCTCATGATGACCAGGTAAAGCACGCTGCATATATTAGCCTAGAATTTCAGGGTTTTCTTTTTTTTCTTTTTTTTTTAATCCTCGTTACAACATTCCTTAGCACCTCTATGGAATGAACTCTATGCTTTTGGTTTTTAAAAAACAAAAGCTTCTCTCACCACACCATGAACGCTAGCACATGGCGAGAACTAGTGGGCCTAAAATTTGAAGACACTCGAGAGCTTCTAAATATACCGTAAAAATTACTCTTCATACCCACATTTTAAATATATATATATATATATCTTATTGTGTAATGACCATTATGCTCTTCATAGTTTCTCTCCTCATTCCCAACCTGAACAAACCCCTCTCTCTCCCTCCCTCCATTTCTCCTTCCGTTCAGCCTATCAGGACCAAATGAAAGCTATTTGTTTGGTCAAAACATGACCGAATAGAGACCCTATATTCGGTCCCATTGGGTAAGAAAAAGCCGGAGGCTAGAGCCTGAGGGGCTTAGCAGAGGGGAGTCGGGACCGGAGGGGTCAAGAGGAGCCAAAGGCTAGAAGGAAGTCGGTGCTCGGAACGGAGGGCTAGAGCGATCGGAGCCGGGGAAGAGAGTCGGTGCCGGAAGGGTCCAGAGCAGTTGGGGTTGGGGAGGAGAGCCGGAGGTCAAGGGGGTCTAGAGTGCCCGATTGACGAGGGCCATCACATTCGTTTGCTGCCATGCCGCGTTATTGCCGCTCACCATTGCTGGCCGGGGAAAGAGAAAGGAAGAGGAAGAGGAGAGAAGGTGTGGAGAGAAAAAAAAAGAATGAGAGAGGGATTTAAGGGTAGTTTAGGAATTTAAATTTTTTTAAAAATTTGAAGGTGTGGGAATAATTTTTGCGGTGTATTTAGAACCTCCAAGACACTCTTGAGTCCAAAGTGGAAGCTATATTCTTTAGCCATATTCTTCAGGCAAATTTACTTCGCTGTGGAAGCTATTTGATCAGTGCTCTTGATCCTTCAAAACAGAAGAAGCAATTTGGACAAATTGATCAGCCCATGTTTCCCAAAAGCGACTTCTCTCCTCTTTTTAAATATATCATTCTGATAAATAAAAATTGAAAAATTTTAGCAAGAATGGAATTGCAAGGTTAAAAGAGGAGAATGAAAAGCCTCATGAAAAGGTAAAGGCCATTAATTAAGAACGGAATGGACAGTTAAAAAGAGCAAACCAAAGGCAGCACTCTGTATTATATGGGACCCATCAAACTCTAAAAGCAAGCATGCATATATTTTTTCTTAGAGTAAGAAAGACATGGTAAAGAAAAGTTGCCAGTTTCCTACAGCTATAAAGCAGTTGTTATACCGTGAGACATCGGCAAGAGCATGACAGCGATGGGAATCCCCCCTAAGTTAATCCCGTAAACATCAATAACTCTACTGTGGATTTAAATAATCTTACAATTTGGACCAACAACGAATACTTCAAAAGAAAAAAAAAAAAAAAAAATACATGGTGAGCTCAGCGAATCCCATGGATACCATTGGCAGCGGAATGTTGAAGCTATCAAACTCCCAGATTAATTTTAATTAGCCTCATAATAATTTTAAAATATAAAAGATTAAACTGAAACAATTAAAAGTTTAGGAATCAAAAAGCCTATTTTTAATTATTTTTTTGATCTTTTGATAAATTTTGAAGAGGAGACGGCTTCTTCCTTTCTCTTATCCACTCTTATTCAATTAATAAAATTGGTGGATAAAGAGCGCAGCGTTGGCAAACTTCCCAACAAGAAGAAGGGATGATGCATGTCTCTAAAGGGATGGATAGATATTTGCTATCATTTCTTGCTTTCATGAGACCCCACAAAGAAAGCAGCAGACCGTAGCGTTTCCAAAACCCCAGTTGAGCTGTTGACTAGTTGGAAAGGCTGGGCAAATTAACACAGAAAGCAACCAACGTTTACATGGAAACAATTCTCTTGGGGTCGAGTTGGAGGTAATCTGTAATGACGTCCGGTGTGAGGTTCATATCAGATGTAAATGGCTTGTCTGAAACGAAAAAAGACAGACAGACATTGCTTTCCTTGTTTCAATTGGTGGGACTTGGATCAAAATTTACCAAGCCGAAACTTTCAATTCAGTTAATAATGAGCAACTTAATTAATTTCATGGTTCCACTGAAGAATATATATATATATATATATATATATATATCTTAGTCTGTTGGTCATGAGCTGCTACCTGTCAAACAGTGAACGTCTCTTTCGAATGCAAATGGCGACGGTTTCTCTTCGTCTGGTCATTAGCGAGCAAAGTTTTAGAAGCTTGAATCTTTGGAAGGGATTGAGTTTTTAGTTGGTGGAATCTCAAACCTACCTCTCGTTTGACAAATGAAAGGATGATAAAGATAAGAAAGAGCCAGATGCAGCGGTTGAGCATCCTTAAGCGAACTTATTGAAGACTCGGCAGTGACGGTGGTCCCAGCTTGAATATAATTTGAAAGGGACTGCTAGCTCAAATATAGCTCTCAAGACAACTCACCGAAGCGAGGATGGAGATGGCAAAGGGATGAATTAGGGGAGGAGAGAGAGGGTACAAAGGAAAAGGTGAGCTACCGACAAAAAAAAAAAAAAAACTTTTGGATTC
>UESW01004166.1:150867-282258 GCA_900491605.1 Calamus simplicifolius | reverse complement strand
TTGAAACAACTCGTACAAGAGATAAAAAGAAAACGGAACATCCCATATGAATTCACTTAATTATAAATTAAGAATTAGTTCCAACAGGGTTGACTAGGAAGAAGAGGCTGTACGTGGAGGAAAAAAATCTCATCAACATGAAAGTTGGTACAAGATCCTTCCAAATCTATTGAATTTTCTTTTTTTTTTTTTCATTTTTTTCTTCTGATATTTTATATTTCTTCTAATGAGAGCTTAAGAAAGAACAATATAAAATTTTTTTTTTCTGATTTTTAAGTAGTTTTCACTTTTATAAGGGATAATTATTTATATTTAAAAAAGGAGGTAACATAATAATATCATATTTTTTATTGTCTATTAGTTTTTACTGTTTATTGTATAAATAAATGTAATAGCATGCAAAAAAACATCATAGGTAGTTAGTCTAGTTTATAGGTTGCACATGTTCTTGCATTTGTATTGGTGATATACATATAATAATACTTATTTTTTTATAGTATTTTTTATTTTTTCTTCATTAATAGCATTAGTATTGAGCATATTTACATTCACATATATGATGCACAAGAAATAAAATGTCAATAATATAGCTTTTTGGTTAACTAAGTTGTTTGTTTCTTAATCCCATTTAAAGATTATCCATAAAAAGAGCACAAAAGAAAAAATATTATCAAGAATCCGTATAATATGTCAATTTATATAAATATGACTAAGAATCTTCAACAATTATCTACTTTAAACAAACCTTTTATGTAACTATGACAACTAGCAATGCATCCTTGGCCTCAACCCAAATTGGCTCTCCCACAACTCTTTTACCTGTCCAACATAGCAAGAATTGCTTTTTCCAGTCTTACACATAACTATTGGGATAGATTGTTATTTGATTACTCATCAAAATTTAATTCACCCCATCACTGAGGAAAGGGCTGCTAAAGAGAACCATTGTTGGATCTACCAACCTGCTCCCATGTTATGCTGTTCTTAATAAAGATCTTTTTAGGTAATTTTATAATCTTAAAAGGATTTGGTATAACTTCAACATTTGTGACTTTATTTTTTATTACTTAGATCTTGTAATTTATCATGCTAAATTATATTACCATCAGTCTAGTCTTACACATGCCTCAATTAAAAAGAAAAAAATAATTATTTTAAGTACCATATGGGTAGACATCTTCCAAATATAATAGTATGCATTACATGAGGTAGAGTTGGCTACATCCAAATATAGCCAAGCTTAGATCCAATTATCTCTTCTCCTTTAGATTCACATAATCTACGAATCTAAAAAAAAAAAAAATGTAATAACTCCAAAATCCATGTAGATTAAAGGGTAGAGAGGTGATCGGATCCTGAACTTGGATATATTCGAATGTAGCCAAGTCTAACTTTGCATTAGATTCTATTTTAATTGTTAAAATAATATAAGGTAATACTAGCCTCATGCACATAGATGCCATAAAATAGTATAAAGAGTCCAACCAATTCTCCAACTGCTTGAATAAAAATAAAACAATTGGAAGCAACTATTTTAGGATACCTATGGGTGTAAATATTTTTTATATAAATAAATTAATTTTTTAAGTTCTAAAACTAGAATTATTTCATAACATGCACATGCATATATATTAAGTAAAATTATTTCAAAATTTATTTACTAGGATTAATAAAGATGGCTATTGAAAAATCTTACCTTTACAATAAGAAGCTAGCTCCATATTCCTACTAGGTCATCCCAAAAAACTACCTATTAAGAAACTTGTCCTGAATTCTCTGCATTGCTTTCTCAGTACATGTCCATATAACTGTAAAATCAATCAGCTAGAATTATTATAAAGTATAATTACTTTTAATATCATTTGAAAAAGGTAAGCATTAAAAAGAAAAACCTGTAGAAGATTATTAGCATTAAAATTCTACATAGTAATACAAAAACCTGTGAAATTCCAGATCATCTTTACAAAAATGATTGATTGTGGTTATAAAAACAGATTTAAGAACAAGTCCTGCCATAGAATTTTGGATGTAGGTCAATGTCACTTTGATTTGGTTTACAATCATCACATTACAAATTCATGCAAGAACAAAGTTATGCAAATAAGTGTTCTAAGTTTGAATTGGGTCATGTGATATAGGAAAAAAGAATGCTTGGTCTGTGTGCAATGCTTCTTCTCTTTGTCCTCATTCTAATTTGTATCTTTCGGTAACATAATCTTGGCTATCTCATCTATTTTATAGCTATATAAGTAATAGTTTGATCAAGATTTAATAATGTATAATACTTGCTTTACTTAATTATAAAGAAGCCAAGAGAGGAGAACAAGGTCCCATCAAGCTTTTACCATCAAGGTAAATTTATTGCTATAAATTTATTTTTATATTTAATTTAAATATTATACTCATATATGATGCCATTATGGCTTTGGTATTTTTGGTATCATTATTTACTATTTAATTAAAAACTTTGTTTGTAGGAAAGAAATGAAGTCATTTTGAAGAGTTTTAGATGGCCACACACAACTGAGGTGGCATGTAGAGTTCTTATTAGTAAAAGTCCATCTAAGATTGTAGGGGCTAATGTTCTTGGGACTGAATTTTGAGAGGTTTCAATTAATGTAGTATGAGTGCGAAAGAAGCCTTTGATAAGGATAGATGGATATCAAAGGACAATAAGTGATGCCTTTAGATCAACAGTTGCATGACCCTTAATTTTTATAAGAAATATTTTTTATTTTTATTTTCTATTAATTTATCTTACTTTTATATGTTGATTATTGGTATTTAAGTTAATTATATATTGTACTTCTATTTTACATATTGAACTTGTTAATAAATGACTTGTAATGCTTGTTCATCATGGGATGCATGATACTTTTATTAGAATTGTGATAGAGAGTTTTAGTATCCTGTTTATAATTAAATGTTTTGTTTTATGTTCATAGATCAAGTACCATAAATTTTTTGTGACTTTTTTGGTTTATAAAGGATTCAAATGAACATGGGTTTGGATTTGTGGATATTGATTTGATTATCTTTTTACATTTGGTTTAATCATGGGCTATTAACTGGCATTTCTTATAAATGATCCAGATGTGCATATGTATTTTTGTTGTTGATTTGATGATCCTTTTACATTTGGTTTAACAATGAGTTATTAATTGATGCCATGTAATTTGAATATATTTATGAATATTGATATATCAGGTGATCTCAAAATAAGAATGAAAAATAAATTTTTAGTATGCTCACACCAAAATTACTAGGTAATCTAATTATTTAAAAAAAGTATTATCGGTGGTTAATCCTACTGGTAAAGGGTATAACTTTTACTAGCATTAACTAGTGCAACTAAAAACATCTTAAATTTAAGTATAAATGATCATTATAAATTTCTATCAGCATTTTGTAGCTGCTGAGGAAAGTTTCTATGGTAAAAGAAAAGTGTTGCTAAATCTTTAAAAAATTGCTGCTAAAATTGCAAATTTTCCAATAGTTAGGAAAAGTCTCACCATATATCAGCAACGGGACTTTTCTTGACACCTCAATAGTGATTGGAACAACGCTTGGAAAAATATCCCTAGCAGTTTTTCATACTTTTAGCAGTGGTTTTGACCACTACCAAAAAACCTTTTTCTTATAATGCGGTTATATAATTAAGATAACAATGCCATATAAGCAAATTTCATAGCTCCTAACAATAAGGTCATATATATTTATTTTGATAATCTAAAATAATGTTATCACTTTGCCATAATTTCATAATCTAGATTATTATATCATTCCATAATAAGTTTAGATATATGATTTATATCTATGCAAAATTTCATTTTTCAGACTTGTTATTAATCGTTACATGTTAGATTTAACACCTTAGTATCTGAACTAGTCATAGCTATACTTCCATCAGTGGCCGGCTACAAGGTATTACACTATATATGATAATCTCAATTCCTGCCATATACGCAGTACATCACTAGAACATATACTCACCATAGTACACAATGCATGACTAGATAATATATTCGTCACACTATATAAGGCGTCACTAGGCCATACTCTTACCATAGTTCATAATATGTCATTAGGCAATACTCCTGCTTGCTACAATATGCAAGGTGTCACTAGGCCATACTTTCGCCATGGTACACAGTTGCTAGGCCATACTCTTACTATAATATGCAAGGCATCACCATACTCTTGCCGTAGTATGCAGTAAGTCACTAGGCCATACTCTTGCTATAGTACACAAGGCGTAACTAAACCATACTTTCACCATAATATGTAATGAGTCATTAGGCCATACCCTCACCACAATACATAAGGTGTCACTAGGCAATCTCTCACCATCGTACATAAAGTGTCACTATGCTATACTCCCACCATAGTATGCAGTACATCACTAGGCAATATTCTCACCTCAATTTGTAGTGCATCATTATGCAATACTCTTACCATAATATGTAATGTGTCACTAGCCAATACTCTTGCCACAGTATGCAATGCATCACTATGCCATACCTTACCATAATATGCAAGGTGTCAGTAGGCAATAATATCACTGTAATACACAATGCATCACTAGGCAATACCTTTACTATAATGCATAGTGCATTACTAAGCAATAACCTGACGTGATGAGTTCAGAAGCTCTCAATCGATGTTATATTTCCACATCAACATTATTTAAATAAGAAATTAGATTCATAGTTTCATAATTCATGGTAATAATATATCTTGGATATTTAGATAGTATGGGCAATCATGTAATAACAGTACAATCATGCAAGTAATTATGATTGGGATTTCTTATTTTCATTGGAGTACAAAAATCAAAATAACAATCTAGTTGCAGGCCCACCTAACATAACTGTTACCCTACAATTAATTAGCGTAACAACAATTAAAAATTAGCACTTCAATTAATTGAATGCCTAATTCAATATTTTCTTTCCTAAATTTTTTCTAGAAGTTTTAATTCATTTCTTCCACCCTGACTTAACTTCCCATAGCCTACATATAATAATTAAAGATTAATGAAAACTAAATCAAGAATGCTAGCTTAAACGGTAGGAATGTCTCCTTTTTTATACCCAAATTAATTCTAAATTAATAAAACCTGATAATTGACCCACTTGTAATTTCTTAAAAAAATATCTCTTAAATTTTGATTTTCTAATTTTTAACTTTTCAACCTTGATGCTAAACCTAATTTATACATAATCTATTAATTTAATAATAATAAGGGAGGGTTAGATTCTTACCTTTATTATATAGCTAGAGAGAGAAAGTTAGAATGGAGAGAGAAAGAAAATTACAAAATCAATTAAATAAAAGAGGGGAATAAAGAGTGAAATAAGGCGCCATCCCCTCTTCACTATACCCACCTCAAAGAGAGAGAGAGAGAGAGAGAGAGAGGAAAGCGAGAGTGAGTGAGAGAAGAGGTAGAGGGAAGAGAGAGGGAAATAGAGAGAAAGGGAGGAGAGAGAGAGCAACAACGGCGATCGAAGACCATCGCACAGCTAGAGGAACTCTTCTGGATATCATCGCAAGCAAGAGAGGAAGAGAGAGCATCGGATGGGAAGAAGAGGGAGAGGAAGAGAAAGAGAAGTAGAGGAGATCAGGTAGCGTGTCTCTACTCCATCACTTCCCCCATTACTTGATTGTGTCTTGGGTGGTGATGCGAGCAGCAACAATATCCAATCGCTCGAAGCCAAGAGAGAGATAGAGAGAGAGAGAAGAAGAAGAAGAAGAAGAAGAGAGGGAGATAGGAGGCGATGAGGGAAATGGGTTGATGGCTCGCAGCATGACGATAGGAAAGGCAACTTCAATGGGTGCTGCCCCCCTATTTGCACCTTTGTTGCCCAGATATAGCAATCCAAGAGGGGAGTGAATTGGGTTCTTTAAAAATTAATTAACTAGCAAATATGTGCACTTAGATTTTCTTTCACAAATAAGTAGAGTGTAGTGAGGTGAGGATAATAAGCAAATAACCACAGAAGATATCACACACAAACACACAAGATTTATAGTGGTTCGACACTAAACTCAGTACTTACATCCACTCCCCAAGAACCAATTGGGAATTTTACTAACACCACTAGCCTACCTGACTAGCAAGCTTATTTCGGGCACAAGCAAGCCTTACAAATACACTCACGGGTAGATTTCTATCCTCACACGTTTCACAACTATGAAACACAAATCAAAGCACAATAATGTAATGTTTATACAAGATGCTCCTAAAGATTAATCATATATTTAAAAAGAAATACTTTACAACTTGAATAACACAACACGAGGTGACTTCTTTCTTTAAGTGCGCAGCAATAATAATGAAGCCTTCGTGGAAGCCTTGAATGCTCTTCAAGAAAGATTGTTGGAGCTTTTACACACCCCCAAGAATGGGAAGTAAATGCACTCAAAATGCTTTTGAAAACAATCAATGCCGCTCTACAACTTTCTTTCAAGAATGAAACTCTCTTTCAAAGTATTTTTCTTTCTCTTTTTCTTTCTTTTTTTCAAAGATTTCTCTTTTCTTTTTCCTCTCTTTCTTTTCTTCTTGTATCTCTCTTTGAATCGCTGTTCAAGAAGGTATTTATACATAGCAAAATAATATAGATGTTGTGAAATAAGAAAACAAAATAGAATGCATTTAGCCATTGAGAAATAGCTGTTGCAATAATTTTCTTAACATATCAGTTGTCTAATCGGTTGGCTAATCTCAGATTCAAAGCCAAATTATGAGACAAACCTGAGACCAAACAAAAATCGATTGTTCGGGTTCCAAAATTGGTTGCCCAAGGAAAGGCATCAAAAAGAGTTAGACGCCCAGCTCCAGAAATCGATTGCCCAACAAAAAGTGATGGAGTTAGGCACCCAAAGGATCCAGCCGGTCTTCCAACAAAAGTTTCTTGAGAAATCAGATGCCCAACACCAAAAGTTTGTCTCCCAACAAAAAGGCAATATAAAGATTGGACGCCCAATAAGTTCAATCGGTCATCCAACTTTCTTTTCAAAAAAAATGTCTCAAGGGAAGACAAAGAGCCAAAGGATTTCGGTCGACAGATCTTGGGAGTTGGTCATCCAATAAAAAGGCAAGACAACATTGGACGCCCAACTAGTTCAATCGGTCATTCAACTTTCTTTTCAAGAAAAATGTCTCAAAGGGAAGACAGAGAGCAAAAGGATTTTGGTCACCCAGCATTGGAGATTGGTCATCCAATGCACATCTCAAAATGATCTCAAAGGAAGAACCTAGAGCAACAAGAAATTGGTCTTCCAATGCAGGCAACCGGTCGGCTAATAAATACCAAAAAATGTTTCGGAAGAGGAACATAGAGCAACAAAAAAATTTGGTTGGCCAATATTGAAAATCCGATCGTCCAATAAACACTCAAAATTGTTCTGGCACTCTTCTAACTTCAGAAAAATATTCAAAACACGTAGAAGTTAAATAAGAACTTTGCAATCCAAGAGAAAAAGGTTTGGTTGTTGAGTTTTGTATAAATGAATTGTAAAATAAATAAATCCAGTTCAAGATAATGCAAATATAATTAAACTTAAAAGTCATTTTGGCAAGTAAATTGTTCAAACAATAAGTGTACACAGGTACATGAAAAACTATTAGTGGTCATGAAATTCAAGTCCTTTGAAAAATTTATTTTGCACTATAAACTCTTTGAAAATAATTTATCTTGAAAAGCACATACATATAATTAATGCTTTACCTGCGTTACATTTCATTTGATTTGAAATTTACCTTGAACTGAAGGAAACATCTTCTTTCATGATGAATAACCTGGAATTACTTAAACTCAATAATAATTTGATTAGTATAATACTTAATTATTTTATATTCATCAAAATCAATAAGAGGCCAAGAATCTTCACCTTTTTTATGATGACAAAACCATTAAGTATTCAATAAGATATAATGAATATCAAATTGTAACATTCCTTGGAACTTTGAAGTAAAAGACAATGCGTGCCAAAACTTAGTGTATTGTGCCAAAACTTTAAATTCAAAAATACATAAGCCATGATATTTGAAAGATAAATGCATAACTCCCCCTTTGGTTTTGAAACATAGAATTTTTCAAAAATAGAGTACATGTTTCAAGTTCTTTCCAAAGTAAAAATAGAGGAATGAGGTAAATGCAATTTCATTTTTCCAAATACTATTTGAAGAGAAAACAAAATGTATTCGTTCCATTTCTCCTCCTTTCAAAAATTTAAAAATTAATGTATGCATTTCATTTGATACTACTTAAAAAAATATGAAATCAATGTATGCATTCCATTTCTTCCCCTTTTTGTCATCAATCAAAAAGAAAGTGAAAGGATATGCATGTATTCACTGTATGTCTTTTCTTCAAGGAATGAAATAAGTAGATCAAATAATAATCATGTAAAGATAAGCATTATATTTTATACATTAAGCAAATAATACAAGGTACAAACTATCACATACATCAAAGTTTTACACACATACAAGCCAATAAAAATATTGGTTCTTAGCAGTAAAAAGAAGTCATACAGTCCAACAACAAGATCAAACATAGAATTAGTCTAGAATATCAATTCAAGAGGAGGAAGATCAACGAGAGCGATCACGTCCAGAAGGACGAGATGAAGCCAGATGAGGAGCTGGTCGGTGAAAAGGATCTTATTTCTGTGAAGATAGCTGAGTGATGAAACTATGAATGTCCTAAGAAATACTGTGACATTAGAAAATAATATTTGAAAGGCAAGTGAGAGCAGACTGAACTGTTTCAGTTCGGACTCAAAATGTTGCAATCTCAGTACTCACCACACTGGCACTCTCCAACAAGGAATTTATGTCGTTTCACAGCTTGAAAATTTTAGCAAAGATTTTTGTGATATACACCATCTCACCATAATTAAATGCTTTTCCCTTAATAACATTGACATTATCCTGTAGATCATGTACACTCAATTTAATCTTAGTCAGGGAAGCAAACATGAATGAGATGTGGGAAACAGTGGATGAATCAGTAGAATAAGAAGATGAGCTAGTCCTAAATCCTCCAATGGAAACAACATCAGAAATCCTTCAAACCAAAGTGTCCATATCATCTGGATCAATCTTGGCAATGATAGGATGATTTAGTTGCAAAGGATTCTGGACAGGTGGTGGATCATGAGATGGGTCATCAGATGGATTATTGTCAATGGAAGGATTGTCATCAATGGAAGGAGTGGGGTCAATGGTCATAAGATCATTTACTTTAAACATATAAGGATAATTAGTAGAAGGATCAACAAAACCACGATAAGAGGGAAATGCTTGAGGTCCAGCAGAATAACCATGAGGTAGCGAAGGTCCCTCCCCCTGGACAGATGTAGAAGGGTCTTGCATCTTCCATTTGTTTCTTGTCCATTGGCCATCTATCTTAGAAATTTCCATACAAATTAGGGTACACTCATTATAGAATCAGTATTGCTAAGGTGATAGACATTCTCACCTTTAACTCTAACTCCAAAATGTGTAAAAATGTGGGTGAGAAGTAGGCCATAGAGTAGGGCTGCTCTAGGTCTACCTACTGCTTCCTTCATAATAAATCATTATCCTGTGTAGGTTCAAGGGAATATGACTAACTATATGGAACATAATTTTCAAGTCTCTGTCATTCACATAATCAAAGCTGCTACTTCTAGAAGTAATACATCTAGAAATTATGTTGTGCAGCAACCTCATTTCAACATTCAAGTCTTTGGCAAATCTTATCAACATGTGAAGCATTGTCAATGCCAAGAATAACTTCCATTCTATAGTGTTTACTTTCAGGTGAATCCTCAATCAGTCCTCTAGCAAGAACATGCAAAATGGCTCCTAATGTATCTTCATTCAATTCAATTTTAACACCTTTAACAATAGAAGATACAAAACCACCACCAAAGCTAATATTATGGTAGAAAATCTTCACAAGATTAGGGTAAATAGGAAGGTTTGTTTTAAGCATGAACTCCCAACCTTGAAATGCTAACATATTATCAATTTCAAAATTTTTAGTTGCTATAAAATTATTGTTGCCTAGATGTAGCAACCCAAGAGGGGGGGCGGGGGCTGAATTGGGTTTCTTAAAAATTTATTTACTAGAAAGTATGTGCTCTTATATTTTCTTTCATAGAATAAATAATGTGTAGTGATGTGAGGTTAATATGAAAACAATCATAGATAATATCATACACAAACACACCAAGATTTAATGTGGTTCGGCACTAAACCCGACACCTACGTCCACACCCCAAGAGCCTCTTGGAAATTCATTAAACATCACTAGCCTACCTGGTTAGCAAGCATGTTTTCGGGCACAAGCGAGCCTTACAAATACACATAAGGGTAGGCCTCTACCCTCACACGTTTCATAATTGTGAAACACAAATTAAAGGACAATAAATGTAATGTTTATATAATATGCTCCTAATAAATGAGCAGATAATCAACAAGATATATTTAGCAACTTGAAGAGCTCAACACAGATAGCTTCTTTCTTTAAGTGCGCAGCAATAATAATGAAGCCTTCGTGAAAGCCTTGAATGCTCTTCAAAGAGGGTTGTTGGAGCTTTAATACCACGCCAAGAATTAGCAAGAAATGCACTTCAGTGGCTTTGAAACAATGAATACAACTCTCCAATAAATCAAAACAAATCTCTCTTTCAAAATAATATTTCTCTTTTCCACTCTTGTATTTTTCACCCCGAATCACTGTTCAACTAGCACATATATATACCCAAAAGAAAAATGTAGCCATTATGTGAACATTGTGAGATAGAACAGAGAGAGAGAGAGAGAGAGCAAGCATGCAACACTTGAAAGCCTAACTCAGGAGTCTGGCCGTCTAAGGCACAAGGCTGGTTGTCTAACTCTAGAGTTAGACACCCAAGATCCAAGCTGGTCTCCCAGCATTTGGAATATGTGAATGCCAAGGAGAAGGCCACAAAGAAGTCCGATCTTCCAACTAGAGAGTCAGAAGCCTAACAATGAGGTTCGGTCTTCCAATCAACAGAGTTGGAAGCCTAAGTGAGATATCAGTAAGCCACAAACCAAAACTAAGAGAAATCCAGTTGTTCGGATGAAAAAATTGGAAGCCCAACTCTTGAAACTAGTAGGCCAATAGAGGCCATTGGAATCCTAACGTACAAGCCCGACCACCCAATTCTTCAGACAAGAGGGAGCCAGGAAGACAAACCGAAGGCAACGCAAAGCCGGTTAACCAAAGACACCAACCGGACATCCAACAAAAGCCAAGTTGGATGGCTAACATGCAAAGCTAGTCACCCAACTCCAATGAAAATAGGGAGAAGCTGAAGGCCTCTGGGAACCAATCAACCATCCAAAAATCGATTGGCAGGGTGGAAAGTTGGGAGTCCAACAATGGAGTCCGATCTTCCAACTCCACCACTCGGTCTTCCAAACTTTTGAATGCATGGGCTGCCAAGGAGCAACAAGCCAAAGCTCATTGGAAATTGGCCAGCCAGATGAAATTGGAAGCCCAATGCTAAGTCCTGGTCTTCCAACATCAAGTCTCGGTCATCCAACTTCAAATCACAATGAAGCCAGCACAAGAGAAATAGAGAGGCATTGAAAGTCAGTCGGTCAGCACAAGCTCCCGGTTGGCCGATCTCAAGTTCCAGTGAAGCCAGCAAAGAAAAACAACAAGCCATGGAAAACCGATTGGCCAGCACAGCTCCTGGTCACCCGATCTTTGAGGCCAAGATAGTGCTAGGAAGAAACCAAAGGGCTTTTAAATCTGGTCGCCCGATTAAATATTTGGTTGGCTAACTCTTGAGGAAAAAAATTAGTGCGAGGTAGAAACCAAGTCATATTTAAGTCCGATTGCTAAATCTTAAAATCAATCATCCAATGAACTCTTTTTAAACATTACTTTAGCACATATTCAACTTCAGAAAGAAGTTCAAAGCAATGTAGAATTTTAAATGAGAGCTTGTAAACTGATTGAATCCAGTTCAAGACAATGCAAATATAATTAAAATTAAAAGTCATTTTGATAAGTAAGCCATCCAAATATAAAACACATGAAAATCATTTAGTGGTCATGAAATCTAAGTTCTTTGAAAAATAATTTATTCACCACAAACCTTTTAAAGATAAATCAATTTGGAAAGCATATTGATACTTTACCTGCATTACCTTTTATCTTGAATCATAATTTATCTTAGATTGAAGCAAGTGTATTCTTTCATCATGAGTAACCTAAATAGATTAATCTTAACAAAGATGATATTAGTACAATACTTAATTATTTTGTTATTCATCAAAATCAATGTGAGGTCAATAATCTTTTCCTTTTTGATGATAACAAAATCATTAAGTATTCAATAAGAGATAAATAGTTTCAAATTAAAGCATTCCTTGGAATTTTGAAGAGTAAGACAATGCGTGCTGAAAGTTTGTGTAGTGTGCTGAGACTTTGATTTTTAAAAGTATATAGGCTATAATATTCAATAGATACATTGCATAACTCCCCCATTGGCTTTAAAACAAGAAAATTTTCAAAAGTAGAGTACATAGGTATAGTGTATATGCAATTCTATTTTTCAAAATAACTTTTCAAAGCATGATGATCAGAATGTATGCATTCCATTTCTCCCAAAATAAATTTTCAAAACATGAAGATCAGAATGTATGCATTTCATTTCTCCTTAAAATAAAATTTTAAAACATGAAGATCAGAATGTATGCGTTCCATTTCTCCCCCTTTTTGTCATCAATCAAAAAGAAGGTGAAAGGATGTGCATTTTTCACTGTATGTCTTTTCTTCAAGGAATGAAATAATTATAGCAAGTAATAACAATGCAAGGATAAGCATAAAGGTTGCATCATCAAGTAGATAATATAGAGTACAGATCAAGTTATAAAGTTTTTACAGTCATACAATTCAGTCATTAATATTTTACAAGCCAATGACAATATTGGTCCTTAACAGTAAGCAGAGATTATACAAACCAACAACAGAATTAAAAAACATAGGTCCAGAAGTATCATAACATCAGTCAATAACTTCAAATTGAGAAGAAGAAGAAGATCCATGACCATGTCTGAAAGGATGAGATGAATCCAGATGAGGAGCAGGTAGATGAAAGGGATCTTCATCCTACGGAGACAATTAAGAGATGAAACCCTATATTTTTTGTGACATGCTGTAGCATTCAGAAACAATCTTGAAAACATTATCAAGAGCAGACTGAGCTTTTTCAGTATGCACACGAAAAGTAGCAATCTCAGTACTTGCAATGCCTGCACTATCCAATATAGAATTCATATCATTTCTCAACTTAGAAATTTCAGCAAAGATTTTGATAATATCCACCATCTCACCATAATCGAATGCTTTTTCCTTAATTACACCGACATTATGCCGTAACTCCCATAAACTCCATTTAATTTCATTCAGGGAAGCAAACATGAAAGAGTTGTGGGGAACAATGAAAGTTTTAGAAGAGCAAGAAAAGTTGGTCCTAGATCCACTAATAGAGACAACATCAGAAATCCTTTGAACTAGAGTGTTCATGTCATCCGGGTCAATTTTAGCAATAATAGGATGACTTGATTGAGAAGGATTCTGGATAGGTGGTGGATCATTAGGTGGATTTGGATCAGCAGAAGGATTATTGACAAAGGAATGATTAACATTAATAGAAGGAGTGGGATCAATGGTCATAAAATCATTTGCTTCAAACACATAAGAATAATTGATGGTAGGGTCAACAAAAATCTGAGATGAAGTAGGAAAATTTTGAGGTTCAGCAGAAAGGTTATGAGGCATAGCAGATCCCTCCCCTTGGACAGGTGCAGAAGGATTTGCACCTTCCCTTTGTTTCTAGTCCATTGGTCGTCTACCTTAGTGATCCCCATACGAATCAAGGTATGCTCATTGTAGACATCGGTAGAGCTAAGGTTAAAAAAAGTCTCAACATTTACATTAACTCCAAAAATGTGTAAAACATGGGTGAGAAGAAGGCCGTAGGGTAGGGCTGCTCTAGGTCTAGTTAAAGCTTCTTTCATGACACAGAGCATTAAGCTGGATAGGTTTAAAGAAAATTTGTTCACCATATAAAACATAATATCTAAGTCACGGTCATTTACATAATCAAAACTACCACTTCTAGGGGTAAGACATCGAGAAATTATATTGTGCAGCAGCCTCATTTCAATATTCAAATATTTGGCAAAAATATGATCAATATTTGAAGCATCCTCAATGCCAAAAATAATTTCCATTTTGTACTTTTTACGTTCAAGAGTGTCTTCAAACTCATCATTAGCAGGAATATTCAGAATTTCTTCTAATCTATCTTCATTAAGATCAATTCTAACATCTTTAACAATTGAAGATACACTACCATCACCAAAACTAATATTATGGTAAAAGATTTTCACAAGATCAGGATAAATGGGAAGGTTTGTCGTAAGCAAGAACTCCCAACCTTGAAATATCAATAAATCACCAAGTTCAAAGCTTTTCATAGCTAGAAAATTAAAATCAACAAATCTACCAAATGCTACAGATCTCCTAATCATGGATTGGAAACATGAAGAGTTAGAGGGAGTGCACTCACTAATGCCTAGGAAAGAAGATGCGCCACATCCCATTTTCATTTTGGGGGCCATCACTACAGTAAAAAAAGGGTTTTTCGATCCTTTTTTCCGACGCTAGGGTAAAGCATCGTGAGTTCCCAAAAACTGCTGACGCTATTAAATAGCGTCGTTAAGCGTCGGTAGATGACGATGCTTACTAGCATTGGGATGAAATTATATATACTCGCGATCGGTGCCCTAGCTTCCTCCCTTCCCTCGCGTGCGATTGGTGCCCTAGCTCCCGCCCGCACCCGCCTCCCCGCTGCCTTCTTATTCCGATCATTTTCCGCCGCCCGCCGATCTTCGTGGACGGACGCTCGAAGTTCCAATCCTCCCACAAATCCATCTATCAGAAGATATGAGCACGTAAACTTCTCTCTCTTCTCTCGTTCACTCCTCACGAAGCATTTCCATGGCCTTATTCTCTCCCCTTCCCACCGCCCTCTCCACCTTATCCTCAAAACCTCTTCTCTCCCCCAAACCCCATCTCACCCTCCGTCCCAAGAGAAATCTCTCCTTGTTCGTCACAAGATCTTCTCCAGATAATGGAGTAGGAATGGTGGGGTCTGCTGCTGTAGAGGAGAAGGTGGACAAGAAGCAAGAATCCCCTCCTATTGATCTGAAAGAGGAGAAGTTGGAAGAGGGGAAGAAGGAGGAGTCCCCTCTGGATTCTAATGATGCTGCGGTGGAGGTGAAATTGCACATGTTCAAGGACCCGAGATGGGTGGGAGGAACCTGGGATTTGAAGCACTTCGAGAAGGATGGCGAGATTGATTGGGATTCTATCTTAGATGCCGGTGAGACTGTAGTTATAATTTAAGCTGCTTCTTTTATAATTAGAATAAAAATGGGCTCTTTCTTCCAAGTAACATATTTTTAATTAATAGATTCTTGCGTTTAGTTTCTAAATTTTGGTTTAATAGAGTTTTTTATTTTTATTTTCCTTTATATGATTTTTTGCTGTAAGAGCTTAATTTGACAGAAGATTTTTTGTTGATGCGTTTTCTTAATTTGCAACGGAGAACAGTTCTAGGAGGAGAAAAAGGGAACTCATGATAACCTTGAAATTGTTCTTAGAATTTATCAAGGATCCACAAAGCTTTCTGAATCATGGTGAGATGGTGAGTGGTATATATTCATTTGAATAATCCTTTGATTGGAATGGGATTTTCGTAAAGTATAAAATAATCCTTTGATTGGAATGGGATTTTTAGTTACAATAATAATATAAAAAGGAAATCACCATTTTGTAAACATTGTCCAGTCCCTGTCAAATTGTTCTCAGATACTAAACTTGTGATGCAACTTAAGATTTCTCTGTTGTTCTGGAGATGAGATGATTCATCTATATATGAACCCAAGGGTTTCAGCACTAGAATCTAACATAAACCCCACCAGTAGAGGCTGTGAATCTAGGAGGTGAACTTAGATATGATTCATCATTTGATAAGCTCTATTCAAATTTAAGATATCTTTGACAATTTTATGAAAATTGTACAATTCAAAGGAGAAATCCAGGTCCAATTTCCTTGTATTTTCCACCAACTTTTCTGAAATGTGGTAGAATTGATGTCTCCCCAACCCACTAGAACTGTGATATTTCATGTTCGTACTAAAATTCATTTGTCAAGATATGCTGCTTCATTGATATCATGCATCAAAATATGTACGACTAGCAAATGTATGAGTTTATGAGAACATTTCTCAGCTAAGAATTGTCTGTAAGCCCAAAGAAAGCACACATATTTTGGCTGTGGTGTGTCGCTAGCAGTTTCATTCAAGAAGGTAGAATAGGTAGTAAATACTAATGTTTATTTTTTTGCTAGCACAGAGTAGCCAACAGGAGTATTTGAAATTTATATAGTTCTTGGTTGGGGGGGGGGGGGTTGGGAAGGTGCCGATGCTTTAAAGCGTTGGAAAAAACATTAAGTTTTCGATGCTTTAAAGCGTCGGCATATTCTGACGTTGATACCGACGCTTTTAAAAAGCGTCGGGATTCCGCGTCTTCACTCCCTGTATCCCGACGCTTTAAAAAGCATCGGGATGATATTTCTTTGACGCTTTTTAGCATCGGAAAATATTATTTTTAGCATCAAAAAATGCTAAATTTGTTGTAGTGCATGATCCAAGAGCTTTTAAGAACAAGAAGATTGGAAGTTGAATGAAGAAGAGAAGTTTGAGATGAAGAATCACGGCTTGGAGAAAGAGTTGCAGGGAATGAAGAAAGAGAGCAACCGGCCATTAGTCCAACTGACCAAAAGATCTAAAGGTTAGATGACCAAAAATGAAAAGCTGGGCATCCAAAAGGTGGGATCTAGTCGTCCAGCAATAAAGATGGATGACCGATTTAGTGGATTTGGTCATCCACTTCCAAAAGTGGATGGCCAGAAATCCAAAATTGGATGGCCAGGGATGGTCATGCAGAGATGAATTTCATTCATTCAAAGATTGATTGAAACAATTCAAAATTAATCCAAGAAAAATTTTAAAAATAAGAAACATGAAGATTAAGCGGTGGGGATTCATATGATATAATTTTCATGCAAAGATAATAACATAAGAGAGTACATAAATTAATCAGTCATAACAACTCATTAGATAGTAGGATCAAGCATAACAAGCTCCCTTCTAATTTTATAAAATTTTGATTCATCAAGGGGTTTTGTGAAAATATCAGTGAGCTGCAAATTAGTTCATACATGTTGAAGCATAATATCACTATTATTAACATGATCTCTAATAAAATAATGCCTAATCTCTATGTGTTTTGTTCTAGAGTGTTGAATGAAATTCTTAGTTAGATTGATAGCACTAGTATTATCGCATTTTATTGGAATGTTTTTAAGTTTATTGCCATAGTCTTCTAGTTATTGTTTAATTCATAAGATTTGACACAATAACTTTCACCTGCAATGTACTCAGCCTCAGCTGTGGACAATTCCATTGAAGTTTGTTTCTTGCTAAACCAAGAGATTAAATTAACACCTAGAAATTGGTAAGTTCCACTAATAGATTTTTTATCTAATTTACAAAGTCTAAATCAGTGTATTCTATTAAGTCGATACTAGATTATTTGTCATACCATAAGCCTAAGTTTATTGTACCACTCAAATATTTAAAGATTCTTTTAACAGCTAATAAATGAGGTTTCTTAGGGTTCGCTTGATATCTAGCACACATACAAATACTGAACAATATATCTGTTTACTAGCAGTTAAATATAATAAAGATTCTATCATGCCTTTATACAATATTACATCAATACTCATATTAGTACTACAAGAATCTAATCTACAAGAAAAGCTCATAGGTGTACCGATATTTAAAATTCTTTTCAACATTTCTTTGATATATACTTTGGCAAATGAAGATTCCTTCATTATTTTGCTTGATTTGTAGATCCAAAAAATAATTTAACTCTTCCATCATGCTCATCTCGAACTCACCCTGCATAAGCTTTGCAAAATCTTGACATAATAGTTTATTAGTAGCACCAAAAATGATGTCATCAATATAAATCTAAACAATAAGCATATCATCATTTTCTTTCTTAATGAATAATGTTGTATCAATATTTCTTTAATAAATTTATTGCTAATCAAGAATTTGCTTAATCGATCATACCACGCTAGAGGAGCTTGTTTCAAACCATACAATGCTTTATTCAATTTAAAAATATGGTTTAAAAATAAGTGGTTCTTAATTCCTAGTGGTTGTTCAACAAACACTTGTTCAGTAATATATCCATTAAGGAAAGCACTCTTAACATCCATTTGATATAACTTGAAATTCATGAAGCATGTAAAAGCATGTAACAATCTAATAGCTTCTAGTCTAGCAATAGAAGCAAAAGTTTCATCAAAATTAATTTTTTCTTCCTGACTGTAACCTTTTGCTATTAGTCTTTCTTTATTCGTAACTATGTTACCATGCTCATCCAATTTGTTTCTAAATACCCATTTAGTCCCAATAATGGAATGATCATGAGGTCTATCTACTAATGTCCATACATTATTTCTTTTAAATTGGTTCAATTCATCATGCATAGCATTGATCCATTCTATATCATCCTTAGCATCATCAAAGCATTTAGATTCAATATAAGAAACAAATGCTAAGTTATTGTATGCATATCTAAATGAAGATCTAGTTCTAACGCCATGTGAGAGATCACCAATGATAAATTCCTTAGGATGATTATGTACATGCCTCCAACCTCTTTCTAAGTCATGATTACCTTGAGGTTCTTCATGATTTATAATATCATTTACCTCCTCTTGATTGGCTTGAACAATTGAGTCCTCCTTTTCTTCCAAAGTAAGTTCCTTCACTTGATTTTCTATTTTTCTGCATCATCAATAGCCTTTCTCTCCCTTGATGAAAGATCATTAGTTTCATCAAATACAACATGAATAGATTCCTCAACAACTAAGGTATTTTTATTGAAAACTCTATAAGCTCTACTAGATACACTTGCAAAAGCTAACTGAATTCATCACAAAATTTAAAGAGGAAAGAGAACCAAATGTACTATCTGATAAGAACAAAGTCTGACATGCTTGCCTACAGATATTCAAGTATAGTAAAGTATCAGAATGATCCATGTGTCAAAAATTCAAAATTTTAGGTTTCTATGTAGACTATATCTGGTTTTAAATTTATTTGTGCTTACTAAAATCAGCAGATATTTGAACCTAAGTTTTGCAATAAATTTGGATAGTTTCCACATGTTTACACTGAATTTTAGGGTGCATCAACATCAAAATTTTGTTGGTTAGCATAATTGAATTTCAAAAACCCAAGAAAAGGGTATCACTAGTTTGGTGCATGGCATGAACCCCAGTGGCATCTCGACACACACACACACATATTTTCAAATGATATTTTTCTGTAACCCATAATAATGTGATATCTTTTGTCAATTTTCATGCATGTGATCTAGAAACTACAAATGGATGATGGATGACCATGTGAGGTAAAAGAAATATCAAAACTCTCCAGAGGGCTTAACTAAAAGATGGTCTGCTAACGAGCATGAGAGGTATGAAGTACACCATTGGGTTTGTTTCTCTTCAATATTGTTTGCAATTTCCCACTTAGAACTTATATGAAGTATTGGATGATTTTGATGTGGATTAGTAGAAAACCACTACATCACAAGCTTTATGTTATTCCTGTTTTCCCTTCATCTATTTGGAAATGTGGCCTTACACAAATCATTACAGAAAATACAGTCTACTGAGGGACAAAACGACATGATATTTTATGTAAATAAGCATAACTTTGCTTTGAGAAAAGCTGTTTTGAACTCAATCATGGTTGAGTTTGCAGCCAATGTGGGTTTTCAAGAGAAGATGGCAGAGTAAAAAATTCACAAACATATTTTAGATATATAATGCATTTCTAAGAATATACAGGGCATTTCAAATATATTTATATTTAGGTACACTCCCTATCATATTTATTTTCTATCAAGTAATTTCTGATTATTGGATATTTTCCTTGACCAAGGATTGCTGTAAACACATATTTGGTCCACAATTTGTAAAAGTTCAGGTCAAATTATTAGCATGCCCAGTTTTGTAACATTTTTATTAGGTTTGAAATTATTTGTGTTGTTGCCAGATCACTGTCCTCGAACGTCGGCATGCATCCGGTCGCCTCCTCCAGCGAGCTCGGGATCCTCCCAAGCACCTTGTGCTTGTGGGCCTGCAAACAAGTCCGGGGATCGAGGTTTCAGCGATCCTCCGATGCTCAAGTTAGTGCTCTGGGCAATAGCCATGAGCTTGAGGAAGCTCGAAAGTGAGAGAAGAAGAGAGAGGCTTAGAGCCGTGCTCTCTGTGAGCAAGAATGAGCGTTTAGGAGTGGGATGAGTTCGTTACCTGGTCGGGGGTCCTTCTTACCCATTTTATAGATGCTTAGAGTTTGTCTAGCTTGAGTGGTTGAGGCTCCATAATGTTGACTTGTCAGAGCATTAATTGATGGCAACAACAGTGGAGCTTATCTTCAATGATGTGTCAGGCTGCAGGCTGTGTTCCGTCAGAGTAGGCGGCAGCTGGTTGACAGGTGCTATTTTGGTTTGAAGTTATCGCAGACTGTTGTAGGGCATGGCTGACCGTTATGGCGCTTGCCAGACGTGTCCCCTACGTGCTTGGCTTGGACGGTTGTTGTAGGAGATAGTGGACCATATGGTCACCACAGACGGTTGGTGGATCACGTGGCTGTGTTAGGCAGCTCGAGGTAGCTGGATACGCGGTCCGGGGCCGAGTGGGAAGTCGGGTCCGAGGCAGTTGAGGCGGAGGCTGACTGGAGCCGAGGTGGGAGCCGGGGTGAGGCCGACTTGGATGAAGTCGGGGCCAAGGGGAGCCACGAGGCGAGAGGACCTCAGTGCTGGGAGCCGAGGCTGAGGCCGAGCAGGAGCTGGCTCCATGCGGAGGAGAGAGAAAAGGTGATGGACGAGGGGAAGGCCGAGCTGCCAAGTCTGGATGCTGTCATTGTGGCCCATGTCTGAAGGGACCTCGGAGGCCGAGGCCGAGGCCGGGTACCTCGGAGGCTAAAGCAGGGCTCCGTCAGTTTCCTTCACGGTTCTCTAACGGCATTGGATCAGTCACATCAGATGCTCCCTCGCCCTGAGATGAAGCAAGCCCACCCCAGCAAGGCGAAAGGGGCGTCACCTCCCAAGTGGCCGATCCCCTGACTTTGGGTCTTTAACTTTTGACATGAAGTTTGGATGTGGGTCCCGTCTACATGCCATTGAGGCAGAGAGCCAATGAGGCTGCAATGATGCCGCTGAGGAAGAGGGAGTCGTTGAGGCTGCAATAATGCTGCGGAGGCAGAGATAAGCCGTTGAGGTTGAAATAAAATTCGAAGTAGAAATAGAGCCGCGGGAACTGAAATAAAATTACCGAAGCAGAAATAGAGCCGTGGGGGCTGAAATAAAATTGCCTCGAGTGTCTGTGTGCTGGTCCGGGAGGTGACTCAAGTGGGTACGGGCTGTTAGGGATATGAACCGACTCGGGGCGTATGCTAGCTAGGTGAGTGGTATCTGTTAGCCGCCATACCATCGAGCTACTCCAGAACTGCCTCGAGGGTTTCATGGCGGCCCGAGGGGTGACTCAAGGTCGCTGGAATCGTAGGTCTTGAACCGCCCATGTTTGGTGTCAACGCCGGAGTCAGTTTTTGGCCTTTGGTGCCGAGCTGGCCTCGGGCTTGAGTGCCGATGGTACATCGGATTTTGAGTGCTGACTGGAGTGGGGCTTGAGTGTCGAGGCTGAGGCTGTACGAGGCCAAGGGGGGCTCGGGAGTGGATGCTTATCAACTGTGAGCTGGGGAGTTGGCTTCTCCCAGCTGTGAGTTATCTTGGGGCTTCTTGATGGCTGAAAGCGATCAGTAATATATTGCAAGTATATAATTTAAACAAAAGGTATTACCCGATTGGTCGCTGGCCACTGATAGAGTTGAAGCCGGTGAGGCAAAGTTGAGGCCGTCGAGAGCCTTTTGAACCCCGGAGGGTGACCCAAGAGTCGCTGAGATGAGACCATGCTCAGGAGCTTTTAACCCCGAAGGGTGACCTAAGAGTTGAGAGTCTTCAGGTGCCTTTTTAACCCCAAAGGTGACCCGAGAGTCGCTGAGATGAGACCATGCTCGGGAGCCTTTAACACCAGAGGGTAACCTGAGAGTTGAGAGTCGTCAGGTACCTTTTTAACCCCGAAGGGTGATCCAAGAGTCGCTGAGATTGGACCATGCTCGGAAGCTTTTAACCCCGGAGGGTGACATGAGAGTTGAGAGTCGTCAGGTGCCTCTGGTGCCGAGTTGGCCTCGGGCTTGAGTGCCGATGGTACATTGGGCTTAGAGTGCCGATGCTTGGGGCTGGCCGAGGCCGTCCCTACTGGACTCGAGCTTAGAGTGCTGACCGGGGTTGGGCTTTCTGGATCCGATGGTACACCGATCTTCGGTGCCAATGATACATTGAGCTTGCAGTACCGAGCTGGCCTCGGGATTTTTGGATCCGGTGGTATACCCATCTTCGATGCTAATGGTACATTGGGCTTGCGGTGCCGAGCTGGCCTCGGGCTTTTTGGATCCGGTGGTACACTGATCTTCGGTGCCAATGGTACATTGGGCTTGTAGTGCCAAGCTAGCCTTGGGCTTTTTGGATCCGATGGTACACTGGTCTTTGGTGCCAATGGTACATTGGGCTTTCTGGATTCGGTGGTACACCGGTCTTCGGTGCCGATTGTACATCAGGCTTTCGAGATGCTAACGCAAGGTTGGTCTCGAACGTTGATGCAGAGTCGGTCTTCCCTGCATGACATTTTTAAACATCAACAAAAGAAATGTTGTCTTAAGTGTAGCATACTTAGCTCTTGTAGCACCCCTGTTTCCTTCTGCTGATTTAGATACTTCTGTCCGCTGGTGATCTGCCTCCCAGGAAAATAGGCCAAGGGGTTGAGGCCGAGGCCGACACAGGCCATCGACGCCGAGGGGGGCCTCGATAGGCTGCATGGTCGAGGGGAGCAGGAGATGGAGGCCTTCCGAGGCCGACGGGAGCTGGTAGCGAAGACTGGAGCTGGGCGGAGGCCTTCCGAGGCCGACGGAAGCTGGCAGAGGCATGGTGGGGTTTAGATGGGTTTGGTGACACCGGGACAGGGCCAGTCCTGGCGTTGCGGAGTCCGGAAGCAGTTGGGGCTAAGGAGGCATTCTGAAAGCATGGAAATGGGAGTTGGGAGCTCCTTGCCTTGACCTTCTTATCTCCCAAGCCAGCTCTGGAGAAGGATGAAGGTGCCCAGAGGCAGCTGGGAGGAAGCTTGGACATGGGAGCTGGAGGTGCCGCTGCCCTTACTTGGGCCTTCCTCTGCGCCGCCGTCCGTAGGAGAGTAGGCCGCTTGGCCGCTTGGGCGGCGAGTGATGGCTCTCTGAGCTTTAAGTCACTGATGAGCTTGATAACAGTGGATCTCTTGCTGGAGAGTTCTCTCACCGGATGGATGGTGGATGGCTTGGGCAGTGAGCAAAGAGCAAGTGGAAGCTTTTGCTCGCTGCTGCGTGGTCATGAGATGTTGCCTTTGAAGCATTTACTCAGTTCGTTGAAGGTGCCCCCAGCATAACTGGGGAAAGCATCCCGGATTCTTATTTCACCATCTTCATGATACACCATTTTGATAAAAAGGGGATGAGGATCTGCAAACCAGCATCGCTAACCCTCCCCTTCCTGGCGCGCCAATCTGTTGCCGCTAGATCACCGTCCTCAAACGTCGGCGTGCATCCGGTCGCCTCCTCCAGCGAACCGAGGATCCTCCGGCGAGCTCCTTGCGCCTGTGGGCCTGCAAACAAGTTTCGGAGGTCGGAGGTTCCGGCGGGGACCCTCCGATGCTAAGTCAGTGCTCTGGGCAATAGCCATGAGCTTGAGGAAGCTCGAAAGAGAGAAGAAGAGAGAGGCTTATAGCCATGCTCTCTGTGAGCAAGAATGAGCGTTTAGGAGTGGGATGAGTTCGTTACCTGGTCGGGGGTCCCTCTTACCCATTTTATAGATGCTTAGAGTTTATCTGGCTTGAGTGGTTGAGGCTCCATAATGATGATTGTCAGAGCATTAATTGATGGCAACAACAGTGGAGCTTATCTTCACGTGATGTGTTAGGTTGCAGGCCGTGTCTCGTCAAAGTAGGTGGCTGCAGCTGGTTGACGGTGCTATTTTGGTTTGGACAACTATCGCAAACTATTGCAAGGCGTGGCTGACCGTTATGGCGCTTGCCAGACGTGTCCCCTACGCGCTTGGCTTGGACGGTTGTTGCAGGAGATAGTGGACCACGTGGTCACCATAGACGGTTGGTGGACCACGTGGCTGTGTCAGGCGGCTCGAGGCAGCTGGACACGTGATCCGGGGCCGAGTGGAAAGTCGGGTCCAAGGCAGTCCGAGGCAGAGGCTGACTGGAGCCGAGCAGGGCTCGGCCGCTTGGTGCCGAGGCGAAGGCTGACTAGAGCCGAGGGAGGCTCGGAAGTCAGGGCGAGGCCGACTTGGATGAAGTCGGGGCCGAGGGGAGCCACGAGGCCGAGAGGACCTCGGTGCTGGGAGCCGAGGCCGAGGCCGAGTAGGAGCTGGCTCCATGCGGAGGAGAGAGAAAAGGTGACGGATGGGGGGAAGGCCGAGCTGCCAAGTCTAGATGCTATTATTGTGGCCCATGTCCGAAGGGACCTCGGAGGCCGAGGGTACCTCGGAGGCCGAAGCGGAGCTCCGTCAGTTTTCTTCACGGTTCTCTAACGGCATTGGATCAGCCACATCAATCTAAATCCATAAAATGCTTAAATGTGCTCAGGTAGAAACTTTACTAGGGACCATAGAATTGGCTTCAATTCAACTTTAAATGGAAATACAGCTGACTGTTTGATTTTTGTTCCATCACAACCTAACGCTTGAGATATATTACAAGAAAAGATATAGGGACAGTTTGTTGGAAAAGCTGCTTGTAACTGGAAATTTAATTTGTTTATGATGTATCTCTTAAATTAATGTACTTTATCCAGTTATGACATCATCTTCTATCAAAAAATTTTCCTTGATAATTATTGATCTTTTTCCCACTTTATACTCTGATTTGATTCCATTTATAAACCCACATTTCTGCATATCATACTTTCAGCTTCCATGATTTAGAGCATGTTAAACAACATGATTGGTGAATGCGGCTTGCCTTAGGTGAATGCGGCTTGCCTTATTCAGAATTTTCCATGAAAGAAATGAACTTAGGGAGAAATTTTTGGGTTGTTGTTTTCTGTACCAATGATTAGATACAATTGTTTTTTATTTGTTATGATTTCATTGTGTTGGAATACTTATATCTGGTGCTCAATGTGCGTGGTTGTGTGTTTCTAATTTATGGTTGTATGATGTTGTTTGTTTTCCACACCATACCTGCAACATGTCTATTAATTTTGTTCAGGGAAGAAAGGAGTGTTAAATATGTCTTGAATTTTATATATCGGGCCCGGTTTTTTGACCCAACCCGATATTCTTGTTGGGCCCGGACCAAACCGGCCCGCTAGGGTTTATTTTATGGAAGTATTTTTTGGGGAGTATATATATAGATATACATGTGAAAACTTCTGTAAGGGTTTTGTAAGGGTTTGGAGACCTCCTCCTTCTTTGATAATGGAATTTTGTTTGCCTTGCCCGTGGATGTAGATCACCATGATCGAACCACGTAAATTCCTTTGTTTGTTTATTGTTTGATTTGTTTTTGAGTTTGATTTCCGCAACAAACTGGTATCAGAGTATTGGTTCGAAAATAATTTTGTTGAAAAAAAAAGGGATAAACCAAAACCCTAATCCTTTTTTTTTTTGGGTTTTTCACCGCCTGCTGCCTCCTCTGTTTTCTTCCGACGGCTGCGGTAGGAGAGCGAGGGGAACGGTTGGTGGTTGTTGCAGAGCGACGGATCTTTCCATTTCGATGGATCGGTGGAGTGATGGATTCTTCGATTCGATGTCAGGCGGAGGGGAATAGCTTGCGGCCGAGGATTCCTTGCTGGCTCTCGCTCGCTTTTTTGATGCGCCACATAAAAAAAGAACGCCTTTTTGCCGCTTAGCAAGTCTCCCTCACGGATCTGGCCGCGGCTTTTGCTCGTCCTCTTGGTCTGGGCGAGGCTTATTAGAGGCAGCCGGGAGGGATCTGGTCCTCGAGAGTTGTTCTAGAAGGGGAAGAGGAGGTGCTGGTTGCCGGCCGCAACGTAAGAAAGAACGGCGATTAGGTTGGGGGAAGGTGAGCGCCAGCCGTACTTTCTGGCTTTGTTGACTGCTGGCCACCGGCGGTGGAGGCAGGCGTTATGGCGGAGTAGACGCCGATGGTGCTGGGGGTGGTACTATTCGTGCTGTTATCGCCGGGTTTCTGCTGGATATTTCCGGGACCTACAGCGTTTGGGCGAGTCTCGACTCTCGACCATCTCTCTTCTTCTGGAGGAGCCGTGGAGCGATTCTGCTGCAGCTTCTGCTTCTGCCGTTCCGCAGGAACATCGCTACCGTCTGGATTTTTAACCAAAGCTGTGGATCCGCGGAACGAAGGAGGCCCCCGCTCCTGATTCTCGGCTCTCGCAGTCTATTTATTCTCGATTGGATGCTCACCTTCCTTGCTTTTTTTTTTCGCGGTGACGATGAAGAAGCCGTGGCAACGAGTGACGAGGAGAATTTTCTTTGTGACAGCAATCGCGACTCTTCTCCTGTCTCCCGATCCGATGCGCTGGGGGTATCTGCCGTGAAGAGGAAACGTCTGTTCCGTCCGTGAAGCTGTTCCCAGTATCTCTTCTTCTTCTTCAATCCAAATAGAAAGATCGTTTCTTTCTTAGGAATTCTTGGGATGTCATCTTTGAAGTTTCAGATTGCACCATTTGATGGACAAAACAACTTCGGATTATGGAGAATAAAGATGAAGGCTTTATTGAAGCGAGAGGGTTCTGTTAGGGCACTGGATAATAATTATACAGATGACATGACCACGACTGAGATTGAAGAGATGGATGAGAAGGCGCATAGTGCGATCCAGTTGTCTCTAGAAGACAATGTTTTGCGAGAAGTCGCAGATGAGAAAACAGCAGCCGGTCTTTGGAAGAAACTGGAAAGTCTCTACATGAAGAAATCTTTAACATCGAGACTTTATTTGAAGCAGCGTCTTTATACCCTAAAGATGCGAGAAGGTATGCCTATTAAGGAACACTTGAATGAGTTTAATAAGATTGTTATGGATATGAAAAATCTAGATATTAAACTCGAGGATGAAGATCAAGCTTTGATCGTGTTATGCTCATTGCCTGCCTCATACGAAAATTTTGTGAACTCAATGCTTTATGGACGTGAATCCATAACTCTAGAGGATGTTAAAGCATCCTTGAATTCTGCAGAATTGAGAACAAAATTGAATGGAAATACTAGTGGAGACATGGCAGATGGTTTATTCATGAGAGGTAGGGCAAAGAAGAAGGATAAAGCTTCTAGAAAGAAATCTGTTGGTCGTTCAAAATCTAGGCCACCTGGAGATACGACGAACATTGAGTGCTACTATTGTCACAAGAAAGGACATTACAAGTCAGATTGTCCTGTGCTCAAGAGAAAGGATAAGCAACGTAGTCAACGTCAAGATGCGGTGAATGTTGCTGAGAAAGATGAGTCTAGTGTGTCAGATAGAGTTCTTACAACATGCTCTGTTGTTAGTTTTTCAAACGATGTTTGGATAATGGATACAGGAGCATCATATCACATGTGCCCAAATAGGGAATGGTTCACCACATACGAGCCATTGAATGGTGAATCAGTTTTTATGGGAAATGATACAGTATGCAAAATTGTGGGAATTGGTACTATTCAGATTAAGTGTCATGACAAAGTTGTGACAACCTTGACTGAAGTTAGGCACATACCAGACTTAAAGAGAAACCTTATTTCTTTGAGCTGTTTGGATTCCATTGGGTGTATGTTCTCAGGTGGAGGTGGAGCTCTAAAAGTCACCAAAGGCAATCTAGTTGTGATGAGAGGAAACAAGGTGAATCACTTGTATCATCTACAGGGTAGCACAGTTGTGGGTTCTTCGATTGGCACAGCAAATTCTGTTTCTGCTGATGATAGAACAAAATTGTGGCATATGCGTTTGGGCCATATGAGTGAGCGTGGCATGACAGTTTTGAGTAAACGTGGTTTACTATGTGGTGAGCAGACAACCTCACTAGATTTCTGTGAGCACTGTGTTCTTGGCAAGCAGTGCAAGGTCAGTTTTAGTACAGGCACACATTCAACGAAGGGTACACTCGACTACATACATTCTGATTTATGGGGACCGGCACAGGTTCCATCTAAGGGTGGTGCTCTTTACTTTGTGACATTTATTGACGATTATTCCAGAAAAGTTTGGGTTTATTTTCTGAAAAGAAAAAATGAAGTGTTTGAAACCTTCAAGAAGTGGAAAGCCCTTGTTGAGAATCAGACAGGGAAGAAGATCAAACGTCTGAGGACCGATAACGGTCTCGAGTTCTGTGGTGGTGATTTTAATGAATTCTATGCAGATGCAGGTATCGTTAGACACCGTTCAGTTAGGTACACTCCACAGCAAAATGGAGTGGCAGAAAGGATGAACAGAACTCTATTGGAGAGGGCAAGATGCATGCTCTCTAATGTTGGCATGGAAAAGGCTTTTTGGGCTGAAGCAGTTAACACATCTTGCTATCTGGTTAATCGTTCTCCTTCAACAGCAATTGAATGCAAGACTCCTTTTGAGATGTGGTCAGGTAAGCCTTGTGATTATTCAAATCTAAAGGTTTTTGGATGCCCTGCTTACTATCATGTTAAGGATGGTAAACTTGAACCTAGAGCAAAGAAGTGTATCTTTGTTGGTTATGCTGATGGCGTGAAGGGTTATCGTCTGTGGTGCATAGAACCTAATTCACCTAAATTCATTATTAGTAGGGATGTTACTTTTAATGAAAAGTTTATGCTAGATCAAAGGAATGTTGTTGATGAGTCTGCAGGAAACCATGAGAGTGATACAAATGAGGTGGAGGTTCAGGTCGAGCTTCGAAAAAATGCTCTCAAAATGGTTTGAGCGAGCAAATTGTTACTATTGATTCTAGTTCAGATGAGGAAGCTCTAGATGAGGTGGAGCAGCCATACTCTATTGCTACTGGTAGAGAAAGGAGGGAGATTCGACCCCCTCAAAAATATGGGTTTTCTGATCTGGTGGCTTATGCCCTTACGACAGCAGAAGATATGGGTATTCAGGAACCATCTACTTATACTGAAGCTGTTACTTGTTCGGAATCAGAAAAGTGGACTGTTGCTATGGCTGAAGAACTGGAATCACTTCACAAGAACCAGACTTGGGACTTAGTGCCATTGCCAAAAGGAAAAAGAGCCATTGGGAGTAAATGGGTCTTTAAGAAAAAGGAAGGTATTCCAGGCGTTGAAATTAGTAGATGCAAGGCAAGACTTGTAGCTAAAGGCTACAATCAGAGGGAGGGAATTGATTATGATGAAGTGTTCTCTCCTGTTGTGAAACACACTTCTATTCGTGTGTTGCTGGCTATAGTTGCTCAATTTGACTTAGAGCTTGAGCAACTCGATGTGAAGACAGCTTTTTTGCATGGTGAACTTGAGGAGACTATTTATATGGCCCAGCCTGAGGGCTATTATGTAGAAGGCAAGGAAGACCATGTATGTCGATTGAAGAAATCGTTGTATGGTTTGAAGCAGTCTCCAAGACAGTGGTATAAAAGATTCGACAGTTTTATGATACGGAGCGGTTATCATAGGAGCAGCTATGATAGTTGTGTATTTCAGGAAGGTTTCAGATAAATCCTTTGTCTATCTTCTTTTATACGTGGATGACATGCTCATTGCTGCAAAGAACATGACGGATGTGTTGATCTTGAAGAAATGTCTCAGTAAGGAGTTGAATGAAAGATCTTGGTCCTGCCAAGAAGATCTTAGGAATGGAGATTCAGAGACAGAAAAGCAGGTAAGTTATATCTCTCACAGAGGAGATATATTGAGAAGGTACTTGAGAAGTTTGGGATGCAAAACTCTAAGCCTGTCAGTACACCTTTAGCATCACATTTTAGACTCTCAGCTATACATTCACCTCAGTCAGAGGTCGAGGAGGCTGTAATGTCTTCTGTCCCATACTCCAGTGCAGTTGGTAGCTTGATGTACGCTATGGTATGCACTCGTCCCGACATTGCGCAGGCAGTTAGTGTGGTGAGCAGATATATGGCACATCCTGGAAAGGTCCATTGGCAGGCAGTGAAATGGATACTTAGGTATCTTAGAGGCACCACAAAATTGGGCCTAATGTTTGATAGAAATAGTTCTAACTGTACTTCTGTTGTGGGATTTGTGGATTCTGATTATGCCGGGGATATTGATAAGAGAAGATCTTTGACTGGCTATCTTTTCACATTATCTGGCTCGGCTATAAGTTGGAGATCAACTTTACAGTCAACAGTTGCTTTGTCTACAACAGAGGCAGAGTATATGGCAGCAGCAGAAGCAGTAAAAGAAGCTATTTGGTTACGAAATCTTGTTCAAGAACTTGGGCTCAAGCAGGAAGACAATTCAGTTGTCTTTTGTGACAATCAGAGTGCTATTTGCTTGATTAAAAATCAAGCATATCATGAGAGGACAAAGCACATTAATATCAAGTATCATTTTATTCGAGAGGCATTTACTGAGAGAAATATTACAGTAAAGAAAGTTGATACTGCTGACAATCCTGCTGATATGCTGACCAAGATAGTTCCCGCCAATAAGTTTAAGCATTGCTTGGACTTGTTGGCATGCTTGTTTGAGGATTGCTCCTTCTGGGGTTTTGGTGGCGAGGTGAATGAAAGTTCTATTTTGTTTTGAAGTGGATATGTTTTTTCGTTGCATCCCTTGTTTCCTACACCGAGTTAGCTCACGTAGGCTTAGGGATGCTGGAAGAATATGTTCAACTTCTAGTTTGTTTAAATTCAAGCCAAGGTGGAGATTTGTTAAATATGTCTTGAATTTTATATATCGGGCCGGTTTTTTGACCCAACCCGATATTCTTGTTGGGCCCGGACCAAACCGGCCCGCTAGGGTTTATTTTATGGAAGTATTTTTTGGGGAGTATATATAGATATACATGTGAAACTTCTGTAAGGGTTTTGTAAGGGTTTGGAGACCTCCTCCTTCTTTGATAATGGAATTTTGTTTGCCTTGCCTGTGGATGTAGATCACCATGATCGAACCACGTAAATTCCTTTGTTTGTTTATTGTTTGATTTGTTTTTGAGTTTGATTTCCGCAACAAGGAGGATTAGAAAGTGGAGGAAAATGATAGGTGTTGGTGGGAGTGATTGGAGACACTATGTTGGAAGGAAATCTCATGTCGTAAAAAGGCATATCAGGACTGATCCAATGGATCAAAACAGGGAAGTGACTGATCCAATGGATCTTTTCTAAGCTCCAATTTTGAAGTTAGAATCAACCCCAAAGGTATTGTTTTCTTGAAGTGTTTGAGATTTCTAAATTTTTTGATCGATACATTCATATTCTTTGAATATATTTCTAGTATTTCTGTTGCTTTTACACATCTGGCTTATTTTTAGTTACATTGTGTTCATAGGATAAAAAATAACTGCATATGCATGGTTTTTATGTTATTCATTGTGCCCTTAGTGCTGCAGTTTGATATGCATGATTCATTTTAGGAGGAAAGACAAGGTTCAGTTTATTATGTGGCTTAATTTAAAAATATGTCACAACAGCTACCAGTGTAATTGATTACTTCTCGTTCAATGGCCTCAGCCTGCTGAAAATTATGCTTATGAAACAGTTGAGTCCATTTGGAATGAAAATTGAATTGATAGGAACTACTAGATTTGCTATATCGTTGAAACATGACTACACGCTTGAAAGGTGTTATTAATACGTAAGTATTTATTTCTTTATAATTTTGTAGTAATTTGCGTGGGTTATATCATTTAGTCTCACACTAATATTATACTTTGTTATATCAGTGCAATCAAAATATACAACGCTAAAGCTAACCGAGTTGCAAGAAAAATACTTACTTGGGAGTCAATTCAAGTATATTGAGTTGCATATTCTTTTTAATAATTGATAAAATTATATCTTATTTGTTTAAATCTTATAAACACTTTTAAATTTATTTTTCAAGTATCCTAGGCAACTATCAGATGTTGAAGTGGCTATTATGTCATCATATATATGAAGGAGATCATTGAGAATTATATCATTTCAACTGATGAAAATGTAGGTTATTATTGCGTGCTTCATATAAGTAGTACTTTTTATGATTTTAGATTTTGTGTCATTTATTATTTAGTGCTTCTTTTCTGAGTAACTTATGTATATATGTAGTTTGGAGAGAAGAAAACTTATAAACAAGAAAAGATCGACATTATGCGCGGAGAATGGGTCGAGTACTTGCAAGGTTTCATTTGAAGAAATGTTATGGATGTTTGTATATTAAAGTTTGGATTATTTAGAAATGTTATGGATGTTTGTATGACAGTATTGGATATTTTAATTCAATATATTGGGATTTTTTTGAAATTAAAAGTATATGTTTGTATGACAGTATTGAATATTTGTATAATAGTATTGGATATTTTAATTCAATATTTTTAAATTTTTTTGAAATTTAAAGTATATATTTGTATGACAGTATTGGATATTATACTACGTTTTGAATACAAAAACATAGTTTAAAGTAAACGATAGACTATGTTTTTTATTAAAAAAGTAGTCTTTTGTACAGTTATAAACTATATTTTTTGATAAAAACGTAGTCTAAATGTATTTAAAGACTTCATTTTTTAACTTTCAACTACATCTAAAAATATAGTCTGAAAGAGGGACTTTCAACTACACACACTTTTAACTACACTCATCTAGACTACGTTTTAGAAAATGTAGTCTAAATATAAAAGATAACATTTTTTAGAAGTAGTCTAATTAAAAAATCATTGTAGCATGCCTAATAAATCCTCGCTAACAAGATTTCTATTCATATTCGGCACATGCAGCACATTGATCAAAGTAATCTTCTTGCTGGATGTGAAATAAAGATCCACGCTTCCTTTCTCAAGCACCTTGGATTAGTCTTCATTGTCCATTTGAATTTCTTGTCCATTGGTGATATCCACATATGTCTTAAAAAGTGACTTATCGTAGAGAACATGGACGGTGGCACAAGTATCATACCACCAATTGAAAACCTTGCCTCTAACCACTATGACTTCGCTCATGGTGGCAACGATCTCATCGTCTACTTTGGTTGCATTTGCCTTATTTGTTTTTCCCTTTCGGTGCCGCAATCACAAGTAAAGTTCCTATGTTGGCCACATATAAAGCAACTCATATTAGGCTTATTTTTGTTGGATTTCTTGAAATTATATTGATCCCTTTTAGGACTAAGTTTGTTCTCTTTTATTTTCTGGGACTTCTTAAGATTGCTCACATGCAGCATTTGCCTTCAAAGTACCAAAATCCATTTTCTCAATCTTTTCACGCACCCTCAATTCCTTCTTGATTCGAAGGTATTTTTGTAATTGTTCCAAAGAATAATCCTCAAAGTTGTGAAGAAGTTTCTTTCTAAATCCATTCCAAGATGATGGCAACTTTGCAATAATTATTCCTACTTGGAAAGGTTTAGGAACCTCTATCTTCATCGCCACCAATTTGTTGACAAATAATTTGCAGCTCATGCACTTGTGCAAGAATTGCTTTCTTGTCATTCATCTTAAAATCAAAGTATTTAGAGATGAGAAAACTTTTAGTACCTTCTTCCTTGGCCTTATACTTAAATTCAAGCGCATTTCAAATCTTCCGTGGAGATTGAGTGTTGGTGTAGAGGTCATAGAGGCGATCCGATAATGCATTGAGGATGTGGCCATGGCATATGAGTTCATCTTCATGCTTCTTCTTTCTTTCGGCCTTGAGTTCATCGGAGTCCTGAGCGGTGGGCTCAAAAATAGATGCCAAATCTGGATCTAACACATAGAAGATCTTCAATGCTGTGAGTAAGAACTTAAGTTTGTCTTGCCACCGTGTGAAATTGATGCCATCAAAATGATCCAATCTCACGAGGCCTTGATTCGTGAGTTTGATGGTGGACATGGTAGTCTTGATCTTTATTTAGATAATGTTTGAGATTGTTGAGAATTTGAAAAAAGGAAGAGAGAGATGAAGATAAGAATAAGAACCGAGGCTTGAATATGATTAAATCACTGTCCTCAAACGTTATTTGCTCTCTCTAGAACGCTTTTTAAGCCAACCACAAATACGTTTGTAGAATTTAATAAGCCTTGATCAAGGGTGCACAAAAGCATTAACGAACCCTTGATTGTAGGTAATATTTAAAGATTTTTTTGAATGAATTTTTAAAATTGAGCATTGCAGTCTGGGATGCATCGATTCATCAAAGCACCGCAATGCTTTGTAATATTTTTTTTTTCATTGTAAGAATCACCATGAGAGAGTTTGTGACTCTCACCCGAGACACGCATACTTAGTTTTATGTGAACAAAACCCAACAGCGGCATCGTCAGCCCTCATCCGATAAGCCAGCCACCATCAAACACTAGTCAATGCTACCCACGGTCGAACCCGGTGGTCCAATGAGTTGGCGTGGCTGGCTCAACTCCCCAAATCGATACAAAAACCAGACTCATGCAGTTCCCAAATGCCAAACTAGGGGTCACCTGGCGACCCTCTCCCCTATAGCCGTTCATGGCCTTCCCCTCCCTCACCAGAATACCCCATCGACAGAAGATGGGCCCAGAGACTACCAGTGACCATGGCTTAGCTACGGGCACAACCCTGCCACGGTGCCCATGCTGTGGCAATGGCGGCTCCTCCCCCATGCTCTCTCTCTCACACTCTGACCAAGGAACGGAGCTCACTTGCGGTGGATGACGGTGAGCCGATGATGAGGAGGCTATTCCGAAGAAGATTTAACGGTGAAGAGAGGGGGTTGAACCCTCCCCTGCTCTACACATAGGGGCGGCATATGCATTGATCTGCATGCAAGCACGCATGCACATAGGCATGCGGTCAAGCAAGCAGGCATGCGCTCTTGCATGTGTGGCACACCCTCCCTTCCTTTTTTTTTGTGGGTGTTACAAAAGGAGATGGCGACTATGAAGGAATATTTCATGAATAGATTGCCTTTTTTTTTAAAAGATGGTTTTGCATTAAATAAGAAGAGTCTGGTCATAGTAAGAAAGGTTATTGGTTGAAGAAAAAACCTTTTCTCATTAGATCTTTATTTCTTGAAGTTGATATCCAACTCTATCATATGTCACCACATGAATTAGGTCACCAAATTGAATCATAGAAAAAAGTAAAATATATCTATAATGATAAATAAAAATAATTTTTATATAGAATTCAATGAATTTGGCATTTCAATATTTAAATCTTTGAAAGGAAGTTATTTAAATTATAATATAATGCAATATCCACATAAATACATAAAATTAATCGTAGATTTCTAAAAAATAATAATACATGAAATCTTCTAAATTAGTTTGAGAGATAAAAAGAAGAAAGAGATTAGAGAGATAGCATGTGTGTACATGCCAAATCAATTAAAGAAGAGGGAAAGAGAGATTTAGATCAAAAAAAAAAATGCTTCTAAAAAGTATCATTGATATTTAAATTAGATTAATTAAAAAATAATTTTAGGCAACATGATAATCAATTTGAGTTTTTAATTAGATCATATTGCACTATTGGTCAAAAAGAAAAAGATGAATCTTAGGTGATGTGCATTATTTACATGCTCTCTGATTCCATTTGCCTCTCTCTTCCATTTCCAACATCGCCTTAGCCTTCATATAAGCATCAACTGATGATAGAGAGAGAAAAGGAAGATAGATAGATATATGTTGACCCTACATTGATTTTGATGTTTACAAAATAATTAAGCAATAATTAATTCTATTTATCAAGATTGTTGCAGGGAAGTTCAGATGCTCTATAAGTAAGTATCTTCATACAAAATTTTATGTGAGTATATATCCCTTTTATTTTGCCACCATAATTGATATCAAATGAATATCTTTTAGCCCTGGCTGTTCCTTTTTGGCTTGGGAGTTAGCTATTTAGCTAGCTTACTTCTTCATTTAGCAAGCTAGCATAACATTCAGCTAACTACCAAACTATGTCTGTGACTTGGCCGAACTGTTGATTTTTTTGAGCTAGCTGGTTAGCTAGCTTGTTGCTTCGTTAGCTAGCTGGAATTCCATTTTAGCTAGCTGAGGTGCCTGTTACAGTTGCTAGCCAAGCCGTTTCATTTTTGAGCTAGCTGGTTAGCTAGCTTGCTTCTTTTTTGGCTAGCTAGAGTTCTTTGTTAGCTAGCTTGGCCTCTTTATGAGTTAGCTGGATTTCATTTTAGTTAACTATGGATTTGAATGCCTCTGTGCCAACCGTTTGATTTGGGTATCAGCTAGCTAGCTAGCTAACTTGACTTCCCTGATAGCTAGCTGGTTGCCCTTTAGTTAACTATCATTCCCTGTTAAATTATCTTGGCCGAGCGCCCCTCTTTTTCAGCTGACTGGTGAGCTAGATGATGCTTCTTTTAGCTAGCTAGCATCCCCTGTTAGTTCACTGCTTTATTTTGAAGCTAACTAGTTTCTCTCTTAGCTAACTACTATCCTTTCACAGGAAATCCAAGCTGAGCGCCATTCAATCTTAGTTAGCTGGAGAGTTAGCTGATCTGTGGTTTAGTTAACTAGAAAGCTAGCTTCTCACTAGGCGTATGGCTAACTTTTTTCATCAGTTAGCTGACGAGCTAACTTTCCTGGATGGCTGCTTTATTGCTTTTTGAGCTTAGTTAGCTGGGAAGCTAAGCCATTCAAATTTAGTTAGCTAAGTAGCTAACTAATGGAAGTTGACTTTTTCTCCTGAGCCGCATGGATTGCTTGCTAGTTAGCTGGGAAGCTAACTAATCATTGCTTTAGCTAGCCAAGGAGCTAGCTCCCCTCTCCTGAGCTGTTTTATCTTTAACATGTGATCTCTTGGAAGCTAGCTGATGAGCTAGCTGAGGACTCTCCTCCTCTGATGGCCGACTATCTTCTTCTCTCAGCTGCCTGAAATTTATTCCAGTAGCTGCGTTTCTGGTTATTTTGGGCATTCTTCTCTCTCTCTACTTTATTTTGATTGCTATTTTCAGCTAGACTAACTTTTGATTTTTGAATTATGACAGAGTTCTTCCTACCTCAAATGGATTCATGCATTCAATCCTTAAGGGAAATAATCTCAACGGTTATCTTTTCTTTCCGTTTTTATTTCCATTTGTTTCAATTGTCTCTAACGGACCTTTTTGCTATTGGATTGTTATATATACCTGAGATTAGAAGCAAAACACAACGAAAATTTTGAAAAGAAAAATACAAGAGAGATATCCAAGAAAGAAAGCTTTTATTGCATATTTTCGGAGTGTTTGAAAGCTAGTTGCTATGCATTGAAGATCATTTATTGCTGAGAAGTCATCCAGATGGTTTAAAGCCTTCAAGGAAATCAAGAGTCCAGCTATCACAACTTTGTTCATTTATTGCTGAAGATTTGCTACAAATTTGTAAAGTATTCTCTTAATATTTGCTCATTGTAGGAGCTACTTATCATCATTTACTTTGAATCTTTTGTAAAAGGGTTAGTGTTAACCCTTTGGTTCTTGTTGGCTTCCTTGTGCCGTTAAACAAGAGGACTAGCCTGGTAAGGCTAGGGGTTGGCTTTCTTGTGCCATTAAAAAGAGGACTAGCCAGGGAAGGCTAGGGGTTTTGGCTGCCTTGTGCCTTATAAAATAAGAGGGCTAGCCGGGAAAGGCTAGAGGTTGTAATCGTTATGATACGATTAGTGAAATTCCCAAAGGTTTTGGGGAGTGGACGCAGGTGCTGAGTTTGGCACCAAACCACTATAAAATCTCTTGTGTTTGTGGTTGTTTAATTCTTTGATTACTATCTTGTGCACTACACTACACAACTGCAAATCAAATTTAATCAGAGTTAAAGCACATACATGCATAGTAATTAATTTTTTAATAACCCAATTTACCTCCCTCTTGGGTTACTACATCTGGGCAATAAGTGGTATCAGAGCAGTATGCTCTTGATTTCTAGCTTTGATTAGCTTGAGCCAAAGATCAGTAGTAATTCAAATGGGATCTATGTTGATTGAAGGACAGTCAACTAATAGACCACCTTTGTTCAGTGGAATAAATTATACTTATTGGAAAGCACGAATGAAAATCTTCATTCAAGCACTAGATTATGATTTATGGGGAATCATAATTAATGGACGACACAAACCCACTATTATGATTGATAATATTAATATTGCAAAACCTGAATCTGAATGGGATAAGCAAGATTAGAAACTAGCTCAATTAAATGATAAAGCTATGAATGTTCTTTATTGCTCTCTTGATGCAAATGAGTTTAATCGCATATCTACTTGTATGTCTGCTAAAGAAATTTGGGATAGACTTGAAGTTACCCATGAGGGCACAAATCAAGTCAAAGAATCTAAAATAAATATGCTTGTTCATAAGTATGAATTGTTTAAGATGGATTCTGCTGAGAATATTACTGATATGTTTACAAGATTTACTGATATTATTAATGGACTGAAAAGTCTTGGAAAATCTTATGCTAACAGTGATCTTGTTAGAAAAATCTTAAGATCTTTATCTAGGTCATGGAAAGCCAAAGTTACTGCTATACAAGAAGCAAAGGATCTCAGCACTTTATCACTTAAAGAGTTAGTCGGTTCTTTGATGACTCATGAGCTTCAGCAACGAAAATATATTGATGAAGATGAATCAAAGAAGAAATAACTATGGTATTAAAAAGTGCAACTCAAGATGATGAAAGTGAGAAAACCACAAGTGACAGTGAGAAAGATGATGAAATGGCACTTATCTCAAGGAAATTCAAAAAGTTCATGAAATGAAAGAAGTTTGGAAAAAGAAAACATTTTGTCAAGGGAGACCATAGCAAAGATAAGGAAAAGAGTGAACCTCCTACATGCTATGAGTGCAACAAGCCTGGACATATCATACCAGAATGTCCACTATTAAAGAAAGGATCTAAAAGAGTTAAGAAGAGAGCAATGATGGCTACATGGAGCGACAGTGAAGCTACAATTTTAGAAGAAGAAGAGAACTGAAATTGCAAATGTTTGTTTCATGGCTGATAATGATGAGGTAAGCCCTAGCTTTCTAGATGACTTTACTTTTGATGAATTGCATGATGCATTTTATGAACTTGTTGATGATTTTGCAAACTTAAGTTCAAAGAACAAATATTTGAAAAATGAAATTAAAAACCTTATTCTTGAAAAGGAAATAATTTCAAAAGAGAATGAATCATTGTTAAAAGAAAACCAAGATTTGAAAAATGAAGTAAATAAGTTAAAACCAATTGTTGATAGATTTACTTTAAGCTCAGAAAAATTAGAAATAATATTGAATAGTTAAAGAGCTATTTACAATAGAGCTGGTCTTGGATATAATCCTTTTGAAAGACAAAAATTTTGAAAAATATCTATGTGCATGGTAATGACTCAACTAAAATTACATGTTTTAAATGTGAAAAAATAGGACATAAAGCATATACTTGCCACACACACAAGGTAAGAAAAGTATGGGTTCCAAAAGGAACTATCTTGACTAACCCCAAAGGACCCAAGAAAGCTTGGGTACCTAAAAACAAAATTTGAAATTGTGTATGCAGGTGTGTCTTGCAACCCGAGCAATTAAAAGACAATGGTACTTGAACAGCATGTGCTCAAGACACATGATCGGTGATGAATCATAATTCATCACTTTGAAGGCAAAAGATGGAGGTGTTGTTACTTTCGGTGATAATGGCCAAGGAAAAATAATTGGCATTGGAGAAATAGGTATCACACCTCATGCTTATATTGATAATATCTTACTTGTGAAAGGACTAAAACATAATTTACTTAGTATTAGTCAATTATGTGACAAAGGATTTAATGTTACATTCGAATCATCTTTATGCATTGTTAAAAATCCTGCAAATGAAAATATAAAATTTATTGGTCAAAGGCATGGAAATGTGTACATTGTTAATTTAAATGATTTGCATGATAAAAATATTGATTGCCTAGTTGCTACAAACAATAAAACTGATAATAGTTGGTTATGACATCGTAGGTTAGCTCATGCAAGCATGGATTTATTATCTAAATTAATTAAGAAGGATTTAATACATGGTTTGCCAAAATTTATTTTGAAAAAGATAAGATTTGTAATGCTTGTCAATTTGAAAAACAAACCCGAGTATCTTTTAAATCAAAGAATTTAGTTTCAACCACTAGACCTTTAGAACTCTTGCATATGGATTTATTTGGTCCTACAAAAACAACTAGTCTAGGAGGAAAAAGATATGGTTTTATTGTTATTGATGATTTTCTCGTTTTACATGGGTTTTATTTTTAATTAGTAAAGATGAAGCATTTTCAGCATTTCAAAAATTATTTAAGAGAATTACAAATGAAAAGAATTCCTCTGTTTTATCAATTCGAAGTGATCATGGAAAAGAATTTGAAAATAAATCTTTGAAGATTTTTGTAATGAAAATGGAATTGAACATAATTTTTCTGCAACAAGAACACTACAACAAAATGGAGTAGTAGAAATAAAGAATAGAACCTTAGAAGAAATGGCCCGTACCATGTTGTGTGAGGGCAATCTTCCAAAATATTTTTGGGTGGAAGCTATTAACACTGCATGCTATGTTTTAAATCGTGCATTAATTAGACCTGTTTTGAAAAAGACTCCATCTGATCTTTGGAAAGGAAGAATTTGATGCTATAAGTTATTTTCATGTTTTTGGATGCCGATGTTTTGTATTAAATAATGAAAAATCAAATCTTGATAAATTTGATGCTAAATCTGATGAAAGAATTTTTCTCGGTTATTCTTTGCAAAGTAGAGCTTTTAGAGTATTTAACAAAAGACTCTAGCAGTTGAAGAATCAATTCATATTATCTTTTATGAATCTAATGATCTTCCATTAAGGAAGAGAAAAGGTATAAATGATATAGATGAAATTGAAGATCAACTCAAGGACATCACACTGAAGGACAAAAATGACTCAGATATACAAGAGGTAAATGAAGAAGAGAACGCTGACCTACTTGAGGCCTGACAAGGTAATGACGAATTAGAAAGAGGATGGAGGTACGTTCTTAGTCACCCTAAAGATCAAATTATAGGTGATCCATCTCATGGAGTTAGAACTAGATCATCATTTAGAGATGCTTATAATAACTTAGCATTCGTATCTAAAATTGATGTTTACAAAACAATTAAGCAATGATTAATTCTATTTATCAAGCTTGTTGTAGGAAAGTTCAGATGCTCTATAAGTAAGTATCTTCATGCAAATTTTATGTGAGTATATATCCCTTTTATTTTGCCACCAGAATTGATATCAAATGAATATCTTTTAGCCCTGGTCCTTCCTTTTTGGCTTGGGAGTTAGCTATTTAGCTAGCATGCTTCTTCATTTAGCTAGCTGGCATAACATTCAGCTAACTACCAAACTATGTCTATGACTTGGCCAAACTGTTGATTTTTTTGAGCTAGCTGGTTAGCTAGCTTGTTGCTTCGTTAGCTAGCTGAAATTTCATTTTAGCTAGCTGAGGTGCCTGTTACAGTTGCTAGCTGAGCCATTTTATTTTTGAGCTAGCTGGTTAGCTAGCTTGCTTCTTCTTTGGCTAGCTAGAGTTCCTTGTTAGCTAGCTTGGCCTTGTCACGCCCCAGACCCAAAAATTTTGAGCTAGGGTGACAACCCGCCGCGTGCCGGGCACGCAAGGCATCCCGAAACATGACACTGAGTTCAAGAAAAGCAACAACCTATATATCATTCAAGTCCATGACTTTAATACAATCCATAACTAAAGATTTGGGCTACAAGCCCTACACATAAGCATTACTGGGGTTACATCAACATATGAATCCACTTTATTTTAAATAGAAGCTCCAACGAACCTATGGTTCCTTACACACCACAATAACATGTCTGGGCATCAAGCCCTACACATAAATACACTGGTATTAGCAATAAGACAAAAATCTATATTTTATTTGAGTTGAGGTCCATCACTCCAACATGTTATTCTCAATCTTATGGTCCTGTAGCAAAAATATTATAATATTTTTATTAGATTACACTCAGTAAGTAAACCATGTTATGCAGTCCAATCATAGCATGATAATCAATAAACACATAGATGATTTGCATGCTTAAACATTGTTCAATTACTCAAACATGCCATGTAAGTATACCCATCATTGTTATATTATATCATATGTGTCCCACGGCCCTGCAATGCCCCATAACAAAGGAGAGTCACGGCGGCACATATAAATATAATTCAAATCATTTGCACTCATCATTGTTGTATTACATCATAGCAAATTATCAGTGCATATAAAGCATTCCACAAATACTCAAACATCATTGCTATATTATCATATGTGTCCCACGGCCCTGCAATGCCCCATAACAAAGGAGAGTCGCGGCGGCACATATCGATATAATTCATTCTTTTGCATTCACAATCACTCCATTATGCAATGTAAGTATTATATCATGCATGTCCCACGGCCCTGCAATGCCTCATCTGAGCACATCCTCTAGATGTGTATGGCCATAGCAAAGGAGAACCGCGGCGGCACTTATGAATATAATACTAATCATTTGCATCCATAACCGCTCAATTATACTATATAGGTAAACCCACTGTTTATACTCTCAATGGTAACTGTAAATGTGACCCACGGCCCTGCAATATCTCAATAATGTACCAACAGGCATCCCCCCTACTGAAAGGGTTGAAATGCCATAGTATACTAACAAGTATCCCCCCTACTGAAGTAGGGTCGAAATATCATAGTATACTAACAAGTGTCCCCCCTACCGAAGTAGGGTCGAAATACCATAATATACTAACAAGTATCCCCCCTACTGAAGTAGGGTCGAAATACCATAGTATACTAACAAGTATCCCCCCTACTGAAGTAGGGTCGAAATACCATAGTGTACCAACAAGTATCCCCCCTACTGAAGTAGGGTCGAAATACCATAATGTACCAACAAGTATCCCCCCTACTGAAGTAGGGTCGAAATACCAGGGTATGACATGATAAAGGAGAACCGCGGCGACACATAACAGTACCTCACATCACATGCACTCATCATATCAATAACAACACAATATTGCATAAACAGTGGATTATACCTACTGAACAATTGCCTGTAATACATCACATCAATGTCATAATAACTGCATCTCTCATGCATAGCAACTGCATCTCTCATGCATAATAACTGCATCTCTCATGCATAGCATCCACACATGAAATCATAGTACATAAACAGCCATGTATTCATAATATTCATCTACTTACAAATTTAGCCAATAACAATTCTTCATATCACAATTCACAATTTAACTATGCATATCCTGAAATAAATTATTTAATAAACTGATAACTGGCTTACTTACCTCTGCACGCAATCCAACAGATATATCAACTAATCAGATGTCGGGGTACCTACACAATTAATTGATTAAAATCTGGATAATGAAATGATTCCTAAGACTCTACCCTGACCAATCCACGGGCCCAACTTCGGACTCGAATATCTCTCACCATACTCACTCAAATGGGGAAGTAAAATCATCCCCAAAAACTAGAATTCACCCAGATTCTAGCCATATAATTATTTTTCTAATCCCGGCCCGATACAGGGCCCAAAATCCAGCCCAAAAACGGCTCACATCACGGCCCAAAAGGCCTGAACCGGCCGGCCCAGCCGGCCCGGTTCAAACCAAATCCCACCCGATCCCCTGTTTCACCGAACAGGGGACGGGGACATGGCCGGCGACCGGGCCGCCGCCGGCTAAATTGAGGGCGGCCCGGCCGCCGGTGGCCGGGCCAGAGCCGGCTGCCGCCCTGGCCGACCGCCAAACCCCCTCCTTCTCCCTCAATTTCTCTCACTCTCTCTAACTCCTCCGCGCGGCATGAAACTGTGCCGGCGGCACGACCGGCCACCATGGCCAGCCGGACCTCCACCGGACGCACGCCCGGTGCCGGTGGAGCCGACAGGCCAAGTCTTGGGCCCAGCGAGGCGGCGAGCACGCCGCCGGGCCCGAACGAGCCGGTTCGGCTTCCGCCACCGCGCGAGACGAGGGCCAATTGGCCCTCGCTCTCCTCTCTCTCTCCACCACCACCCCGCCGGACGCCTCCCCGGCGCCGGCGGGGTCGCCGGTCAAGTATCAGGCCCGGCGCGGCGGCGAGCACGCCGCCGGGCCTGAACCAAGGGGGACAACCGGGCTCCTTCTCGCGATCTCTCTCTCTCTCTGCCGCTGTCTCTCTCTCTCTCCCACTGATTCTCTCTCTCTCTCTCTCCCGCTGTCTCTCTCTCTCTCACGCTCGCTCTTCTCTCTCTCTGTCTCCCTGTCTCTTTCTCTCTCTTACGCTCTCTGTTTCATGCTCTCTCTCTCTCTCTCTCTCTCTTGATTAGGGATTACCTGATGGAAGCATGGAAGCGAATGCCAGGATGATGGAGGGAGTCCCTCCTCCATCATATAAATAATCCCCTAATGCAACGCTTCGGTGCACTCAAAAGACGCGCGACGACTAGGCCATTCAATCGTCAAGTCAAGGCGTTCGTCAAGTAAAGGGCCTAAACATCATGTCAAAAGTCTAAACGCCAAGAAGGTTTTCCCCGGGATGCCAGGTGTCCCCTAAAGTAAATACTAAGAGTTACGTTCCCCCATGATAATTTATGGGGGGTTACATTCTCCCCCCCTTATAAAAATTTCGTCCTTGAAATTTGATATACATCCAATAGAATACAAATCCAAATTTTCTATCTCATAATCAACTAAATTTCATTCAAAAGTCACCGTCATCGATACATCGTTGATCTGAAATAAGATACAAATAATTATGGATGTTTCTTTCTCATTTTCTCCTTAGACTCCCAGATAATCTCCCTCAGAATAATTACTCCGCTGAACTTTGACATAAGGAATACTACACCATCTCAGAACTTAATCCTTGCGGTCCACAATGTGCATAAGATGATCTTCATAGGTCAATTCTTTCTTAAACTAAATCGGTTCAAGTCCTAACACATAACGGAGGTTTGAAATACACCTCCTCAGTCATAAAGATATGAAACACATTGAATACCCCAAGGAGTAATGAAGACAGTGCTAAGCTACAAGCCACCTCCTTTATTTTGATCAAAATCTCAATTAGCCCAATAAATTGAGGATTCAATTCACCTCTAAACACAAATCTCATCACGTCATTAGTTAGTAAAATTTTCCAAATGATCTTCAACCTAAAATTTCAAATCTTTCTGTTTAACATCAAATATAACTTTTCTCTTAACTCTGAGCTACATGAAGCTGCCTTGATACTTTCTCATATTTGTTAAACCAACTCAGTAATCAAAATTTTCTCTCTCACACTTCATCTCAATAAAATTACACCTTATATCATAGACAACAAAATGAATCCATTTGAATGTTGGCTTGGTAATCAATAAATAAGCAATTTCATTAAGGGTAAGAACAATACCAAGCACCTCTTAAATCCATTACAAGGCTCACAGTATAACATCTAAAATCTTATTGGTTTCTGCAGTGGTCTATTACATGTATAATGTCTTCCATACTTAAGGTTAGCAACATATCAGGTACTCTCAATTCCTTGATAAGACAGTTTGAAATTCTTGTGAATTAGATATAAGATAATTTTCTTTCAATGCTCTCTCAACTCTTGAATAGTTGAATGTACCATTAATCATTACGACACTTATATCAATCATCATAATATACTTGGTTTCACTCTTGAATACTTCAAGCTAACATCAATGAACATTATGCCAATCATTTAAGATATCTTTCATAATTATCGTAATTAAAATTCATTTTTTTTTTTGAATATAGATATGCCACTCATGGCTGATTGATAATTTATCCATCCAGTCTCGAATTCAGAAAGTTCTCAATTGTGGTTAATCAAAAACATGTAATTAACTATTCCATTCCCAAAATATCATCAATATTAATCATCCCTATAACCAGCAGATGAGTTCATAATCTTACAATATCAATAATGTAAGTTCTACAATTAAGATTCATTAAATTCAGATTTAATACCTCAAGATCCATATATCAACTCAATTGCAATATGGACATAATGGTGTTTAGTTATATTAGTCATCAATTGCAATTTTCAATTACTATATCATATTCATATATTCATCTGTCTTTTATTGCATATCCAATTAAAATTTCATCTACCCATATTATTTAAAGGTCTAAAATTGCTACGAATCATTTCCAACAAGTTTAATGGAGCTAAAACCTCTAGAAGCCCCTTGACCTCCCCACTGATCAAGGCTACCAGCTAGGGAGCCCACATAATATTATTGACTTGCGATGGTTCATTCTCAATTCCTATCAAACTTGTAATTCAATTAATATCTTGATAAACTTTAAATTTCAAGCTTCCAAAGCATAATTCATGAAATTCCTTGAAAGTCATAATTGTCTCAATGTCATCCAAGTATTTTGCCTAGAGTGTCATTATGCATATGTCCCTAAGATCATAACCTGGGTCTTGTGGGTTATGGGCCCACCATGCTTCCGCTGCGCACTCTGATGCTGCATGTCCTGCATAGACTGCGCCATACTCGAGAGAGCTTGAAGCATCTCAGACTGGAATCGCTGGTGCTCAGTTCCTACTGGGTTGGCCGGGGCCATACCTCCAGTAGTTCCTTGACCCACCGGCTGATCAGCATTACCGGCCAGAGAGTCCTCCTCATACAGTTGGCTCCTAGTATGGCGAGCCATAATTATTTTTTGATAAATTAGATGTGGTTAATATCATCATAAACTAAAGTGTCAGGTGACTCTAAGTATAATGTCATCAAAATATGTTCTCTCCGTGTTATCATGTCAATATGTCTGTGTCCCTAGGGCCATAAGTTCTCTACCTGTTATCATGTCAATATGTCTGTGTCCCTAGGGTCATAACCTAGTGCTCTGATACCATAAAAGCTGTCACGCCCCAGACCCAAAAATTTTGAGCTAGGGTGACAACCCGCCGCGTGCCGGGCACGCAAGGCGTCCCGAAACACGACATTGAGTTCAAGAAAAGCAACAACCTATATATCATTCAAGTCCATGACTTTAATACAATCCATAACTAAAGATTTGGACTACAAGCCCTACACATAAGCATTACTGGGGTTACATCAACATATGAGTCCACTTTATTTTAAATAGAAGCTCCAACGAACCTATGGTTCCTTACACACCACAATAACATAGTCTGGGCATCAAGCCCTACACATAAATACACTGGTATAGCAATAAGATAAAAATCTATATTTTATTTGAGTTGAGGTCCATCACTCCAACATGTTATTCTCAAATCTCATGGTCCTGTAGCAAAAACATTATAATATTTTTATGAGATTACACTCAGTAAGTAAACCATGTTATGCAGTCCAATCATAGCATGATAATCAATAAACACATAGATGATTTGCATGCTTAAACATTGTTCAATTATTCAAACATGCCATGTAAGTATACCCATCATTGTTATATTATATCATATGTGTCCCACGGCCCTGCAATGCCCCATAACAAAGGAGAGCCGCGGCGGCACATATAAATATAATTCAAATCATTTGCACTCATCATTGTTGTATTACATCATAGCAAATTATCAGTGCATATAAAGCATTCCACAAATACTCAAACATCATTGCTATATTATATCATATGTGTCCCACGGCCCTGCAATGCCCCATAACAAAGGAGAGTCGCGGCGGCACATATCGATATAATTTATTCTTTTGCATTCACAATCACTCCATTATGCAATGTAAGTATTATATCATGCGTGTCCCAGGCCCTGCAATGCCTCATCTGAGCACATCCTCTAGATGTGTATGGCCATAGCAAAGGAGAACCGCGGCAGCACTTATGAATATAATACTAATTCATTTGCATCCATAACCGCTCAATTATACTATATAGGTAAACCCACTGTTTATACTCTCAATGGTAACTGTAAATGTGACCCATGGCCCTGCAATATCTCAATAATGTACCAACAGGCATCCCCCCTACTGAAAGGGTCGAAATGCCATAGTATACTAACAAGTATCCCCCCTACTGAAGTAGGGTCGAAATACCATAGTATACTAACAAGTGTCCCCCTACCGAAGTAGGGTCGAAATACCATAGTATACTAACAAGTATCCCCCCTACTGAAGTAGGGTCGAAATACCATAGTATACTAACAAGTATCCCCCCTACTGAAGTAGGGTCGAAATACCATAGTGTACCAACAAGTATCCCCCCTACTGAAGTAGGGTCGAAATACCATAATGTACCAACAAGTATCCCCCCTACTGAAGTAGGGTCGAAATACCAGGGTATGACATGATAAAGGAGAACCGCGGCGACACATAACAGTACCTCACATCACATGCACTCATCATATCAATAACAACACAATATTGCATAAACAGTGGATTATACCTATTGAACAATTGCCTGTAATACATCACATCAATGTCAAATAACTGCATCTCTCATGCATAGCAACTGCATCTCTCATGCATAGCAACTGCATCTCTCGTGCATAGCAACTGCATCTCTCATGCATAATAACTGCATCTCTCATGCATAGCATCCACACATGAAATCATAGTACATAAACAGCCATGCATTCATAATATTCATCTACTTACAAATTTAGCCAATAATAATTCTTCATATCACAATTCACAATTTAACTATGCATATCCTGAAACAAATTATTTAATAAACTGATAACTGGCTTACTTACCTCCGCACGCAATCCAATAGATATCAACTAATCAGATGTCGGGGTACCTACACAATTAATTGATTAAAATCTGGATAATGAAATGATTCCTAAGACTCTACCCTGACCAATCCACGGGCCCAACTTCGGACTCGAATATCTCTCACCATACTCACTCAAATGGGGAAGTAAAATCATCCCCAGAAACTAGAATTCACCCAGATTCTAGCCATATAATTATTTTTCTAATCCCGGCCCGATACAGGGCCCAAAATCCAGCCCAAAAATGGCTCACAGCATGGCCCAAAAGGCCTGAACCGGCCGGCCCAGCCGGCCCGGTTCAAACCAAATCTCACCCGATCCCCTGTTTCACCGAACAGGGGACGGGGACATGGCCGGTGGCCGGGGCCGCCGCCGGCCAAATTGAGGGCGGCCAGGCCGTCGGTGGCCGGGCTAGAGCCGGCCGCCGCCGCGGCCGGCCACCAAACCCCTCCTTCTCCCTCAATTTCTCTCACTCTCTCAAACTCCTCCGCGCGTCACGGAACTGTGCCGGCAGCACGGCCGGCCACCATGGCCGGCCGGACCTCCACCGGATGCACGCCCGGCGCCGGTGGAGGCGACAGGCCAAGTCTCGGGCCCGGCGAGGCGGCGAGCACGCCGCCGGGCCCGAACCAACCGGCGGAAGCCGGTTCGGCTTCCACCACCGCGCGAGAGGAGGGCCAATTGGTCCTCCCTCTCCTCTCTCTCTCCACCACCACCCCGCCGGACGCCTCCCCGGTGCCGGCGGGGTCGCCGATCAAGTATCAGGCCCGGTGCGGCGGCGAGCACGCCGCCGGGCCTGAACCAAGGGGGACGACCGGGCTCCTTCTTGCGATCTCTCTCTCTCTCTGCCGCTGTCTCTCTCTCTCTCCCGCTGATTCTCTCTCTCTCTCCCGCTATCTCTCTCTCTCTCACGCTCGCTCTTTCTCTCTCTTTATCTCCCTGTCTCTTTCTCTCTCTTACGCTCTCTCTGTTTCATGCTCTCTCTCTCACGCTCTCTCTCTCTCTCTCTTGATCAGGGGATTACCTGATGGAAGCATGGAAGCGAATGCCAGGATGATGGAGGGAGTCCCCCCTCCATCATATAAATAATCCCCTAATGCAACGCTTCGGTGCACTCAAAAGACGCGCGACGACTAGGCCATTCAATCATCAAGTCAGGGCGTTCGTCAAGTAAAGGGCCTAAACGTCATGTCAAAAGTCTAAACGCCAAGAAGGTTTTCCCCGGGATGCCAAGTGTCCCCTAAAGTAAATACTAAGAGTTACGTTCCCCCATGATAATTTATGGGGGGTTACAGGCCTCTTTGTGAGTTAGCTGGATTTCATTTTAGTTAACTATGGATTTGAATGCCTCTGTGCCAGCCGTTTGATATGGGTATCAGTTAGCTAGCTAGCTAACTTGACTTCCCTGATAGCAAGCTAGTTTGCCCTTTAGTTAACTATTATTTCCTGTTAAATTTTCTTGGCCAAGCGCCCCTCTTTTTCAGCTGACTGGTGAGCTAGCTGATGCTTCTTTTAGCTAGCTAGCATCTCCTATTAGTTGATTGCTTTATTTTGGAGCTAACTGGTTTCTCTCTTAGCTAATTGCTATCTTTTCATAGGAAATCCAAGCTGAGCGCCATTCAATCTTAGTTAGCTGGAGAGTTAGCTAATCTGTGGTTTAGTTAACTGAAAAGCTAGCTTCTTACTAGGCGTATGGCTGCCTTTTTTTCATCAATTAGTTGACGAGCTGACTCTCCTAGACGACTGTTTTATTGGTTTTTGAGCTTAGTTAGCTGAGAAGCTAACTACCAGTTGCTTAGTTAGCTGAATAGCTAACTGACGTCTTTGTTTCTCCTGGACGACCGTGAGCCATTCAATTTTAGTTAGCTAAGTAGCTAACTAATGGAAGTTGACTTTTTCTCCTGAGCCGCATTAATTGCTTGCTAGTTAGCTGGGAAGCTAACTAATCATTGCTTTAGCTAGCCAAGGAGCTAGCTCCCCTCTCCTGAGCCATTTTATCTTTAACGTGTGATCTCTTGGAAGCTAGCTGATGAGCTAGCTGAGGACTCTCCTTCTCTGATGGCCGACTGTCTTCTTCTCTCAGCTGCCAGGAATTTATTCCAGTTAGCTGTGTTTCTGGTTATTTTGGTCGTGCTCCTCTCTCTCGCTATACTTTATTTTGATTGCTATTTTCAGCTAGACTAAATTTTGATTTTTGAATTATAACAGAGTTCTTCCTATCTCAAATGGATTCATGCATTCAATGCTTAAGAGAAATAATCTCAACGGTTATCTTTTCTTTCCGTTTTTATTTCCATTTGTTTCAATTATCTCTAACGGATCTTTTTGCTGTTGGATTGTTATATATAGCTGAGATTAGAAGCAAAATGACAAAAATTTTGAAATAAAAATACAAGAGAGATATCCAAGAAAGAAAGCTTTTATTGCATATTTTTGGAGTGGTTGAAAGCTAGTTGTTGTGCATTGAAGATCATTTATTGCTGAGAAGTCGTCCAGATCATTTAAAGCCTTCAAGCAAATCAAGAGTCCAGCTATCACAACTTTGTTCATTTATTGCTGAAGATTTGCTACAAATTTGTAAAGTATTCTCTTAATATTTGCTCATTGTAGGAGCTACTTATCATCATTTACTTTGAATCTTTTGTACAAGGGTTAGTGTTAACCCTTTGGTTCTCGTTGGCTTCCTTGTGCCGTTAAACAAGAGGACTAGCCTGGTAAGGCTAGGGGTTGGCTTCCTTGTGCCATTAAACAAGAGAACTAGCCAGGGAAGGCTAGGGGTTTTGGCTATCTTGTGCCTTGTAAAATAAGAGGGCTAGCCGGGGAAGGCTAGAGGTTGTAATCGTTGTGATACGATTAGTGAAATTCCCAAAGGTTTTGGGGAGTGGACGTAGGTGCTGAGTTTGGCACCGAACCACTATAAAATTTCTTGTGTTTGTGGTTGTTTAATTCTCTGATTACTATCTTGTGCACTATACTATACCGCTGCAAATCAAATTTAATTAGGGTTAAAGCACATATCTGCATAGTAATTAATTTTTTAATAATCCACTTCACCCCCCTCTTGGGTTGCTACATCTGGGCAACAATATAGATTCACCAAGTGCACAGATAGCGTACCGATAATGCACTACTCCTAAGTTCTTAAAAAAATTACTTGATTAATTCAATTTCGGTCAGATTAATTATATAATTGATTTAATTAAACAATTGCACCAATCCTTTCCTAGTTCAATTGATTTTGTCCTAGGTCTTATTTGGATTGACTACTTAGATATTTATTAAGTTATTGATAGTTAATAACTCTGTTGGATAGTCATTGGCCAGCAGTTGCGACTAACAACTTATCTACACAAGTCTTTAACTTGATTATCATGGCCTGAAATCCTTACCACGTGCACCATATGAGGTACAACATTGGACTATTTATTGTGTTTGTCTAAAAGTAAACATTCATTGAATGTACTTTGATGCATGCGTAAAAACTCATGCCATTTGAATTAGAACATAACTTGCAAAACAAAACACACTTTGGGAAAAGAAAACTAAAGTAAAAATTATCCACATTAAGCATTCAAGCACCTGGTGATTACATGAATTAGTCACAGTAACTTAATACATGCGATGGGACAATTGCTTCTAATAATAATTTAGGTTAAGATAAGCTTCACGCATTATGCTTGATGTAATCATACAATATAAAAAAATAAAATGTATTCTTGAAAAAAAAACTAATTCATACACTTGATTGTGTGATGAAAACAATATCAGAATAATGTATGTTAAGGAAATATTGCAATAATTATGCACATAATATTTGTCCACTTAAATATTACACTTATATGGCACATGCCACGTTTTAACCAAACTAATTTCACATTTGAACTTCTACATATGATATTTAAAGATGCTAAATGCTAAATTTAATTAAAACAGTCCATTAATTGGCCTAATTTGATCAAATAGAAAGGCTCATGAAAAGTAGGAGAGTTGCCGGTAGTGAAAAAGTGGCATATTTTATTCATCATCGGTCTTGTTTCTGGTATAACTCGGATGCATGAAAGTGCTACCATGGTTAATAGAGAACTTCCTCAGTCATGTGATCTATTGGAGGTGAGATCCGCTGATCTAGTATATCTTTGAATAATAATTGTTGGTTGTCTGATGATGACAAAGAGGAAACAAGCTCACCAGGATGCCTTCCCATTATTACTTCTAATATAAGTACACCAAAACTGTATACATCACACTTCTCATTCGGCTTCATTCCATACGAAAGTTCTGCATGAAAAGAAAAAGTATAATTCCACAATAAAAGTATTGGCTAGTCCAAACTTTTGTATGCTAGTCACAAAAAAAACAAGAAATAATTTTTATGAATGTAATAGTATATTTAAAAGATTCAAAACCACAAGATAAACCATACCACACAGAAAAATCTTGTGCTTGTGGAACTAATACAGAACCTGAGATATGCTTTTAGATTTGTGTTAAACTACTAACTAATAATAGAGAAAAATTTAAGTACAAATGACTTACCGGGGGCAATATATCCATATGTGCCTGCAAGTCTACTCCAACTTGATGCATCAGGTTTAAGAATTCTCGCTGTACCAAAGTCCGAGACATAAGCCTTGAAATCAAAATCTAGTAATATGTTATTGCTTGAAATGTCTCGATGAATTATGGATGGATTGCAATCATGATGCATGTATGATAAAGCATGTGCCACATCTTTGATAATTTGAGCCCTCTTATCCCTGCTCAATTCTGTCACTATTTCTTGACTACGAAGAATGGAAGCTAAACTTCCTCTCTCAATGTACTCATACACGAGAAACTGACATCGAGTGTTGGAACAAAATCCAAGAAGTCTGACAATGTTACGGTGCCGAATATTGGTTAATGTTTGAATCTCATTTCTGAAACTTCTTTCATCAAGCATATTTTCTTCCACTTCATGAAGTCTCTTTACCGCTACTATTTGTTCTGTTGGAAGTGTCACTTTGTAAACGGTGCCATATCCTCCCTTCCCAAGGCAATATTTTTCATCAAAATTTTCAGTAGCGTTGATGATGTAATCATAAACTGTCCTCCCATCAAAATTCAATACTGAAAATAGGTGGCTGCTAATTACTTCATTATCATCTTCCTTCATAGGTTTTCCCTTCCTTCGAAGAACCACAATGATGAAACATGACACAGCTAACAATAACAGGCATCCCAAGATGGGAATAACAATTTGTATGATGTTATTTTTCACTGAATGATGAGTGCTTGTTGGTGTTAGACCTGCACAATGGGGCAAACTCGACACTTCACCGCATAAATCTTTGTTATGAGCAAACCATTCTGCTGGAGCATTTAGAAACAATTTGCTATTAGGAAGTGAGCCCTCTAAATTGTTGTAGGATACATCGATTGATACCAAACTGATCATGCCTACAAAAGATGATGGTATGGATCCTGACAAATTATTGTGAGATAAATTTAAATGTGTTAAATATGTCAAGCTTGCTAGTTGTGATGGTATCTCCCCTCCAAGCAAATTGTGGCTCAAATCAAGTTCTTGCAAGCCTTCTAACCTTCCGATTTGGGTAGGAATGCTTCCGTTCAATTTATTCTCTCTTAAATTCAAGAGGTACAATTTAGAGAAACCCTCCAATTGTGTGGTAATGGCCCGCTCAAGTTATTCCCAGATAAATCCAGAGTTTGTAGGTTGGATAGTTTTCCGATTTCCAAAGGAATTCTTCCGAATAATCTATTGCTACTCAAATCCAAGTTGATCAATGAGCTCATGCTACCTAGCTCCCCTGGTATCTCTCCTGCAAGTTGATTGGAAGAAAGGTCCAGCCTTCCTAGTTTCAACATTTTCCCAAATTCAGAAGGTATTTTTCCTGTTAGGAAGTTCCCTGAAATCCGCAAGGTCGTCAAATTTGGGCAGTATGCCCAGTTTGGTGATATCTCGCCATTAAATTGATTGTCACTCATGGCGATGTATGTTAGATTAGGGTAAATCCCAAAGGCATCAAAGATTCTTCCTTTGAGCCTATTTCTTTCCAAGCGAACTCTTACTAAGCTGGAGCAATTTTTGAGGCTTGGTGGTATAGGACCCTCAAAATGGTTATAAGATATCGAAAGATTTTGAAGTACACCTCCTTTACAAATCTCTGCCGGTAAGAAGCCAGAAAATTTGTTGAAAGCTAATTGTAATGAAAGCAAGTTTGTAAGATTACCCAGTTCTCGAGGGATGGTGCCAGAGATGCTGTTGTTCAAGAGGAACAAGTCTCAAGACTGGTGAGATTTCCGAAACTTGAAGGGATGGGACCGATTATAATTGTCTGAGAGTTCTAGTTGAATTAGGTGGACTAGGTTGCCTAGTTCAGGGGGTATGGAGCCAGTGAGACTATTACCGTACAGGTAAAAATACTTAAGTTGGTGAGATTTCCTAAGCTAGAAGGGATAGAACCTGTCAGTTGAGCATCGCTGATGTCAAAATCTTGTAGGTTCAGTAGGTTGCCTAATTCACGTGGGATGGTGCCTGAAATCCCATTCTCTAAGAGGTGAAGACGTGCAAGCTTGGTGAGGTTTCCTAAACTAGGAGGAATAGGACCAATTAGAGAATTCTCTTCAAGAAGTAGATCTAATAAGTTCACTAGGTTGTCTAATTCACGTGGGATAGTACCAGAAATGTTATTATTGAAGAGGAACAAATTTTCAAGCTTTGTGAGGTTTCCTAAACTGGGAGGAATAGGACCAGTTAGAGAATTAATTGAAAGGTCTAGAACTATAAGTTCACTAGGTTGCTTAATTCACGTGGGATGGTGCCTGAAATCGTATTATTGTAGAGGTCCAAAAATTCAAGCTTTGTGAGGTTTCCTAAACTGGGAGGAATAGGACCAATTAGAGAATTTCTTAGAAGGGCTAGATTTCTTAAGTTCACTAGGCTGCCAAATTCATGGGGTATATGACCAGAAAGTTGGTTATCATGAAGATTAATATATTTTAGTTTGGTCATGTTGCCAAGGACTGAAGGAATGGGACCGAGAGATTGTTTTTCTGAAGATCGAGAAATACTAGACCCTTGAGCTTACCAATTTCCCCAGGTAGTCCTCCAGTGAATTGATTGATTTTGAGTCCAAGAGTAACAAGATTTCTCCAACCGGAGAAGAAGAAGGGAAGTATCTCACCGGTTAATTCATTGCTGGAAAGGTCGATCTCGGACAGACGAGAGATTGGCCAGAGAGTATGGCAGATTGCCGGAGAGACGATTCTGAGCGAGATCGAGGGAGGTGAGACTGGAGATGGTGCCGATGGCCGGCGGGATGGCTCCGAGAAGGTAGTTGCCTCGGAGACGGAGGCGAGTGAGAGACGTGAAGGCGGAGAAGTTGAGCGAATCGAGCCTGCCTGCCAAACCGGCACGGTGCAGGTTGATTTCGGTGACGGCAGTGCTGGCTCCGCTCTCGTGACAGGTGATTCCAGACCACATGCACGTGTGGTTGGAGAGGGTCCATGAACTCAGTGTATGGGGGTTTTGGAGGGTGGATTTCCAGTGGAGGAGAGCTCGTGCTTGGGATTGAAGCGTAGAAGAGGTTGTAGCAGCAGCTGATGACGACGAATAAGGAAAGGAGATGATGAAGAGGAAACAGAACAGAATGAGACGAAGGGACAGGAGAGCAGGGGACGGATCGTGGAGGAAAAGGCTTATTAGGATCCATAATATTATAATGTGGGGGCATAAGCTAGCAAGTAATCTTGGTGCTCACTGGTCCCTAGACCTTGTGGTTGATGCTGGAGTGAGGATTCAGAAGCCTATTTAATATTTGTAGGCAAGGAAGGCTGCCCGCAGTCGTGACCTGGGTTCCGGTGGCCGTCCTCGATGTTAATTACTTCCTTCCCCAACCTCTGTTCTCCCTTCGTGCTGAACAGGACAGAAGTGAGATAACTAATCTAAAAGCAATTTTGAACGACCACTTATGATATGGTATGTTTTTGCCGTGAGATGATCCATTCAACAATATTCAACAAAAAAAAATTATATTTAATTATATCTTAATCATTTTATTTTTAAAATTATTGTCTAACCAAATGATCTCATATCCATTTTTAAGAACGGATATTAAAGATCCTCCTTATAAAATGATCTTGAACTTAGATTATAAGACCAAAATACTCCTCATTCATAGAAAAAGATATCTAATACTATTTTATATTAACATAATATAATTTAATATTATAATAATAATTATAATAATAATTTGATCATTTTTTTCATCCTTGGATATACATGGAATCCGAAGCTATCTCATCTTTTTTTTTATTTTAAAATTCATAAATTGTATGAATTCAAAGGTGGAGTAGGTGATGAATCTAACCTTAGCTACATTCAAATGGAGCCGAATTTACCTCATGCATTATATTATGTAAAATGATTATAATTAAATATTAAACTATTATAATATTATATCATAACATAATTTTAGAAAAATAATGTTATAATTTAACTAAATATTAGAATTATAAATAATGTGAATAATAATAAATTATTATGATAGTTACAAAATGCATTTAGGGCTATTTTGATATTACGTAATTAATGATTTTGAATTTTCATAGCATACCAAACAACTTAATTATAGATATTTTGGGATCTCAATTACTAGGATATAACATCAAACAGGTGATCATAGATTATTAGGGACAAGAGCACTTTGGATAATGATCACCAGTGAAACTAGGAGTGACTTTAATCCTAGTATTGGCATTTATGATAAAACACAACCATGACCCATTTTGCTCTTCAAGACCCAAACATTATGATCTTAGGCTATTTCCACTCCATTCTCCCATTATTTTAAGTCTTTTAACATATCACCTCTCCCAGCTAATCTTGCAATCCCAACCTCTCAATTCTCTCCTCCTAACTTCAGCTTCAACTACCCTTTTCATTGATAAAGTACTCCCAAATCTGTTCTCTTGTTACTCCTCGCCGCCGTTAAGACCCTTGCCTAAATCATGTGGAAGAAGCTAGCCATCTCTTGACATTACTTCTAATGTTCTTATTCATCGACGATTATCCTGATATTGAGTGGTGGGTCTAATTCTCAATAAAAATTAATGTTTCAAAATGAATTAGGGCTAGAATTTTGATCATCTATTTAGAATTTTAAATTTTAGATTTTTAAAAATCGTACCCATCATCTTATCAAAATTATATATAACCTACCTTATTTATTAAAATTATAATATATATCATAATATATATTATATTAAATATTTGAATATTTAGAATATGACAACTAACTACTTCAAACATGAAGCCAATGTTGACTTTGACTGAGAAAAAGATCATTTATTTCTCTTGGAAAAAGAGAACATAACAAACAGCGAATTAATGCCGGCGATTAGTGATGACCAAGTCTCCTCGTTTACTTATCTTAAAGGGGCCAAATAATTGAAAAAAGGGACTATAAAATGATTCTTTTCAGATTACATGTTCCATGAGCCTATGTTTAGATAAAAAGAAAAGTAGGAAGGAAAGAAAACTGAGAAAAAAATAAAAGAAAAAATAAAATTTACCTTGTTTCGATGGAGAGAAAAGTAGGAAGGAAAGAAAACTAAAGAAAAAATAAGAAGAAAAAAGTTGGGCCCTTAAAAGTTTTTTCTTCAAAATTGGAGAGATTTCGGAGAGAAAACTTAAAGGTGCTCTTTCATTTTTTTCATTCCGATATTGACCCTTGTAAAGAAAAAAACTGATGTAATTTTTAATCATTTGTAATAAGGGTATTATTGTTATTGTAAATTATCAACTTTCTTTTCTCCTTATTTTTCTCTCACTCATCCAAATAGAAAGAGAGAAAATATTTTCTCTCTACTTTTCTCTTCTTTCCATTTTTCTTCTCCATTTTCTTTCCTCCCTACAATTTCTTCTCCATCCAAATAGAGCATGAAGGTCATCACCAATCCCCGTCACATAAAGATGAATGACTAGCCAATGGCACACGGCTTGACTACGATTCAAGGATAACACGCGGCATGACTCAAACGGACGGACTTAGGAGGGGAAAAAACAAAAGTTGTGGACTTGGAGCTTTCATGCATCTTCCTAGCGGGTGTTTGATGCAACAATTAACTTTCATTAAAAAAAAAGTGAAATTAGTTGGAACAGCGAGATACAGGATGATGCAATATTCACTTTCATCATCATGCACCGACTATTAATTCTGGAAAATAGTTGGTGCCACCGCGTTGAAACATGTGGCAGGCTTCTTAGAACCTTTAACGTCGCGTTGAAAGATGTGGCATTCACATTTAGCCTCTTGCCCTCCAAAGTTAGAATACTTGTAATTTTGCTCGATGGCAGTTTCAATGATGCAAGTAATGTCATTACTACGTCAGGTAAATCTTGTGCATCGACGATTAGTTGGGCAGGTTTGTGAGATAATTTTAAGACCTAAGCTACAGGAAGAAGGTTTTTATCTATTCAATTGTTGACTGACGTGGTTTATTTAGTGATTAGAATATCCACTGGATGTGAGTTCCTTGAGATCAATAGTCCCATTTTGAATCTTTTTATATGACTTATGGAATGATCTGTCCAGTATTAACTAATTTCTCTTTACCTATCTCTCATACTTGATTACATCTAAGAACAACTAATCTTTTGGCTAATGATTGAAATTTGGATACTTTTGTATTGCAATTTTTATTGCAGTTTGGTACTTGATAACATCCAAAGAGCAACTTGTATATGCTCTTGTTCAGGGGATTGTCTCTGTGTTCATGTCCATTGGCTCTTAAGAAGATTACAGCGAAGGCTCAAAAATGCAAATTAAGAAAATGGATTACCATTATCTCTTTATCTGCATCATTACCACTTCAGTTAATTGTGTCTAGCAATTCATGTTGTTTAATAGCCCTGAGGAAGATTAAGCATCCGAAACGGCTTCATTTGGTCCTCTTTGGTTTTCTATTTGATGGGTATGACTACTAATTTTTACTCTCTCTTTTTTTTTGTGTATATCCATGTTAATTAAATATAGAACATTCATTATATTTTATGTTTGGTGACTGGAATGATCGGTATCCAGAGCTAAACCCATGATCTGCTAATCCAGGTAACCCCAGGCATGTGTTTAACCAAGCCATTTCCACATGTTAGATGAATGAAAAGTTCAAATTTAAAAGCTTTTATTTGAAAAGTTCAAGGCTCTACTTCCTCAACAAAGTCTTCAAGAATGACAGCAAGAGCATCCATCTTTAAAATCATCATCTATGACTATAAAATTTTATATTTACATAATATTTATATTATCTAATTAGCCATGCCTCTGGATATCCACTATTTTAAAATATTTTTTACCTTTAACAAATTTATTTAACTTCTAACTACTAATCCTAAGTGAATTTAAAATTTAAAGAAATAAAAATCATATAATTTTAATTTAATAAAATATAATTAAATATTAAATAAGAATAATTAAATAGTTTTATTAGTAGATGTAATGGATACAGGGCAAGGTAAATTTTTTTTTGTTCATATTTATTGTATTTATGATAATTATTTTTACTTGTCGTATACTCATATTTGTATCAATTTTTTAGCCTTTATGTTTGCTTCAAATAAAGTGAAGACAGAGACCGATACCAACCCCAAGAATGTTATACCATGCATCCCTACTGCCAGCGTTCTACAACCGCGTCTCCTGCAGCAACGACTGGTGGAATGGTTGCTTGACACCAAAATGTGATGCGTGATTGTAATCTTGCCACCATTCCTATAAAGACATTATGTGGTCTATTCCACTCGATGCGTGGTTGGAATCTTGCCAGCGTTCCTACAGTGACATTATGTGGTCCGTTCCACTCAGCCATCAAAGGAGAGAACCATCTTCCTCCTGCAAAAGATGCCATCTGTCTGTCTTAAGACAAATGGACATAGTTAATACGCTGTCTAGTAGGAGAGGAGTGAATTACTATGGTAAAAGTGACTTTTGCCCTCCACTTGGTGTTTCAGTGCCCAAAAGTGAAGCCTAAGATATATGTCTGTATATATTTTGGTGGCAAGTAGGGAAAGGTTATCCTTAAATTTATCAATTGGAGGTTAATTAGTTTATACCAAGAAAGGATTATACGTAGAAGTTACATGAATTCTTTTTTCTCAGGATGACTTTAACATAAATTTCAACTTGATATGAACTTGAGCCTCCTCTCTTTGTAATACATTTCTAAGCTTCAAAAGAAAATAGAATTCAATGATAAATAGTCTTAACAAAGATTTATTAGAGAAGATTTTGAAGTTTCTTTCTTTTCATAGACGCCACTAAAGATAAGAACCAGTTAATCCCAAACCAATCTTTAAGATTTAGAGATATGGTGCCTTCTTCAAGATGACCATAAGTGGTCAATATTCTTAATCGTGATGTAAAGTCTAATATCTATTAGACTACAAACTAGAGCAGACGCTTTAAAAAGAGATGAGCTATCCAACCCTTTCTAGCAAGATTGTTTGGTACGTGAAGGGATTTTGGTCCTCCATGTTTGGTATTAATTAGGTGCCAACGTCAATGCCCAATGCACGAGGTGTGACTGATGCACACTTTGACATGCATGTCAATGTTGGCACAGATTATGGCTACCTAATTGATAAGACTGAGTCTAGAGTTTACTCTATGTCCTTAAGATAATTTCGTCCCGCAACGGTTCTTACGGTCTGTATGACGATTGTCTTCCAGGATACAACAGTCTTCTTTTGATGAAATGCAGCACTATAATTCACCAAAAATATCGAACCAAGAATGCTTCTCTCTTTTTTTATATGCACTATTGTATACTTCCTTTAGGAGAGTATGCAAATGCATAAGAAGAATGGAATCAAATTGGATTGAATGAATGAAAGGTTTTAGGTGTGTTTTGGATACATCCTTTTGGGTTTAAATTGATTTGAATTGGTTAATCGGATTTACCATCGTGATTTGATGATCACATTATCAGATAGGTAGTTGTACGGCTTTGATACGCCATTTCAAGATCGAAATGATGACTTATCACAACGGCCTGATCGGATGGGCGATAGAAAGATTGGAGCGATGCCTTATCTCCAACGGCCCACTGGTGGGTCAACTATTGACCGGTCAATCGATGGTCAACAATTCAACGGTGTTCTTATCAATAGTTGCGATCAATCCAAGCCATGATCAGCTGATCAACACTTCTTTGATCAATCGCATCGCTCCATCATTTGATCTTAGCCCCTCATCTTAATTCGATCGTTTCCATCGTCGGATCCTTTGATCTAAGAAAAATTTAAAGTCCCTTAAGCTTCTTGCGATGATGCGAAGTGCAAAGTGCACCTACAAAGCGCCATTGTATCCTTCGCACACGCGCGTGCATGGGGGTGATGCGTAGCATCATCCTCAAGCTCTCCACTTATGGTGAGCCTAAGGAACTTAAGCATGAAGGAAGAGGTTTCCATATAAGTGAACCTTCCTTTCTTGTTTTTTGATGTGGGACTAAATGTTCCGCAATTTCTCATTCACCCACATAGGCGGTAATGGGCTTTCAAGGCCCATTAGGGTATTCAAGGCCTATTGGCCCATTACCCAACAATCCCCCACATGAATGGAAATTGGACTTAGATCAAAGATCATCAAAGATCAGCAAAGGTAACCCCCACATAAAAGGATTTTAATGCAAATGAATATGCAGACACTAAAGAGAGTATAATGGGATGAAGTTGTATCGGGATAGGTAGCTTGTGGCTTTGAACCTTCCTTAGTGAGTTGTTATCGAGTTTACTTGCTAAAAGGTGAACATGATGTCTTGAACCTTTCAGCGTTTTGTGTAAACTAAGACAATAACAATCACGCAACTTCTTCCCGAGCATTCTTTTGGTTCTCATGGTTGTGTTCATTTTGGCCCCGAACTCCTGGTCTCATGAGTGCTTCAGAGAATTAAACCTTAAAATTCTCATAGAATTGGCCCAGTTCACACTCACATAGGTGATTCTTATTAAGAGTATCCTGCTATACCCCACATGATGTTCATGTCATAAGAATCATTAAAAGCAATGCTTATCCTAGTACCTTTAGCAGGTAGCACCAATTATCATAGGAATGAGTAGGATTGGACATCCTTAGTGCTATCAAGTCTCTTCATAATTTAGTTGTCCCTTTTGAACCTAGATCTTGGGATCTCCAGTCAGCTAGGTTGGGTATCCACTATGAAGATTTTTCAGTTATAGGTTTTAAACCCATTCCCCTCGATAAACAGTTTACTTGATCTCTTGGTAACCCCTTTGTTAATGGATCCGCTAGGTTTTTCTTTGACTGAACATAGTCAATAGAAATTACACCAATTTCAAGTAACTGCTTAATGGTATTATGTCTACGACGTATATGTCTAGACTTACCATTATACATCTTATTCTGTGCTCTGCATATTGCCGATTGACTATCACAATGTATGCATATTGCAGACACAGGCTTTGGCCAACATGGAATATCTTCTAAAGGTTTCGAAGCATTCTGCTTCTTCAGCTGCCTTTTCTAAGGCAATAAACTCAGATTCCATAGTGGATCGAGCTATACATGTTTGCTTAGAAGATTTCCATGACACAGCACCTCCTCCTAAGGTGAATACATATCCACTTGTGGATTTTGTATCTTCTGTGTTAGATATCCAATTTGCATCACTGTATCCTTCTAGTACAGCTGGATATCTTGAATAATGTAATCCATAACTTAGGGTATATCGCAGATATCTTAATACCCTTATTAGAGCTGTCCAATGATTTGGACCTGGATTACTTGTAAATCTACTCAACTTATTGACAGCATATGCTATGTCAGGACGAGTGCAATTCATGACATACATTAAACTGCCAATTATACGTGAGTATTCCAATTGAGATATGGGTTCTCCAGTATACTTAGCCAAATGTAGATTAACATCTACAGGTGTTTTCACCGGGCTAGTATCATACTTTTTATACTTATTTAATATTTTCTCAATATAATGAGATTGAGATAATATTATTTCTTCAGATGTTCTAGTGATTCGAATCCCTAGTATAACATCTGCAACACCCATATTTTTCATATCAAAATGTTTGATCAACATTTTCTTTGTCTGTTTAATCATTTCAGTATTACTACCAATGATTAACAGGTCATCTACATATAAGCAGATTATCACATACCCTTCAGGCAGGGTTTTGGCATATATACATTTGTCACATTCATTTATTTTGAATCCATTTGATAACATGACATTATCAAATTTTATATGCCATTGCTTAGGTGCTTGCTTTAATCCATATAAGGATTTAACAAGTCTACACACCTTCTTTTCTTGTCCTGGAACAATAAATCCCTCAGGTTGTTCCATGTATATTTCTTCATCTAATTCACCATTCAGAAAAGCAGTTTTAACATCCATTTGATGAATTTCAAGATTGTTAATGGCTGCAAAAGCGATTAACATTCTTATAGATGTTATTCTACTTACTGGTGAATAGGTATCAAAGAAGTCTATACCTTCTTTTTGTTTGAAGCCCTTAGCCACTAATCTGGCTTTATACTTGTCAATTGATCCATCAGCCTTTAGCTTTTTCTTAAAAATCCACTTGCACCCTAAAGGTTTCATACCAGATGGTAAGTCTACCAACTCCAGGTATGATTATGCATGATGGACTCAATTTCACTATTGACAGCTTCTTTCCAAAAGGGTGCTTCTGGATTAGACATTGCCTCTTTGAATGTCTGAGGTTCATCTTGTAACATATAAGTTACATAATCAGGACCAAAAGACTTTGCAACTTTTGGTCTCTTACTGCGTCTGGGTTCATCTTCAGGATATTCTTCCTGATGACTACTACTAGCAGTATTATCATAAGTTCTTTTATTTGAACTTATTTCTAATTTCCTTTTACTTGAAATATATTTTCAAAGAATGTTGCATTCCTTGATTCCATGATTGTATTTTTCTGTATATCAGATATATCTGATTTATACACAAGAAAGCGATATGCACTACTATTATGTGCATAATCCGATAAATATACAATCAACAGTTTTAGGTCCTATTTTGACCTTTTTGGGGTCCGGAATAGCTACTTTAGCTAGACACCCCACACTCTTAAGTAATTGTAAGAAGGCTTCTTTCCTTTCCATAACTCATATGGAGTAACATCCTTCTTCTTAAGAGGTATCTTATTAAGAATATGATTTGCTGAGAGAATTGCTTCTCCCATAAATTCTGTGGTGTACCAGAATTTATTAACATAGCATTCATCATTTCTTTTAATGTGCGGTTTTTACGTTCCGCAATTCCATTAGATTGAGGTGAATAAGGAGCAGTAGTTTGATGAATAATGCCATGCTCTTGACAAATTTGTCAAAAGGTGCATCATATTCACCACCTCTATCACTCCTTATGGCCTTAATCTTTTTGCCAAGTTGATTTTCAACTTCATTCTTATAACATTTAAACATTTCTAAAGCCTCATCTTTAGACTTTAGTAGATACATATAGCAGTATCTTGTTGAATCATCAATAAATGTTATAAAATACTTTTTACCTCCTCTAGTTTGAACTGACTTTAAATCACATAGATCACTGTGAATTAAGTCAAGAGGTTCAGTATTTCTTTCTACTAATGGAAATGGTGTTTTTGCTAACTTAGCTTCAACACACACTTCACACTTGTAATGTGGATCGATTTCATGATTAGGTAATAATTTTAATTTTATTAATTTTCGTAATGAATTAAAATTCACATATCCTAATCTATCATGCCATAAACAAGAAGAGTCAACGTATCATATAAGTAGAAGAAGAAGCTTTATTCATTTCAAGTTTATGTGTACAGTCATTACATTTACCTTGAATAATCCATTATTCAAGTAACCTCTTCCAATAAATATCCTCCTCTTAGTGAGTACAAATTTGTTAGACTCAAAAACCATCCTAAAGCCATGTTTGCTTAGGAGGGAGCCTGACACCGAATTCTTTCGAATTTCTGGAATATGAAGTACATTATTCAATAGAAGTTCCTTTCCGAATGTCATTTTGAGTACTATGCGGCCAAGTCCTTCTATTTTGGATGTAGCAGAATTTTTTATAACCAATTTCTACCATTAATAGGAGTATATGATGAGAACATACTCTTATCACAGCAGACATGTTTGGTAGCTCCAGTGTCGATGTACCACTCATTAGCTTTGTCAACCATGTTTGCTTCAAACACAACAGCTGACAGCATCATCTCGGATACTTTTTGGGATAGGGTTTCAGTAATGTTGAACTCTTTCTTTTCTCTCTTTGAAATGACAGTCCTTGGATTTGTGTCCTTGCTTTCCACAGACAAAACACTTTCCTTGAACTTATATTTCTTTGGATTGCCCTTCTTCTATTTAAAGCCTTCGCTTGGAAACTTGTGTTTCTTCTTCCTTCTATGAGGTTGGCCTTAGGCTCAGCAGGTTGTCCTCCTATCTTCTTGTCTTGGCTCTTATTATCTTCCTCGATCCTCAGGCGAACAATTAGATCTTCAAGTCCCATCTCCTTTTGTTTATGCTTTAGGTAGTTCTTGAAGTCCTTCCATAATGACGGTAGTTTCTCTATGATGGCAGCTACCTGGAATGACTACTGAGAGGCATTCTCTCTGCATGTATCTCATGCAGGATGATCTGAAGCTCTTGGACTTGCTCCATAATAGTTTTATGGTTGACCATTTTGTAGTCTAAAAACCTTTCGACCATAAACTTCTTATATCTAGCATCCTCTGTCTTGTACTTTTTATCCAGAGATGCTTATAATTCCTTGGCAGTAGCTATATTACTGTACACATTGTATAGAGTATTATCCAGACCATTGAGGATGTAGTTCTTACAAAGGAAGTCTGAATGCTTTCATGCTTCCATCGTAGCAATCACTTGCTTGTCGGTCTCTCCTTCCTTCAGGACTAATGGATCTTCATTCATACTTGACCAGATTCAGAGTTGTGAGGTAGAATAGCATCTTCTATTACACCTTTTAAAGTTGGTTCTAAAAACTTCTCCAGTTTCTTGCTTGAACGGATGTAGTTATGGTAGCCATATGCAGCAGTACTTCCATGATAGCAGAAAATTATCTTAAGATTCTTGGCACAGATTATGGCTACCTAATTGATAAGACTGAGTCTAGAGTTATACTCTATGTCCTTAAGATAATTTTATCCCACAATGCTTACGATCTGTATGATGATTGTCTTCCAAGATAGAATAGTCTTCTTTTGATGAATGTTGCACTATAATTCACCAAAAATATTAAACCAAGAATGCTTCTCTCTCTTTTTATATGCACTATTGCTATACTTCCTTTAGGAGAGTATGCAAATGCCTAAGAGAAGAATGGAATCAAATTGGATTGATTGGATTGAATGAATGCAAAGGTCTAAGGTCCTATTTATAGGTTTTAGGTGCCTTTTGGATACAACCTTTTGGGTTTAAATTGATTTAAATTGATTAATCGGATTTGATCAAAAAAAGCCTTTGAAACACCGATTCATTCTATTATAACATGATCAGCCGATTATATAACCCAATCCTCATCCTAATACGATATTTCACCATCATGATTTGATGATTACATTATCAGATAGGTGGTTGTACGGCTTTGATACGCCATTTCAAGATCGGAACGATGACTTATCACAATGGCCTAATCGAATGAGCGATAGAAAGGTTGGAGTGATGCCTTATCTCCAACGGCCCACGGGTGGGTCAACTATTGACCGATCAACTGATGGTCAACCATTCAATGATCTTCTTATTAATGGCTGTGATCAATCCAAGCCATGATCAACCGATCAACACTGCTTTGATCAATCACATCGGTCCATCATTTGATCTTAGCCCCTCATCTTAATCCGATCAGTTTCCACCATCGGATCATCATGATTTAGAAAAAATTTAAAGCCCCTCAAGATGATGCGAAGTGTAAAGTATGCCTACAAAGCGCTCATTGCACCCTTTGTACACGTGCGTGCTCGAAGGTGATGTAGCATCACCCTCAAGCTCTTCACTTATGATGAGCCTAAGAAACTTAAGCATGAAGAAAGAGGTTTCCATATAAGTGAACCTTCCTTTCTTAATTTTTTTTGATGTAGGACTAAATGTTCTCTCAATTTATCATTCACCCACATAGGGAGGTAATGGGCTTTCAAGGCCCATTTAGGTATTCCAGGCCTATTGGCCCATTTACCCAACAGTCAAAACCTACTCAGCCTCTTTTGGCCTATAGGATAAGTCATGAATTTCCTCTTCTTTGTTTTTTGACTTCTTTTTTCTGCTTTTTGACTATAAAACAAAAGAGCAGCGGACCCACGAGTTATTTATTAAAAAAGTATTTTTTTAAAAAAGATAGAATACACAAGAGCAGAATTCAGAAAGACCCAAAAAAATATTTTAAAATACAATGAGTTTTCCCTTCCTTTCCTTTAAAGATGCAACCCAAAGAGCTGAAAGATATAAAATCTTATAAGAAATGATGAAGAAAGATGAGAACTTGAATGCAAAGATTCTAGCATTCCCTTTCTTCCATATATACACCACTAAGCCACTAAGACTAACAAATCCCAAGCCAATCTCTATGATGAGGGATATCCCTATTCCTTCATGTTGTCCACAATTAGTGCATGTTTCAAAGCTAAGATGGAATATTGAGTTTGAAGTATACCAAGGATCATAGGTCCTCCATGAAGGGGCAAGTCAGAAAGAGGTGAGAGACTGTCTCAAGAGGAACAAAACAGAATGAGTAATTCCAGAGCTAACTCCCCATCCTTTCTTAGCAAGCACTTGGCTAGTGTAAAGTCTTTTTCGAAGAGTCAATCATGCAAAGATTTTGATTTTTTCTAGGATTGCAACTTCTAAATTGGTTTATGATAGGGCTAAAGGGCATCCTTATGGTTGATGAATTTATAGAAAAAGCTAACCGAATATGAGCCATTCTAGGAGATCTTCCATACCAAACTATCCCTTATCCTGAAAGGATGAATATGAGGGAGGAGGGTCTCTAAGTCTTGGAGTTGAAGATCTTGGCTAAAAGCGAAGGAGGGTTGTAATTTGATAGACCACTTCTTAGTTCTCTAATTTTATAGGGTAAAAACCGACAGATTCTCCTTAGAAGAAACCTCATATGAGTTTGCAAAGAGGTTGCAAAGAGAAGGGTTTAACCAAGAGTTTTTTTAAAATCTGATGCCTTTCCCATTTCAAGCTTGAATGAATAATGTGCAATTCCAAAAATCCTTCAAATATTGCGTAATACCTTTCCATGCATGATAGAAGTTTCATGAAACTTTCTAGATTCTGATGCTAAATTTACGTCAAGAATAGTGAGCTTGGTTCACAAGGTTTTTCCAAAGAGAAGAGGATGCATATAGTTTTCAAACCCACTTGGCAAGAAGGGCTTTGTCGAAAGTAGATAGGTAAGCCACTTTCTTCTTTGGATTTGCATACTGCCTTTTAGCTCACTAGATAGTTAAAGCCATTGATGTTTTATTTTCCTTTCCAAAGAAATGCTCTTCTCATATGATCAATTCTCTTGCTGACCCATCTAGGTAGGCGAAAGATAGACATAAAGTAAGAGGGCAAGGTTGTAAGAATTGAGTTGATCAAAGTAAGCCTCCCACCAATAAAAAGTAGTTTTCCTTTCCAAGATGCTAATCTTGTTTAAATTCTTTCTAAGAGAGGGATCTAGGCTCGTTTAGCGAGTTTCCTATCATGCAGAGCTAAACCTAGGTATGATAATGGGAGAGCCTCTTTCTTGCACCTGAACAAGGATGAGATCCTATCCTTTTTTCTCGGAAGAAATGTTGACCCTTATCACAAAACTTTTATGGAGTTTAACTAATTTAAGCCTAGATGCTCACTCAAATCCTAGCAAGATTTCTTTTATAGCCACCAAAGATAAATCTTCTACTGCACTAAAAATAATAGTATATCATTAACAAAGTGAAGGCTAGAAATATCTTTGAAGCAGGGAAAGTACCCTATCCCTTCTATGAGACCCAAGAAAGTTGCCCTTTTCAATAGTTTAGAAAGAAAATAAGTGAATGATATGAAAAGGAAAGGAGAGAGGGGGTCTCCTTGCCTTAGACCTTTCTTGCATTTGATCCATCTGCTTAGCCTACCATTTATTAGAGGGGTGAAGAATTAGAAGGATCCAACATACCCATCTGGGTAAACCTCTGGCCATCATTATAGAGAAAAGAAAGTCTCAACAGATGTTATTGAAAAGTTTCTCAAAGTCTAATTTACAAATATTTGAGAGATCCATCATAAAAGCTTTGAAATAAAACAAACAAGTAATCTTTGAGCAAGCCCCAGAATTTTGGAAGAAGGATAATGAAAAGCCATCATGGTTTGGAGCATTAGATCCACCCAAGGAGAAGACAACACATTTGATTTCTTCCATTGAGAAGGGAGGAGTTAGAGAGGAAAGATCTGGAAATTAATCCAAGAAGCCACTCCAATTTATCTCCATATCAGGGGATGAAGATTTCCCAAAAAGATCCAAGTAGAAATTGTGAAAAGCAGAAGTAATGTCTGAGGAATTAAAAACCACTTCTTCTCCTTGAGTAAGAAAGAAAATCAAATTCTTTCTTTTTCTAGCAGAAGCCACCATGTAGAAGAAAGAGGTGTTCCTTTCTCCTTCCTTTAGCCATAATATTTTAGATCTCTATCTTTAGTACTGTTCCTCCTTGCAGTAAATATTCTCTAAGGAGAGTTTTAGGATTTTTCTTATCAAGATTTTATGGTTGTAGAGATTAAAAGACTCTACTAGTTGTTCCTCGATTGGTTGACCACTTTCTCAAGACCATCCTAAGCCTCTTAAGATTGGCTACCCATTGGCCTACAAGATCTCTAGTAGAAGATAGCTTTTGCTAATTAGAATAAATGGCATTTGCAAAATTGATTTTTGCCATCCACCAATTCTTGAGCTTAAAGATTTTACTAAAGGGGAAAGAGAATAGACAATCCAGTAGAATTGGCACATGATCAAAGATGGAACTCAACAAATCACATTGAGAAAAACTAGGGAATAGAACCTCCCATTCTGATAAGATCAAGAATCTATCCAATCTGGCTAATGTGGGGGAATCTTTTCTATTGCTTTAGGTAAAGTTGTGACCCTAAGCACAGGGCCAATAAGAAGTCTAAAGATGAAATCCACAAAAACAAGATAGTAAGCCAATGGTTGCAAGTTTCCCTACCTATTAAATAAGGATTTCATGACATTGAAATCCCCTCCAATGGCCCAAGGGCTTGGAAAGCATGCGGATATCATGAAGCTCTTAAAAGAAAGTCTAATGAAGGGACCTGTAATTTAAACCATATGTAGTAGTAATGGAAATCTCTTATTGGCAACAAAGTTATGAAGATTGATGGATAAGAAGAAAACATTAGCTCTTTTGCCTCTAAGCATAAAAAGCTAAGAGCTCCACTTGATTAGAATGCCACTTGCAGAGCTCAGCAGCATTTAACACCACCCAATTATTGATATGGCTCCTTTAATAGAGCGTAGAATAGAGGAAAAAGAGAGCTTAGCTTGCACTCTTGGATTAAAACAATTTTGCATTTGGAGGAGAGTATAAGGTCTCTATACGCTCTCCTTTTAGTAGGTAACCCAGCTTCAGATGATCCTTACCTAACCCCATCTTCTCAAAGGCAAACTTTCATCATGAACCAGAAACTTTTTGACCTAATTAATTTGCAACCACTATGGTGAAAACTAAGGCATTTTCTTGGGGTGTCTAAACTCTATGCAAATTGTTATCCGAGAATAAAATGACCTTGCTAGTCTTTAATCTCATAGACACCTAACTTTAGCTGAACTTTGTTAAGCATACACATTTTGGAGGGACGAGCTTTCACCTCCAACAACCAACCCTCAAGAGATGAAATTTATTGTTCTAATAGTAGGTTGGTTGTATTCTTTTCTTTTTATGAAAAATGAGGTAGAAGGATTTACAAAACCATTACATAGAAGAAAAGGAAAAAAAGAGAAAATAGCATATCACAAGAGTTGCTATGCGCATCCACTAACTTTTTAGGGCAAAGGGTTCTCCACATTAAAAGAGGTTGCCATAATCTTATGGATGATAAAGAATTGTGATGCATTCTTATCATGAAAGATTTTAGAATTTCTCTCATTCCACACATGCCATATAAATGCCATAACCAATTGATCTTAATACTTTCTTTTGCTTGTTGATACTTTCTTCCTTCTCAGTTCAGATTAGAGCTTCTGAATATTAGTTGGTTTTCTACATATCTCAAAGTACTTGGCTAGAGATATCAACATCTTCCTCGAAAATGAACAATGTAATGATATAAATGCATATAATAATAATAAGTTTGTACAAAGATGTGATAAGTATGTATAGAGATAAAAAGTGCATACATAATGACAATATAAGTGTATACAATGATAATACAATTGTGGACAAAGATGAGATATGTGTATATAGAGATAGGATAAGGCGTACACAATGATACTATAAAAATGTGAAGGAACAATATAAATGTATATAGGTTTCAAATCAAATGGATTGTGTCATGCAAGTCCCACCCACTGTAAGAGCTGGCCTGTGGGCCAGCATGCTCTACTAGCTCGGTCCTGACCTGCCAAACCAAGGGGTAAGGCTCGATATGGCTAATGGGTCCAACTCAGAAGGGTCATATTAGGCCAACTTGATTGTCCCATGAGCCAACCTATTCTATAGGCCCACATGTTGGCCTGCCTAATTTTTTAAAATATTATTTAAATAAAATATATTATACATATACTTTTGCTTTTGAGTAGGCAAGTGGCTTATTATCTTATTAATGATCATAGGTGCATGGTTTATCTGCCTTTTCGAGAATGAGACTCCATTCAAGCTTGGTGCGCCATTTAAACTTTACTATCGAAAAAACAGAAAAGAACAAGTTTGAAGTGAGAAAGAGCACCGAATTAGTTGAAATAAATGAGACTAGAGAGGGGCTGCAGGTTGAGAAAAAAATAAGTTTGAAAATAAAGTTTTTTTTAATAATAAATGATCTTTTCCTTTAAATTTTAACTAGACATGGGCACTGAGCCGAACCGTCCATGGCTTGGCCTAGGCCAGCACGGCCCGATTGCTGCAAGTTGAGAGAAAAATAAGTTTGAAAATAAAGTTTTTTCAGCAATAAAATGATCTTTTCCTTTGAATTTTAACTAGACATGGGCCGGATCGCCCATGGCCTGGCCTAGGTCGGCATGAATCGGGCCATGCCTGGTATGGCTCGGTTGCTACAGTACTGGACTGTGCTAGACACGGCCCATAAAAGGGGGCCGTGCCGGGCTTAGATACCTTGGCCCATGGACCAAGCTCGGCATGACCCATTAGTACCTAGGTTGGCATGGCCCACGTGCCAGTCCAGCACGGCCCATAAGGGCCTGGGCCATACCAGCCCAAAAGGGCCTGATTCCCTTAAAAAAATTTATATAAAAAATATTTTTTAATAAATTAAAAAATTATTAAAAATAAAGGATTTATTAATATGAAGACACCTTAATGATGGGGGGTTTAGAATAGACCCCTACCAGATTATTAATTTAAAATCAAAATGGTACATTAAGGGAGGGGGGTTGGGCTTGACCTTCAGAATACAATAAAAAAAGGAGAAAAAAATAAAGATGACTTACTTTAATAATTTAAAAAATAAAAATATAATTATAAAAATAGAGATGACTCACTCATCAGTAGTATTTGTATCATCATTATCTTTGCTGGATAAGTCATGTCCATCTTTATCTTGAAGTCTTGCCTCAATATCCAACCAGTCTTTGAAGCAGAGAAGCATCTCAATCGTGTCGCTAGTTATCCTACTTCTCTTTTATTCAGAACATGTCGACCTGCATTGAAAGCGGATTACGATGCTACCGTGGACATCGGCACAGCTAAAATATCTCATGCACTGGCTGACATAACATGATATTAATTTTTAACACTCTTCCACCAAGCTAATACATCTAAATTCTTTATTTGATTTTCATCATATGCAGACTGAAGATCACTTTGAAAATAATATTCTAGTTCACTACTTAAAGATGAAGAAGATGAAAATGAACTTAAAGTATGTATGTGTTTACTTTATGCAATGAATGAAAAAACAGATGACGAACGAGAACTAGAAGAAGAAACAAGACCATCTACAAAGAAAAAAGTCATTAGCGATGATTATAAGTACTAGCAATAGCTTTAAAAATTATCACAAATACCTTTACTCTTGCTTTTATTGCATTTTTTTATAAACTACTTTAAGATGTCATCAACATTTTTCATAAATGAAAATACATCTACAATTAATTATTTGCATTTGTTATACGCATCATGTAAAAAATATAAAATAATAAATATTTTTATGTGCCACATAAGAATCAAACCATATCTCTTCATTTAATAAAAAGGGATCTACCATCATAGTCCATCAAACTTTATTTACATTTACTTAAACTTTATATACCATATAGAAATTAAACTCATATTTTTTATTTAGAAAAAAGACCATTCTGCCACCATAGTACCATCAAAATTTATTAAAATAATAACTTTTATTTTATTTATTCTTATTTATTTGATCAAATATACTCATTATTGTGATGTTTCATATTTCAAAAACTATTTTTCATAAATATAATCCTTTTCTTTCTCTTAAAATAAAAAATAAATAGATTCATTTTATTCTTTATGATATTTTCAAAATTATTTTCAAAATATTTAAAAATATTGATAACTACGACATGTTCCTATTCATATATAATTTTTTCTTATAAATTATTTAAAAAATAATTTTATTTATTTTGAAATTAAAGAGTAAAATTGATATTAATATATAGATTCAAATTATTTATAATTTTTAATATATTTCTAATGCAAATCTAATTAGATTAGTAATTGTGAAGTTTAGTTAAATCAGCAGAACAATAAGACAAGTTATAAATTAATGACCAACAATTTATCATGAATGTTGGGTAAACTATTGTCTTTCGATTTTTTAAAAAATATCATTAAATTGGTGTTGTAGTTTTTATGATTTTTTTTGTAATTTATTATAAATATAGTGTAAAATATTAATTTTAACTATTTAAAAATTGTGTAATTTACCATAAATCGAGGCAAGCATAATTTTACAGCATTTTTTAAAATACCACTACAACAATATTGTGAAATATGAATACAATAGTAGCATTTATAGAATTTGTAGGAAGAAGTTATTTATTTTATTATTCTTAATAGTTAAAAGCAATGAACCTTAAATAAGATTAAAAAGATAAATATAGTAGCGTATGCTACATCAGCCATACCACTAATATCTTTTTTTTTTTGTTCTATCATTTCAAGTTAGAAATTGATTGCATATCCGTATATTTATCCAATCAATCAATCTATTGCCTTGCACTTTTGAACTTTGGCAATGATCGACCGCTTATTCTTGATGCTAGCAATCTCTAACCAAATTAAATGTTTGGATCATATGCGCTAAGGGTTAAAACCAAGTATTAGGTAATTATTATGCATATATTTGACCACTAAAGATATTATATTTTTTAATTGATCAATATCATGATTGATAAGATATGGTCAACAGGTATAAAGATATTTGATTGATCTTAAATAGTAACCTACTACTATAGTCAATTTTCTAAACCAGAGATTGGCCATGCATTGATTTATATGGATTTAAAATAATATTATTTTCATTCATTTTTATTGAGCTTTAGGATCCAGTGTTTGCTCGAAATATTAATGTAATCAATCAACTATAGTTCATGGTACATATTAACTAAGATTTGGTTGGCTTTTATAAATAATATATGAAGGGATTGTAGCAGGCTAGTTGACATTGACATAAAAAAGACTATATTTGAATAGATAATCACTCAATTTTGTAAATTCATCAATAAAAAGCTCTGCAACATTACCAGTTTAGTTAATTATGTCGAGCAATTCATGTTGTTTAATAGCCCTAAGGAAGATTAAGCATCTGGAACTGCTTCATTTGGTGCTCTTGGTGTTCTATTTCATAGGTATGACTACTCTAATTTTTACTCTATTTTTTTGTGTTTGTCCATGTTAATTAAATATAGAACATTCAATATATTTTATGTTTGGCATCCGATTTTAAACCAATTGGAATGATCGATGTTTGGTATCCAAAGGTAAACCCATGAACTGCTAATTCAGGTAACCCTAGGAATGTGGTTAACCAAGCCATATTCACATGTTGGATGAATGCAAACCAGTATGATAACATATCGTGTGTAACAAATCCACATAGTAACATTTAAAAACCTTTATTTGAAAAGGTTTTCAAATAAATATTTTTTAACTTAAATAAATTTAATTAACTTCTAACTACAATTCCTAACCAAATTTAAAATTTAAAATATATAATTTTAATATTATTAATAATATAATTAAATATTAAATAATAATAATTAAATAATTTTATTAGCAGATGTAATGGATATATGATAAGGTAAATTTTTTTTGTTCATATTTATCTGTATTTATGATAGATGTAGAGGTAGACCTAAACTAACATTGATAGAAATAATTAAAAAAGATAATTATTTATGAACATTTAGGGTAATACCATGGGAGTGATCCGATTCCGTGTCAGGGACCCTCCTGACCCCAAAGAGTGCCGATGTAGGAGTCGGGCTTTGGTGCCGACGTGGGAGTCGGGCTTTTGTGCCGACGTGAGAGTCGGGCTTTTGTGACATGATCGTGGGACAAAGAGGTAATGCGAAATGATGCATGAGAAGCACATTTTCATTTAAATAATTTGAAGGAGTGGAGTATCCGAACCTACAACCATTCAGTTGAGCATGTCACTGGTAGTACCGACGAAGGTTGTCAGAATTCTAAGTTCGTGGGAGCGGCCTTCCGTTGAGTTCCTCGAGTCGGTAAGCTCCTCGGAGAAGGGCCTCTGCAACCTGGTAGGGCCCCTCCCAGTTAGGTGATAACTTCCCTCCCTCCGTTGGCCTTGAAATCTCAGCTCTCCGGAGGACCAGGTCCCTGGGACGGAACGTCCGGGGTCTAACACGGGCATTGTAATACTTTGCCGTCCTTTGTCGATAAGCGGCCATCTTGATCCGTGCTTGGTCGCTCATCTCCTCGATGAGATCCAAATTGGCCCTCAGTTGGGCCGAGTTGTCTTCTTCATTGTAGGCTTCTACTTGAGGACTGGGGACCCCGATTTCCACAGGAATGATGGCCTCGGATCCGAAGACCAGACTGAACGGGGTTTCACCGGTGGGATTTCTTGGGGTCGTATGATAGGCCCACAGGACCTGGGGAAGCTCCTCCACCCACCTTCCTTTAAAGTCGTCGAGCCGTATCCGAAGCTCTTGTAGAATTGTACGATTAATTGCTTCAGCCGCTCCGTTGGTCTATGGGTGTCCGACATAGGTGAATCTCTGAGTGATTCCTAATTCGTTACAAAATTCCCCGAAGGGGGCGTTATCAAACTGTCGGCCGTTATCTGTGATGAGAGTGCTGGGAAGTCCAAAACGGCAAATTATGGACTTCCAAAAGAAAGCTCTCACTCTAGCTTCGGTTATTTTGGCTAGAGCTTCGGCCTCCACCCATTTGGTGAAGTGGTCGATAGCAACTAGCAAAAATCTTCGTTGACCGGAGGCTGGAGGAAATGGTCCCAAAATATCCATCCCCCATTGGGCGAAGGGCCATGGAGCAGAGATGTGATTCAAGTGAGAGGTGGGCTGCCGCTGCATGTTGGCATGACGTTAGCAGCTATCACATTTTTGCACCAATTCGGCCGCGTCTTCCCGCATGGTCAGCCAATAATAGCCTTGACGGAGGGCCTTATATGCTAAGGCTCTGCCCCCGGATGATTCCCGCATGCGCCTTCATGAATTTCGCGAAGGATGTAATCGGCCTCAGCGGGACCGATACACTTGAGGAGGGGATACGAGTAGGACCTCCAATACAGGCATCCATCCATTATTAGGAATCTAGAGGCTCGCCACCTGAGGAGTTTGGCCTCGAAAGGGTCCTCGGGGAGGACACCATCAGTGAGATATTGAACATAGGCGTCCATCCAAGAAGGCTTCTGTTCAAGGGGCAGGGCCTCCTCCACCGCCTCGATGCTTGGGACTAGCAAATGCTCTACGTAAGTCCTCCCCAAAGTTTCATCGATCGAGGTGGCCAGGCGGGACAACGCGTCGGCCCGAGCATTCTCTTCCCGGGGATCATAGCTGACACTGAAATGGGCGAAGGGGAGGGACTCCGACTGGACCTTGTCCAAGTATCGGGACATGATAGGATCCCGAGCTTCATACTCTCCTGTGATTTGCCCCGAGACAAGTTGGGAGTCGGTATATGCTCTGAGATGCTCCACTTTAAGTTCACTGGCGAGCCTCATCCCTACCAACAAGGCTTCGTACTCGGCCTGATTGTTCGTGGCGGGAAAGAGGAAACGAAGGGCATACTCAATCGTTACACTGTCGGGACCGGCGAGAATGATCCCGGCACCGCTCCCTTGAGAGTTTGATGCCCCGTCCATGTGAAGGATCCAATCCTTCCTTGCATCCGCGGTCGCGCTTCCAGGGGTTTCGTCGGAGCTTCCCTGATTTGCTCATCGGTCCAGGTGCACTCAACCAGGAAATCCGCCAAGACTTGGGATTTCATGCTCGACCTTGGTTCGAAGGTCTGGTCGAATTCTCCCAACTTGAGCGCCCATTTTGCGAACCGACCGGAGGTATCAGGGCGGGATAAGATTGTCCTCAGGGGCTGATCCGTCAGCACTATGATTGAGTGGGCTTGGAAATAAGGCCTGAGACGTTGAGCCGACACTATTAGAGTGAAAATAATTTTTTCGGTTTTGGTGTACCTAGTCTCCACGTCATGGAGCACTTTGCTGGTATAATATACTGGCTTCTATGATCCTTCAGTGTCTATCCGGACGAGGACCGAACTGACAACCTCCCGAGAAGCGGCCAGGTACAAAAAGAGGTTTTCTCCCTCCATTGGTTTCGACAGTAGCGGCAGAGTCGATAGGAAATTCTTCAGCTCTTCAAAGGCCTTTTGGCAATCATCCGTCCATTCAAAGGTGTTGACTTTTCGCAAGGCTTTGAAGAAGGGAGACTCCACTCAGCCGATCTAGATAGGAAGTGGCTCAGAGCTGCTAGTCTTCCGGTCAGGCGCTGGATTTCCTTTTTACTCACCGGCGGCCTCATATCTAGAATAGCTTGGATCTTGTCCGGGTTCGCCTCTATTCCTCGTTGTGTCACCATGAATCCTAGGAATTTCCCTGCGGCGACTTCAAAAACACATTTCTGGGGATTCAGCCTCATCTTAAACCGACGGAGGTTGCGAAGGTCTCCATTAGATCAGATAGGTGGTCGCCGGCTCGGATGCTTTTGGTCAGCATGTCGTCTACATATACTTCCATGTTGCGCCCGATTTGACCCTCGAAGACCTTATTCATCAATCTTTGGTATGTAGCCCCGGCATTTTTCAACCCGAAGGGCATGACTTTATAACAGTAGATCCCCTTTTTGGTCACGAAGGAGGTGGCTTCTTCGTCTGAAGGCTCCATTCTGATCTGGTTATATCCCAAGAATGCATCCATGAAGCTGAGAGTCTCGTGACCAGATGTGGCGTCCACTAGCTGATCGATCCTGGGGAGTGGGAAGCTATCCTTGGGGCAGGCTTTGTTGAGATTAGTGAAGTCGACACACATCCTCCAGCTTCCATTGGCTTTTTGTACCATCACTACGTTGGTCAGCCAATCAAGATAATAGACCTCCTGAATGTGGCCGACGGCGATCAGTTTACGGACCTCCTTGTCAACGGTTTTCTGTCGCTCGGGGGCGAAGCTTCTCTTCTTTTGCCGGACTGCCCTGCAATTAGATTTGATGTTGAGTTTATAAGTAATTACCTCGGATGGTATACCTGGCATGTCGGTCGGTGCCCATGCAAAAATATCGGCGTTGGCTCGGAGGAAATCAAGGAGCCGACTCCTTTCCTCCTCAGGGAGAGAGGCCCCGATCTGGATGGTTCTCATTGGGTCCTCTCCTAAGGGAAAAGTCAACAAATGTCCCGCCGGTTCCCCCCCCTTCTCGGCCTCTCTCGGGTCCATCAATTCAGAAGTCGGCGAGGGAAGTGCGGGCTGAAGGCTAGGGGTCGTGTGGTAGCAGAGGGACACCGGGCTCCTTTCGCTCCGTATTTCCCCGATCCGTGACGAGTGGGGAACCTAACCAGCAACCTCTTTGTCGAGATAATGGCGTCCAACAGATTTAAACATGGCCAGCCGAGAATAGCGTTATATGCGAGAGGAACTCTTACCACCAGGAACTTTATGAAGATCGTGCTTTGGTGAGGTGAAGTTCCAGCCATGATGGGGAGGGCAATTTCTCCCTCAACTCTCACCGCATCTCCGGTGAAGCCAACGAGGGGCGTCGTCACTGGCCGAAGAGAATCCAAAAGCAAGTTCATACAAACAAATGCGTCATACGTCAGAATATCGGTCGAGCTTCCACTATCAACTAATATTCGCTTTACAGGATGTTTAGCAATTGTCATGGATACAACGACACTTTCATCATTCGGGTTATCTACCCCCTCTAAATCTCTTTCAGAGAAAGGGATTACAATGTTATCTCGCTCACCCCCCCCCCCCCCCCCCGATGTCTTTTTGAGGTGCCCCCCGCTCCCCAGGAAATCATCGCCATAGTCTTCCCAGTCGGGGTGTTGTCAACATTGGCTTGCTAGGTAGGTGGTGCCGAAGGGCCTGGCGCCGCTGGATTTCCTCTCCAGACGAACTGACCGAGGTGCCCTTGCTGGATGAGCTCCTCTATGGCCTTCTTCAGCTGTCGGCAGTCTTCTGTGTTGTGGCCGTGATCTCGATGGAAACGACAATACATGTTCTTGTTGCGAGGAACTCTAGGCTTCAGGGGTGCGGGGCGCTTGAGATAGGGCTCACCCTCGATTTCTATAAGAATGTTGGAAATTGGGGCTAACAGAGGGGGTGTAACGCTCACCTACATGGGCGAAAGTCCATGGCCGACTGTCCATCCGGCGAGGTGGTTCGGGCTTCTTGGTGTGAGGCCCTCCGGACTCTGATCGAACTTGCTTTTTGCTGGGGCCTTCTTCAGTTTCCCGCCGAGAGGAGTCGGCCTCATCAGCGCAGATGTATTTCTGAGCTCGACTCAGCAACTCAGCGTACGAGCTCGGGGGCTTCTTGTCTAACGAATACGCGAAGCGGGAAGGGCGGAGCCCACGCTTCAAGGCCAAGGTGGCCATCGAATCGTCAAGATGGTAAACCTCCATGGCCGCCTCCTTGAAGCGGGCGACGAAGTCCCGAAGAGTCTCCCCACTCTTCTGTCGGATGGTAAAGAGGCTGTCTGCCACCCGAAGGATCCGTTGGCTTGCGTCGAAATGAGCAAGAAAAGCTTTCTCCAGCTGTCTGAACGAACTGATACTACGAGGAGGTAGACGGGAATACCAAGCCCTCGCAGCCTTTCGTAGGGTGGCTTGAAAGCAATGCATAGAAGAGCGTCCGATGCTCCCTGGACCTGCATGTGCACCTTATAGCTTTCCAAGTGATCTAGGGGATCGGTAGTGCCATCATAAGGATCCAGCTGTGGAAGGCGAAATCGGGAAGGGACGGGTTCTTCCATGATCCGCCTTGTCAGTGGGGGGCGACTATCATATTTTGCCTTCGATCAATCGGTCAGTCGTTGGTCGAGCTCCTCTAAATGCCGGTAGCTCCTCCCGTCGCCTTTCTGCGCGGAGGTGGATCCTCTCGCCTGTGGACTCCTCTCCTGACGAGGTAGATAGGGAACGGGAGGACGGGAGGCGTCGACGGGCCATACCCTTCCTCGGGACCTTGCCCCGGGATCGCCGGGGAGAGGGACTGTCAGGAGATCTTCCTCTGGTGGGAACGTCCCGACGGCGGTGAGCCTTTCGTCGGGATTGTCCTCCACGGGTGGATTGTTGGCTGGGCTGCGCCGCAACTTCTTCTAAGGAGTGGGGTGGCGGCAGAGGTTGAGCGGCCACCGACTGTTGTTGGAGTTCCTGAATCACCGTCGCAAGGGACCGCACCTCCTGAGCGAGGGCGGTGACCCTATCACCTTGGCATGGTGGTAAGGGATGAATTGGCGGGAGGGCCTCCGGCTGCTCGACCCTCGCTGGCTGCCCCCCAGCCAGGCTGGTGGAAGCCTCTTGTGCACGGGTCACCACCATCTCTTCTTCGGGTAAGGAGGGAGTGAGAGCTTGGTCACTTTCTCCCCTACACGCCTTGCTACTCACGCTCTTTCCCCCTACCTGGCGCGCCAATCTGTTGCTGCCAAATCACTTTTGAGGATCGTCAGGCGACAGAAATGCTTTGTTGGCCTTCAGAGGAATGACATGGACCGCCTCCTTCAGCCAGAAACCTGCAAGAAAAGTCTCGGACCGGTGGTTCCGGCGGGGACCCTCCGACGCTCAAGTCAGCGATCTGGAGAACAGGAATGAATAACGTTGTGATGATTGGATAGAACTTGAGCCCCCTACCTCAAGGGCTGGAGGCCTTTTATACATGTTCGAGAATCCCTCTTACCATCCATCCGTCGTGGTCAAGCCTCCTTCAGACGGTTGTTAATTTCTAGTCTTCAACGTGCCACAAAGTACGGGTCATGGGACTGATCATGGGGCCACGCCCGTTGTTAGCGGCGCCAGGAGGGAGCACGTCCACCGCGCGCGTAAATGGGCGTGCTCGTGGTAACGTGGTCCGCCATTCTCGATGGAAGTGGACCACGTAGCTTGAACGTGGATGATTGCCGCCGGGGGCCGACGCCGGGGCTGACACCGAATCCGACGCCGACACCGTAACCAAAGCTTAGACTGGCTGTGGCTGACACGAAAGCCGAGGTGGGCCGTAGCCGATGAGGAGGTCTGGATAGGCCATGGCCGACGCGGAGGCCGAGGTGGGCCGTGGCCGACACGGAGGTCGAGATGGGCCACGGCCGACGCTGACACAGTGACCAAGGCCTAGACTGGTTGTGGCCAACGAGGAGGTCGGGGTGGGCCGTGGTCAACACGGAGGTCGAGATGGGCCGCGGTCGACGCCGACACCGTGACCAAGGCCTAGACTGGCTATGGCCGACGAGGAGGTCGGGGTGGGTCGTGGCCGATACGGAGGTCGAGATGGGCTGCGGCCGACGCGACACCGTGACCAAGGCCTAGACTGGCTGTGGCCGACGAGAAGGTCGGGGTGGGCCGTTGCCGACACGGAGGTCGAGATGGGCCGCGATCGACACGGAAGTCGAGATAAGCCGTGTTAAGCCCAATCTCCAATGAATTGGCTCGCGTGTCCTTTGACCCGATCGGCCATATCAATACCCATCATTTTATCAAAAAAATATATAAACCTTACCTTAAAATTATAATATATATCATAATATATATTATATTAAATATTTAGAATATGACAAATAATTACTCTATGCACGAAGTCATCATTGACTTTGACTTAAAAAAAAAAGATCATTTACTTCTCTTGGAAAAATAGAACATAACAAACAACGAATTAATACCGATGATTATAATGACTAAGGGGGGCAAAAAATTTGAAAAAGGGACTATAAAATGATTCCTTTCAGATTAACTACCATTCATATGAAAATGAATGACTAGCCAATGGCACATGGCTTAACTACCATTCATCGATAACACATGGCATGATTTAACAACCAATTAATGTACTTGTACAAGATAAAGACATTGTGATTGACATAAATGGACCAGACTTAATTAGGAGGGGAAAAAACAAAAATTGTGGACTTGGAGCTTTCATTGGTCTTCGTAATGGTTGTTGGGCTGGAGAGCATACAATCCAAGGTCCTTTAGGTTTGGACTGACTTAAAGATGATTCCCACCAGTCTTTGATGCAAAAATTAATCTTTCATTAAAAAAAAATGTGAAATTAGTTGAAACAGCGAGATACAGGATGCTGCTATATAATTCACTTTCATAGTCATGCACCGACTATTAATTCTGGAAAATAGTTGGTGTCACCGCGTTGAAAGATGCGGCAGGCTTTCTTGGCGCCACTTCTAGTTGACTGAAAGGACTGCATGAAGGTTTAATGACTTCTGCTCCATTCACATTTAACCTCTTGCCCTTGGAAGTTAGAATACTTGTAATTTTGCTTGATAGCAGTTTCAATAAATTTCAGGTAATGTGATGAAATAGCTAGTCATGATGAGATTATTGTTTATTAAAATATTATTTCTCAAATGCCTCAATCATAAAGTTGGAGGATTAACTACGTCAGGAATAAATCTTGTGCATTGACGATTAGTTGAGCAGGTTTGTGAGATCATTTTCAGACCTAAGCTACAGGAAGAAAGATTTTATCTATTCAATTGTTGGCTGACGTGGTTTATTTAGCGATTAGAATATCCACTAGATGTGAGTTCCTTGAGATTAATAGTCCCAATTTGAATCTTTTTTATATGAATTATGGAATGATCTGTCCAGTATTAACTAATTTATCTTTACCTATCTCTCATACTTGATTACATCTAAGAACAACTAATATTTTGGTTAGTGATTGAAATTTGGATACTTTATATTGCAATTTTTTTATTGCAGTTTGGTACTTGATAACATCCAAATAGCAACTTGCATATGTTCTTGTTTAAGGGATTGTCTTAAGCTCAAGGAGACATGTCTCTGTGTTCGTGTCCAATATTGGCTCTTAAGAAGATCACAGCCAAGGCTCAAAAATGCAAATTAAGAAAAATGGATTACCATTATCTCTTTTATTTACACTGTTAGCAATTTTGTAAATTCGCCAAAAAAAAGCTCTGCATCATTACCAGTTCAGTTAACTGTGTCTAGCAATTCATGTTGTTTAATAGCCCCGAGGAAGATTAAGCATCTGAAACTGCTTCATTTGGTCCTCTTGGTTCTCTGCTTGATAGGTATGACTACTCTAATTTTACTCTTCCTTTTGTATATCCATATTAATTAAATATAGAACATTCATTATATTTTATGATGTTTGGCGTCCGATTCTAAACCAACTGGAATGATCGAAGTTTGGTATCCAAAACTAAACCCATGCATGATCTGCCAATCCAGGTAACCCTAGGCATGTGTTTAGCCAAGCCATTTTCACATGTTAGATGAATGCAAACCAGTATAATAACATATCGTGTGTAACAAATACACACAGTAACATTTAAAAACCTTTATTTGAAAAGGTTAAGGTTCTACTTCCCCAATAAAGCCTTCAAGAATGCGAGCAAGAGTGTCACGCCCCGGACCCAAATATTGGCTAGGGTGACAACCCGCCGCGTGCCGGGCACGCAAGGCGTTACAAAATTCTTCAAACATGCATATGAGAATATATAAACCAACCAGGTTCATAACTGGATACTAAAGTTTTTGGGTTACAAACCCTACACACCATAAAGTTTGGGCTATAAGCCCTACACACATAATTGATACTGGAATTACAGTAAAATACTGGATCATTATTTTATTTATCACAAGATCCACCGATCTCTATTATCCATCTTCAGTTCCGTGGCTCTGACACAAAAACATTAGAAAAATGATATGAGTTTACACTCAGTAAGTAAGCCTATTATACAATTTAATCATCATATCAATCATCATGTCATAATTTGTATTTAACATGCTATCAACATATGCATCTTAACATAATTCGAATCTCCCATAAGCATCAATGTATATATTCTAGCAAACCCACTGTTTATATAATTATAGATTTTCTATGTGTCCCACGGCCCTGCAATACCTCTATCAGAGCACATCCTCCAGATGTGTGGCCATATAAGCTCGACAGAACACATTGGTGTGTGGGGCCATACCATAACAGAACACACTTCGATGTATGTGGCCATAAGAACTCAACAGAACACACTATCCTCAATGTATGTGGCCATAGAAACTCAACAGAACACACTCTCATCAATGTATGTGGCCATAGGAACTCAACAGAACACATCGTAGAACATGTGGGGTCAACCATAACCGAACACGTCTACAATATGTGGGCCATAACATAACAGAATACATCTCCAGTGTGTGAGGCCATAACATAACAGAATACATCTCCAGTGTGTGAGGCCATAACATAACAGAATACATCTCCAGTGTGTGAGGCCATATCATAACAGAACACAACCACAATGTGTAGGGCCATAGTAAAGGAGAACCGCGGCGACACATATAAATCTATTTAACATTTCCATCGCAACTACATCATGCATATGTATCTCACATTATTTCACAGTGGTTTGCACAGCTATTAGAACATACATGTAGCCACATAACATGTTATACATACAGTCACATTTCTGGCATATGCATGAATAAATCAAATCATTTGAAATCCATAATTCCATGCTATATAGACAATTCAAATAATTTCAAAAATGCATGCAACTATATATATATTCAATTTAAAAATTTTGCATAATAGTCTTACTTACCTTCTACGCAAAATCCAAATGATACTTCAACTAATTAGATGTCTGGGTACCTACAGGATCAATGTACATAATCAATTCACTGAAATCTGAAATAAATTTGACTTTTTAACACCCCACCCAGACCAGCTCACGGGCCCAACTTCGGGCTCGCATAACTCCCTCGATACTCACCCAAATGGGGAAGTAAAAATATCCTTAGAAACTAGAATTAACCCAGATTCTAGCCATATTTTTATTTTCTATTTTTCGGCCCGTTACAGGGCCCAAAACTCATCCCCAAACATGCTAGTTGCACGGCCCAGCAGAGCCCATACTAGGCCGGCCCAGCCGGCCCATACCTTAGCTAACTCCTCTGTTTCAGAGAAACAGAGGAGTTAACAGCCGAGATAACAGTCGGCGGCCAGGGCCGCCGCCGGCCGAAATCAATGGCGGTCCGGCCACCGTTGGCCGGACCGGAGCCGGCCGCCGCCGCGGCCGGCCGCCTCCCCCAATCCAAATCCTTTAATTTCACTCCCTCTCTCTCTTTTTCTCATTTTATCTCCTGCTTGCCCGTCACTGTGCCGGTGGCTTCACCGGCTAAATGGGGCGGTCCGGCCACCATTGGCTGGACCGGAGACGGCTGCCGCCACCGCCAACCACCTCCAACAAACCTCTCTCTCCAATTTCACTGTTTCTCGTTCTTTTTCTCGTTTTACCTCTGCTGCTCCCGCGTGGAAATCATCGCGCCGGCGTCGATTTCGGCCAAAATGGGGCCGGTCCGGCTGTCGTTGGCCGGACCAGAGCCGGCCGCCGTCGCGGCCGACCTCCCCTCTCTCTCCCTCTCCTTAATTCTCTCTCTCTCCCTCTCTTTCCTTCTCTCTGTTCCCGCACTGTGCGCACCGTACCGGCGGCTCGGCCGGCCGGACGGGCCGGCCGGACCTCCACCGGACGACTCGTCCGGTGCCGGTGGAGGTCACCGGCCGGTCCACCGGCCCTCTCCCTCACTCTTTGGCTCTCTTTCTCCTCTCTCTTCCAGCTCTTCCTCTCTCTCTCTTCCGGCTCTTCTCTCTCTCTCTTCTCTGTCTCTTCCTCTCTCAGGTTCTCTCTTTCTCTCTCAGATTCTCTCTCTCTCTAATTCCCTCTACCAGACTTTCTCTCCCTCTCTCTATCTCAGGCATGGTTACGAAAGTTACCTGCAGAACGCGCGCACGCCGGGCAGGAGGAGGGAGGTCACCCTCCATCCTCTATTTAATCCCCCGCGTGACGCCTCGGTTTTAAGAGTTACGACTTATCGCTTTACGAGGAGCGAAACGTTCGTCTGGGAAAACCAACAGGTAGGGTAGACCAACAGATAGGGTTTGGTTCATCTGAACCAAGGCTGGTTCACATGAACCGGGTGTCACATTCTCCCCTCCTTACAAAAATTTCGGCCTCGAAATTAGTACACTATAAATTTTCAAAAGACAGTAATTTAAGATAGATAAATTACCTTCAAATAATTGTGGGTACTTTGATTTCATTTCTTCCTCTAGCTCCCAAGTAGCCTCTCTCTCAGTATGATTGTTCCATTGAATCTTGACATAAGGAATGGTACGCCGCCTCAGTACTTGATCTTTACGGTTCACTATACGTATAGGGTGTTCCTCATATGATAGATCCTTCCTCAACTGAATAGGCTCATAAGCTATAACATGACTGGGGTCTGGAACGTACTTCCTCAACATAGATACATGGAATACGTTGTGAACACCAGAAAGACTTGGAGGCAGTGCAAGACTGTAAGCAACTTCTCCTACTCTGCTCAAAATCTCAAAAGGTCCAATGTAACGTGGACTCAGTTTCCCTCTGATCCCAAATCTCATTACATCCTTAGTTGGTGATATCCTCAAGAAAACATGCTCCCCAACCTGAAATTCCAATTCTCTTCTTCTGACATTAGCATAACTTTTCTGCCTGCTCTGAGCTGTACGAAGACGCTCCCTGATCAAATGCACCTTGTCCACCGTTTGTTGGATCAGCTCAGGGCCTAGCAATTTTCTTTCCCCCACATCATCCCAACATAAAGGAGATCTGCATCTCCTACCATACAAAGCTTCAAATGGAGCCATCTGAATACTGGCTTGATAACTATTGTTATAAGCAAACTCCACCAAGGATAAATGGTTGTCGCAAGCCCCACCTAAGTCTATTACACAGGCTCTCAACATGTCTTCCAAAATCTGTATGGTCCTCTCTGACTGTCCATCTGACTGGGGATGATAGGCTGTACTGAAGTCTAATTTGGTCCCCAAGGCTTTATGAAGGCTTTTCCAAAACTGTGATACAAATCTGGTATCCCGGTCAGATACAATAGAGGCAGGCACACCATGAAGTCTCACAATTTGGTCAATATACATACTAGCCAATCTATCACTCGAGACTCCAACACGGAAAGGTAGGAAATGAGCTGACTTTGTTAGTCTGTCCACAATAACCCAAACTGCATCATTATTTCTGGGAGTTTTGGGCAGACCAGTCATAAAATCCATAGTAATCTTTTCCCATTTCCACTGAGGAATCAACAAAGATTGAAGAGGTCCCGCAGGTTTTTGATGCTCGGCCTTCACCCTCTGGCATACTAAGCACTTGGCCACAAACTGAGCAATTTCCCTCTTCATACCTTTCCACCAAAAATTTTCCTTCAAGTCTCTTTACATTTTAGTACCACCAGGATGCACGGTATAGGGAGAGTAGTGCCTCCCTCAAAATCTCGGCTTTCAACTCCTCATCGCCAGGCACACAAAGTCTGCCTCCAAATCTCAGGGATCCATCATCCATTACATAAAATCCACTCTGATCTCCTGGCTGAACTGCAACTTTAATTCTTTGAAGATCTGGATCTTCCAGCTGGGAGGATTTAATTCTGTCTACTAAGGTCGGCTGAAGAATGAGTGCAGCACCAAGTCCATCAGGCTGATGTACTCTCATCCCAATTTCCCACCTCTCAAGGTCCCTCAAAATGTGAGGTTGGGAAGTTAGCATAGCAGCTAACTCAGAAGGAGTCTTCCTGCTCAAGGCATCAGCCACAACATTAGCCTTCCCCGGATGATAATGTAGATTCAGATCATAATCTTTCAGTAGTTCCAACCATCTTTGCCTCAAATTGAGCTCCTTCTGTGTGAAGATATATTTTAGACTCTTATGGTCTGTATACACATCACAAGACACTCCATAGAGATAATGCCGCCAGATTTTCAATGCAAAAACCACTGCAGCTAATTCCAGATCATGAGTAGGATAGTTCTGCTCATAAGGCTTCAGCTGTCTGGAAGCATAGGCTATCACCATTCCCTTCTGCATCAAAACACATCCCAATCCTTTCCGAGAGGCATCTGTGTACAAGTTAAAACCCTCAGATCCTGACGGAAGAACAAGTATGGGAGCTGACACCAAACGCTGCTTTAACTCACGAAAACTTTTCTCACATTCCTCTGTCCAATCGAACTTTACTCGCTTTTGAGTTAGGCGAGTTAGGGGTAGAGCGATGCGAGAGAAGTCTTCCACAAATTTTCGATAATAACCGGCTAGCCCCAAGAAACTTCTGACTTCTGCCACATTGGAAGGTCGGCTCTAGTTGGTGATAGCTTCAATCTTCTTTGGGTCTACAGAAATGCCATCCACAGAGATTACATGACCCAAGAAAGCTACTTGGTCCAACCAAAATTCACACTTCTGTAACTTGGCATAAAGCTTCTTGTCCCGAAGAGTCTGTAGCACGATCCTCAAGTGATTTTCATGCTCTTCGTGGCTCTTTGAATAGATCAAGATGTCATCAATAAATACTACCACAAACTGATCCAAGTATGGTCTAAACATCCTGTTCATCAAGTCCATAAACGCTGCCGGGGCATTGGTCAAGCCAAACGACATCACCAGAAACTTATAATGGCCATATCTAGTCCTGAAAGCTGTCTTAGGCACATCTCCATCTTTGACCTTAAGCTGATGATAACCTGACCTGAGATCAATCTTAGAAAACACCCGGGCTCCTTGAAGTTGATCAAACAAGTCATCAATCCTCGGCAGAGGGTACTTATTCCGCACTGTCACCTTATTGATTTCCCGGTAATCAATGCATAGCCGAAGACTACCATCCTTCTTTTTAACAAATAGAACTGGAGCACCCCAAGGAGAAGCACTAGGCCTGATAAATCCCCGATCTAGGAGTTCCTGCAATTGGTCTTTTAACTCCTTTAGCTCNTAGAACTGGGGCACCCCAAGGAGAAGCACTAGGCCTGATAAATCCCCGATCTAGGAGTTCCTGCAATTGGTCCTTTAACTCTTTTAGCTCAACCGGGGCCATGCGATAAGGGCCTTGGATATAGGTCCAGTTCCAGGAATCAAATCAATGGAGAACTCAACCTCTCGGTCAGGGGGCAACTCTGATAATTCATCTGGAAAGACATCAGGGAATTCTCTAACTATAGGAATATCCTCCAACTTGGCCTCTTTCTTTTGAAGATCACTAATAACAGCAAGAAATCCTTGGCCACCACTCCTCAGATATTTTTCAGCCTGTAGTGCCGAAATAAGCACTGAGGCTAGAAGTTTCTGGCCACCAGTAAAACTAAATTCGGGCTGACAAGGAATCTTGAAGTTGACTATCTTTCTGAAGCAATCTACAGAAGCATGATAGGAAGCTAACCAATCCATGCCAAGGATAACATCAACGAATTTCAAAGGAAGGACAATAAGATTGGCATTCAGTTTCCTATCCTCAATGATAATCGGGCAGGATTTGCATATAGTATCAACTTTCATTGTATCACCATTTGGAAAGGCAATGTGTAACTCATGGTCTAGAGATTCAGGTGTCAATGATGCATTCTTGCCAAGGTAGGTGTCAGATATAAATGAATGCGTGGCACCCGGATCAATTAGAGTCTGAGCATAATCATTGCCTATCATAATCATTCCTGGACATAAATGAGATTTCAATTAAACAACACGAGTATAATGTCTAACTAGTTATTAATCCATTGCACAGGATAAGAATGTAACGCTAGATGTGAAATATTGGTATACCTGTCACCACAGAATTAGAAGCGGCAGCATCCTGCTGAGTGAGGGCGAAGACCCTTCCCTGAGTCCTCGGTGGCTGCTGCTGCTGCTGAATCGCTCCTTGACTAGAAGATGGCAGCTGGTTCTGTCGAAGAGGACATGTGGCTCTCTTATGGCCAGTCTTTCCACAGGAGAAACAGGCACCAGGTCCTCCACGGCAAGGTTTCCCCGGGTGGAAATTCCCACAGCGATAACAGAGAGCCTCTCTATTGGTTGTCCTCCTGGGGCCTGGGGTACGCCCCTCTTCGTGGCATGAGCTGAGGGCTGACTAGCATTATGCCCTTTCCTCTTCTTCTGCTGCTCCCAATCCCTCTGAACAGTATTCATATCTCTCTCAATTACTAAGGCCTTATTCACCACGGCACTATAAGTGGGAAGCTCGAATGCGTTGACCGCCTGCATCAGCCTGGGTCGAAGTCCCTCCGTGAAACGAGCGATCTTGGCCATTTCATTAGATACTATACTTGGAGCAAAACGGGCCAGCCTGGTGAATTCAGCTTCATATTGGGCCACCGAGAGATTCCTTTGCTCCAACTTGAGAAATTCTGTTTTCATCCTCCTCTGCATACTCCTGGGAAAGTACTTATCGAAGAATACCTCCTTAAACTGTTCCCAAGAAATAGTCTGACCACCCCGACGCTGCTCCTCTAATAACCACCAATCATAAGCCTCTCCTTGAAGGAGATAAGTAGCAAATCTGATCCTCTCCATCTCCTGACTACCATGGGCCATGAAGGCCTTCTCCATATCACGCACCCATCTCTCAGCATCAATAGGGTTACTAGAACCAGAGAAGGGAGCAGGGGCAAATTTCTTGAAATCTGCAAAGCTACGGCCGTTCCCCACCCAGGATTGAGATAAAGCAGACTGGGTCGGCGGTGCCGATGGAGTGGGTAAGGTCGGCTGCAGCTGCGGAACAGGAAGGGTAGTCTGTGTCGGAGCAGAAGGGGGTGTAGACTGAGTGGTCAAAGCCTGCTGAATCTGATGCTGCATGTCCCTCATAGACTGCGCCATACCCGAGAGAGCTTGAAGCATCTCGGACTGGAATTGCTGGTGCTTAGTTCTTACTGGGTTGGCAAGAGCCGAACCTCCAGTAGTCCCTTGACCCACCGGCTGATCAGCATTACCGGCCAGAGAGTCCTCCTCATACAGTTGGCTCCTAGTACGATGAGCCATATCTATATCCTGTTAAATTAAATGTGGTTAATATCATCATGAACTAAAATGTCAGGTGTCTCTAAGTATAATGTCGTTATAATATGTTCTCTATTTGTTATCATGTCCATATGCCAGTGTCCCTAGGGTCAAAACCATTATCATGTCAATATATCTGTGTCTCTAGGGTCATAACCTAAGCTCTGATACCATATAAGCTGTCACGCCCCAGACCCAAATATCGGGCTAGGGTGACAACCCGCCGCGTGCCGGGCACGCAAGGCGTCATAAAATTTTTCAACATAAAGCATCATTATAATAAAGACCAAGTCAATACATTAATAAAAGTCTTGGGCTAACACCCTTACACACCACAATAACAAAGTCTGGGCATCAAGCCCTACACATATGCAATATTGGGGCAACAACAGAATAATGGTCTTGCTTTATTCAATGGAAGATCCATCACCCCACCAATCCATCCTCAACCTTGTGGCTCTGATAAAAATATTGTAAGAATTTTGTGAGCTTACACTCAGTAAGTAAACCATGTTATACAGTTAAATCATAGCATAGCAATCAATAAGCATATCAATGATCTGCATGCATAAACATTTCACAATTACTCAGACATGCAATGTAAGTAAACCCACTGTTTACACTCTCAATGGTAACTGTAAATGCGACCCACGGCCCTGCGATATCTCAATAGTGTACCAGCCAGCATTCCCTTAAAGCATCCCCCTACTGAAAGGTCAAGACACCAGGGTCACGCCAATAATGTATCCACAAGCATTCCCTAGAAGTATCCCCCTACTGAAAGGGTCGAGATACCAGGGTCACGCCAATAATGTATCAACCAGCATTCCCTAGAAGTATCCCCCCTACTGAAAGGGTCAAGATACCAGGGTCACGCCAATAATGTATCAACCAGCATTCCCTCGAAGTATCCCCCCTACTGAAAGGGTCAAGATACCAGGGTCACGCCAATAATGTACCAACCAGCATTCCCTAGAAGTATCCCCCCTACTGAAAGGGTCAAGATACCAGGGTCACGCCAATAATGTATCAACCAGCATTCCCTAGAAGTATCCCCCCCTACTGAAAGGGTCGAGATACCAGGGTCACGCTATGTCATGATAAAGGAGAGCCGTGGCGACACATAACAGTACCTCACATCACATCAATACATCAATACATCAATCATGTAGTGAAATAGTGGATTATACTTACTGAACAATTGCATGTAATATATCACATCAATGTCACACTAACTGCATTTCTCATGCATAGCAACTGCATCTCTCATGCATCATGCATAATAACTGCATCTCACATGCATAGCAACAGCATCTCACATGCATAGCAACAGCATCTCACATGCATAGCAACAGTATCTCACATGCATAGCATCCACACATGATCTCATAGTATTCATCTACTTACACAATTAGCCAATAGCAATTTACAATTTAACTACGCATATCCTGAACTAAATTATTTAATAAACTGATAACTGGCTTACTTACCTCAGTACGCAATCCAACGAGTATATAACAGCTATTCGGATGTCTGAGTACCTACAGGATCATTACACAATTAATCTATTAGAATATGAATGTTAAATTGACCCTTAGGATTTCTACCCAAACTATTTCGTGGGCCTTACTTTGGGTTTGAATATCTCTCACCATACTCACTCAAATGGGGAAGTAAAATCATCCCCAGAAACTAGATTCAACCTAGATTCCAACTATATAATTTTATATTTTTCAGCCCGCTACAGGGCCCAAAAACTCTGTCTAAAATGGCCCTATAAAACGGCCCACAAGGCCTGAACCGGCCGGCCCAGCCGGCCCGGTTCAAACCGTTGTCCCTCCCGATCCCCTGTTTCACCGAACAGGGGACGGGGACATGGCCGGCGGCCAGGGCCGCCGCCGGCCAAATTGAGGGCGGCCCGACCGCCGGTGGCCGGGCCAGAGCCGGCCGCCGCCGCGGCCGGCCGCCAAATCCCTTCCCTCCTCCTCAATTTCTCACTCTCTCTCTAATTCCTCCGCGCGGCACGGAAGTGTGCCGGCGGCTCGGCCGGCCACCATGGCCGGCCGGACCTCCACCGGACGCACGCCCGGCGCCGGTGGAGGCGGCAGTCCAAGCCTCGGGCCTGGCGAGGCGGCGAGCACGCCGCCGGGCCCGAACCAACCGGCTTCTGCCACCGCGCAAGAGGAGGGCCAATTGGCCCTCCCTCTCCTCTCTCTCTCCACCACCACCCCGCCGGACGCCTCCCCCGGCGCCGGCGGGGTCACCGGCCAAGTATCAGGCCCGACGCGGCGGCGAGCACGCCGCCGGGCCTGAACCAACGGGATCAACCGACCATTTCTTCTATCTCTCTGTCCCGCTGTCTCTCTCTCTCTCTGTTTCTTTCTCCTGATACTCTATCTCTCTCTCTCTCTCTCTCTCTCTCTCTCTAAGTAGATCTGGGAAAATTACCTAAAGGAAAACCGATGCCAAGCTGATGAAGGAAGCCCCCTCCTCCATCACATATATAATGCCTCTTGTGTAACGCATCGGGTTAAAGGTCTGTGCAAATGAAACGCTCAGTTAAAAAGGAGCGTTGCACAACCCAGTGCCAAACCCGAACCTGGTTCACAGGAACCGGGAACCGGGTATTACAGATATCTTTGTGATGGATGCCATTGTGACAGGCAAACCTATAAACCTTCCCAGCATGATACTATGGTACATTGCAGACTGTGGAGGAAAAAGAAAGTCAAGTCTGCCCTATGGAATGATTCTAACAAAGATTTTTCTAAGCCAAGGAGTTGTGATTTCAGATAATGAGCCTATGAGGAATCTGCGACATACTGACTTCTATAGCTTGGCCACCATTCATAGAATGGGTTTTATCAAGAAGAATGGAAAATGGGAGAGGAAAGGACTGATAGAAGAGAGAGCTACAGATGTTGAGGCTGCAGGACCTTCTGTGAGACATCCTTCACCTGCACCTCTGAGCCCTTCTACTTCTGCCCCTGCTCCAGCCCCCGCTCCATCTTTTGATCAAGCTTCAACATCTTCTGCTGGTTTCTCAGATCAACAGCTAATGCAACTCAAAGTTCTATTTGATGATCAATCTAAAAAACTTAAATCTGAATTTGAGAATAAGTTCATGAATTTGAGGGAGACTCTTTATTCATTGGATGATCGTATCTCTAAGATGGAGTCTACTCTCAGCTCTTCTTCGGTATCTTTAAGTGGTGATCTCAAAAATATATTTGAAGAACTTAAAGATATATGCGGAGATGGAGAGACTTATGCAAAGTGCAATGCGGAGCTACAAGACAAGATCATGACTGCTTGCACCTTTGTCGATGAGAGGCTCAAAGATTATGTGAAAATTCAATCTGATGGAATGAAGAACATAGTAGATCATTTAACTAGGATTGTAAGAACTCATTTCTGAGATATTAGATTTTCAATCCTTGTTATGTACTAAAATTTTTGTTATGCTTTCATTTTGAAATCACTGTATTAAACATCTTGATGTATTAGACCTTTTGATGAAATGAATTCTCTATGTTGATTACTCAATGTATTTTCTTCTTTCAATGAATGAATGAAATTGTCAAATCTTATCTTGATTGAATGAATGTTTATGCGTCTCTACCTTTTTGTTGATAACAAAAAAGGGGGAGAGTTTTATAGTTTTATGATTATAAATACATTTGAGAAAATCAAAGTAATTAATGAGATAAACAATGGGATATTTATTTAAGTTTCATAGGGGGAGCTACCTCATTCAGGGGGAGCCTAAGCCTAACTATGAAAATAAAATAAATTCACTAATCAATCATGCATAAACTCAATGTTTTTGTCATCATCAAAAAGGGGGAGATTGTTGGAAGATTATTGAAAAATCATATGACCCAATCCTTTTGATTTTGATGATTACTAAAAGCCATTGAGTTCATTAAAAGATATAATGAGTTTATTTAAATGTGCAATAAATTTATTTTGAACAATGAATGAGAATGTTAAAGTTTGACTTTAATCAATTTTGAAAGTAACTTTAAGCTCAATGTTTAAACTTTCAAAAAGAAATTTTATAATTCATGTTTTATTGGAATAGTTCTTGAATCAATTCTTAATGTCAATTTTATTGAATTCAAGTCAAAACAATGAATTAAAATGAATCTGGAACAATTTTAATGTCAATCAGAAAAGTTTCTGATTTTTGATACGTTCCGGAGCCGACTCTTGAGTTTCAGAGTTGACTCCGCTCAGTGTACAGAAATGTGCATCTGTCTCGAGTCGACCCACGAAATTTGTCGAGTCGACCCCTAATTCTGTCAAGCCGACTCCTTGACTGTGCGAGTCGACTCCGCTCAGACACCAGAAGAGTGTTTTTCTGAGTACTTCGCGAGTCGACCCCAGCTTTTCATGAGTCGACTCCCGACTTTCAGGAGTCGACACTTTACTTTTGGTGAGTCAGCCCCTGACCTTTATAAACATTTCTATTTTTGGTAAGACGAGCTCGAGCCGACTCGGGAAAAGCATGAGTCGACTCCAGCAAATCTGGGCAAAATTTTTACGGATGCCAACTCAGCTCCAACGGTTAGTTTTTTGATTAACGGCTATTTTTCTTTATCTCTAACGGCTATATTCTTGCAGAATCTATAAATAGAGGAGCTCTTTTCAAATCAAAATAATCAATAGAGATATCAAAAAGAGAGAAAAGAATATCTTTCAAAAAGAGGGAAAACAGAGCTTCATTTGGAAAAATCATTTGAGTCAAGAAAAGATATTCAAAAGGAGTGAAATCAAAGAGAGAGATTCGTGTGCTCCTGTGCTACAATCTACAAAAGTTCAAGAGGAGATCCCAAAGCAACCAAGAGCAAATCAAGATCTTCCAACCTAGAAAGAAAAGAAGAAAAGCTTCAACCAACATCCAAAAGCCCCAAAGCTAGGAGAATCTGTGCTGAGGCCTGGTTCCACACTTCAAAGGAGTTGAAGAAGAGAAGCAAAGAACCCAAGCCTGCAATCAAGCTCATTTTATCAGGCTTTTCTAAACCTAAGCTTTATTTTGATTATTCTGCTCTAGAGGAGCTGTTTGTATTTAAAACTCTGATTTATTTTCTTGGGTACTGATTCAAAGTGGATTGAATCAGTGGAGGTAGTTGTACCTCGTTGTAAGCTTGGGATAGCTTACGTTTTGGGTTCGTTGTGACCCCGTTAAAACAACGAGTTGGGTTTTGTGCTGGTAAGCCCGTGTAAAACCGGCTGGGTTCGTTGTGATCCCGAAAAAACAACAAGTTTGAGTTGTGAGCTTGTAAAACAACTCGGCTGTAATCTAGGGAGATTATAGTGTGGACCCAAGTGAATCTTGGGAGTGGACGTAGGTGCTGGTTGCGCCGAACCACTATAAAACCTTGTGTTTGCCGTGCTCATTTGTCTCTTACTCTATCTCTCTTATATTTTTGTTTGTTCATTGCTTCTAAGTTAAATTCTCTCACTTACACATCTTGAGTAAATTTGTTTAAAATATTTCTAAAAGTCTTAAATTTTTAAGAACCCAATTCACCCCCCCCCCCTCTTGGGTTGCCATCTGGGCCAAAAATTGGTATCAGAGCAAGTGCTCATTTAGAATTTGATCTCATAATCAAGGGCTAAAGATCCTTATGGCAACACAAAGTGGTTCATGTTTTGCTGAAGGTCATTCTATGAATAGACCTCCTTTATTTAATGAAACCAACTATTCATATTGGAAAGCTAGAATGAGAATATTCATTCAAGCTTCTGATTATGAATTATGGGGAGTAATCATAAATGGACCTAGTACACCCACACACGTAATAGATGGCACTATTGTTCCTAAGCCCGAAAGGGATTGGAATGATAATGATAGAAGAATGGCACAACTAAATGCTAAAGCCATTAACATTTTGTATTGTTCCTTAGACTCTAATGAATTCAACCGAATCTCAACATGTAATTCCGCAAAAGAAATTTGGGATAGGTTGGAAATAACACATAAGGAACAAACCAAGTAAAAGAATCAAAGATAAATATTTTGGTTCATAAATATGAATTATTTACCATGGAACAAATAAAACCATCACATGCATGTTCACTAGATTCACTGATATTGTGAATGGTTTAAAAAGTCTTGGAAAAGTTTATACTAACTCTGAGCTTGTTCGCAAAATTCTTAGGTCACTTCCAAGGACTTGGGAAGCCAAGGTGACAGCCATACAAGAAGCCAAAGATCTGAACATCCTACCATTGGAAGAGCTTCTTGGTTCGCTGATGACTCATGAGATTCAAGTTAAACAACATGTCAATGAGGATGAGTCAAGAAAGAAGAAGACCATCGCCCTCAAAGCTACGGAAAAGGAAGTAAGCAGCAGTGATGATGAAGATGATGATGATGATGAGACAGCCCTCCTTGCACGAAAATTCAAGAAATTTATGCAAAGAAGGAGGCCCTTCCACAAGAAGAGATTTGTATCAAAAATGGAAGGAGAAAAAGAAAAGGATAAGAAAAAGGAAAAGGACAAAGAGAAAGAGCCCTTAGTATGTTATGAATGTAAAAAGCCAGGGCATTTTAGATTTGACTGTCCTTTACTTAAGAAGGCCTATAAGAAAAAGAAAAAGGCCTACATGGCAACTTGGACTGACAGTGAAGAGTCTTCTTCCGAAGAAGAAGAACAAAAAGAAGTTGCAAATATTTGCTTCATGGCGGACGACAACGAAGAGGTAAGTACCGAAACCCCCGATGATGAATTTACTTTTGATGAAATGTTTGAAGCATTTAATGAATTGATGATTGATTTCAAAGCTTTGAAAAAGAAACACAAATCTTTGAAATCTGAAAACTCAAATTTAATTAAAGAGAAAATTGAATTAAATCTTGTAGTTAAAGATGTAAAAGATAAAATAGAAACACTTCTTAATGAAAAGAATGATTGTGTTCATAAGATTGATTTGGTAAAATCTGAAAATGAAAATCTAATTAAAGAAAAAGAATCAATCTCTAATGAAAATGATTTTCTAAAGAAAGATGTTAAAAAGTATAAATACATTGTTGAGAAATTTACTCTAAGCTCAACTAAACTAAATATGATTTTAGATAGTCAAAAAGCAGTTTTTGACAAAGCAGGTTTAGGGTATAACACATTAAGAAAACAAAATCATTGAAAAATATTTTTGTAAAAGCTAACCAAAGTAATATTACTTGTTTTAAATGTAATCAAAAAGGACATAAATCTTTTGAGTGCAAAACAATAAGTATTAATGAAAAATTAAACACTAAAGGAAAGAAAATTTGGGTTCCGAAAGGAACAATTTTTATTGCTACTAACCATGAAGGACCCAAAAAAGCTTGGGTACCTAAACATAAAGTTTAAATTATGTTGCAGGAATGTCTTGTAGCCAAAAGATCAAAGAAAAAGTGGTACCTTGATAGTGGCTGCTCAAGACATATGACGGGTGACAAAGATGAATTCATCACCCTGGAAGAAAAGAAAGGTGGAGTTGTTACGTTTGGTGATAACGGTAAAGGTCAAATTATGGGCCTTGGTAAAGTTCGTATAACTCCATCTACATTTATTGATAATGTACTTTATGTTGATGGTTTGAAGCATAATCTAATTAGCATAAGCCAATTATGTGATAAAGACTTTATTGTTTCATTTAAATCTTCTACATGCACTGTAACTAATTCTATTGATAATAGCATTGTATTTACGGGTTATAGACATGGCAATGTTTACTTGGTTGATCTAGAAAAATTATCCTTGAGTGATCATTGCTTAATTGCTGACAATGCTAATATAAATGAAATTAGTTGGTTGTGGCATCGTAGATTAGGTCATACAAGCACACACCTTATTTCAAAATTAATTAAAATGGATTTAGTTAAAGGCTTACCTAAACTAGTTTTTGAAAACAACAAAATATGTGATGCATGTCAATTTGGAAAACAAACTAGAAGTTCTTTCAAATCTAAAAATGTTGTTTCAACTTCTAGGGCATTAGAGCTACTTCACATGGACCTATTTGGACCAACTAGAACCACAAGTCTAGGAGGAAAGAAATATGGTCTAGTGATTGTAGATGATTATTCTAGATATACTTGGGTAATGTTTTTAGCTCACAAAGATGAGACTTTCTCGATATTCCTGAAATTCTTCAAGAAAGTCACAAATGAGAAAAACACTACCATAGTATCTCTAAGAAGTGATCATGGAACTGAATTTGAAAATCACTTATTTGAAAGTTTCTGCACTGAAAATGGTATTAATCATAATTTTTCAGCCCCTAGGACTCCACAGCAAAATGGTGTAGTTGAAAGAAAAATAGGACTCTAGAAGACATGGCCCGTACCATGCTATGCGAAAGTAACCTACCAAAGTACTTTTGGGCGGAAGCTATTAACACAGCATGCTATATCTTAAATCGAGCCCTAATAAGACCAATCTTAAAGAAAACACCTTATGAATTATGGAATGAAAGAAAACCCAATATAAATACTTTCATGCATTTGGATGTAAATGTTTTATTCATAATAATGGTAAAAATAATTTAGGCAAATTTGATGCTAAATCTGAAGAAGGAATATTCTTAGGATATTCAACAACTAGCAAAGCTTATAGAGTATTTAACAAGAAAACCTTAGTAGTTGAAGAATCCATTCATATAGTTTTCGATGTGTCTTTAGCATCTAGTTCTGAAAAGCTTGATGATGAGGAAGATACAAACATAATTGAAAAAGATCTTGAAAAACTTAATATTGAAGTATCTTCAGATCATGAACAAGAAGCTAAAGATGATGATTCACATAAGGACGATGATGTCAATCTTGATCATAATGATATAGATCTTCCAAGAGACTGGAAATATGCTCATAGTCATCCCAAGGAATTGATTATAGGTGATCCATCTCAAGGAATAAGAACTAGATCATATATGAGAAATATTAGTAATCATCTTGCATTTGTTTCACAAATTGAACCTAAAACTATTGAAGAAGCTGAAAAAGATAATAATTGGATGTTAGCAATGCAAGAGGAATTAAATCAATTTACAAGAAATAATGTATGGACTTTAGTTGAAAGACCTAAAAATCATTCAGTAATAGGATCAAAATGGATATACAGAAATAAACTAGATGAGAATGGCATAGTAATTAGAAACAAGGCTAGATTGGTTGCAAAAGGATATAATCAAGAGGAAGGTATTGATTTTGATGAAACCTTTGCGCCAGTAGCTAGATTAGAAGCCATTAGGCTATTACTTGCATTTGCATGTCATATGAACATTAACTTATTTCAAATGAATGTTAAAAGTGCATTTTTAAATGGTTTTATAAATGAAGAAGTTTATGTTGAACAACCACCAGGTTTTGAAGATCATGAATTTTCAAATCACGTTTTTAAATTGCACAAAGCATTATATGGTTTAAAACAAGCACCTAGAGCTTGGTATGATAGGCTAAGTAAATTTTTAATTGAAAATGATTTCACAAGAGGAAATGTAGATAAAACTTTGTTTTTGAAAAGAAAAGATAAAGATTTATTAGTAGTTCAAATATATGTTGATGATATTATTTTTGGTGCTACTAACAATTCTCTATGTCAAGAATTTGCTAAGTTGATGCAGGGAGAATTCGAGATGAGCATGATGGGAGAACTCAACTTCTTCCTTGGACTCCAGATCAAACAAAGCAAAGAGGGAATCTTCATCAACCAAACAAAATACACAAGAGAACTACTCAAAAAGTTTGGTATGGAATCAATGAAACCCCTTGGAACACCAATGAGTCCTTCATGCAAGCTAGACAAAGATGAAGAAGGTAAAAAGGTTGATCAAAAGTATTATCGAGGTATTATCGGATCCCTTCTTTATTTAACCGCAAGTAGACCAGATATTATGTTTTCTGTATGTTTATGTGCTAGATTTCAATCAGAACCTAAAGAATCACACTTAATAGCTGTTAAAAGAATATTAAGATATCTAAATGGAACAAAAATGTAGGTTTATGGTATTCTAGAGACTCAACATTAAACTTAATTGCATACTCAGATTCTGATTATGCCGGATGTAAGTTAGATAGAAAAAGCACAAGTGATGCATGCCAATTCTTAGGAAGTAACTTAATCTCATGGTTTAGCAAAAAGCAAAATTCAGTTGCATTATCAACTACTGAAGCTGAATATGTAGCAGCTGGAAGTTGCTGTGCGCAAATCCTATGGATTAAGCGATAACTTGAAGACTATGGTATCACACTTGATCAAACACCTATAAGATGTGATAACACAAGTGCAATTAATCTAACAAAGAATCCAATTCAACATTCAAGAACTAAACACATAGAAATTAGATATCATTTTATAAGAGAACATGTAGCAAATAATGAAATATATCTTGATTATGTTAACACTGAAGAACAATTAGCTGACATATTTACTAAACCTTTAAATGAAGAGAGATTCTGTTATCTTAGAGGAGAGTTAGGGATTTGTGATCCATTGGAATGAATTTGAAACCCCTAAGGAGAATTTATCTAAGATTCCTTCAAATCTTTGATCTTTAAGGAATTTAATCTAGAATTCATATCTAATTGATCCACTCATATTCAATGATTATTTTATCAATTTTTATGATCATATTCCGGACACATTTCAGAAAATTCTTGTTTTTGCTCTGAAATGGTCTCGGAGCCGACTCGATGCGTATCGGAGTCGACTCCTGGTTTCGACTGAAACTCTCGGGTCGACCCCTCTTCGGCGCGAGTCGACTCCAAGTTGGGATAGTTTTCTGTGTCTGTCCGGAGTCGACCACTGGACTTGCGCGAGCCGACTCGAAGTGGTCCTAGGTTGATTTATCTAGGGCAGAGTCGACTCGCCGTTCATTTCAAACTTTTCAATCCTTCGAAATACTCTCTCCAAAACTCTTCCAAACCTTCCAAACTTCCTAGAATCCCTTATTGACACTTCCAATCGACAAATGGCCCCCAAAACACGTGGTTCCAACCTCTGTGCGGCCGGCGTCAAGAGGAAGCGAGCTGTTAGGAAAACCGTGAGGCGTCCCGTGCGTGAGCCGTCACCCAGCTCTGATTCTTCATCTTCCTCTTCTACTCCGAATGCTTCACCTGCTGCTGCTTCTACTCAGGTAGATAGATTAGTGGATAGGATCATAACAACGGGTAGAAAGGTAGATTTTGAACTATTTGAAGCTGAGGGATTTTTGCTTGGGAGACAACTAATTGAAGTGGGATGGGAGAAAATATGTTCCTTGGATTGCCCGACCTATCCCTCACTTGTAAAGGAATTCTACAAAAATCTGTCTAGAGGTGATCACGGCCTAGTTAGCAATGTGAGAGAAGATAGGCTCTCTGTTACTGTTGAAGTTCTTTCTAGACTGTTGGATCTGCCTTTATCTGGCACTGCCACTTTTTCTTCAGAAGATCGTAGTCCCGTGCTTGCCAGGTTATTAAATCGGGATGTAGTCGGATTTGAAGAGGTTTTTGCCAATTAGCTTTCATTAGAATTGAGATTATTACATAATATTTGCAGTAGGATACTCTTTCCAAATACTGGAAGATTTGATTATGTATCGGAAAGAGATATCTTTGTGATGGATGCCATTATGACAGGCAAACCTATAAACCTTCCCAGCATGATACTGTGGTACATTGCAGACTGTGGAGGAAAAAGAAAGTCAAGTCTGCCCTATGGAATGATTCTAACAAAGATTTTTCTGAGCCAAGGAGTTGTGATTTCAGATAATGAGCCTATGAGGAATCTGCGACATACTGACTTCTATAGCTTGGCCACCATTCATAGAATGGGTTTTATCAAGAAGAATGGAAAATGGGAGAGGAAAGGACTGATAGAAGAGAGAGCTACAGATGTTGAGGCTGCAGGACCTTCTGTGAGACATCCTTCACCTGCACCTCTGAGCCCTTCTACTTCTGCCCCTGCTCCAGCCCCCGCTCCATCTTTTGATCAAGCTTCAACATCTTCTGCCGGTTTCTCAGATCAACAGCTAATGCAACTCAAAGTTTTATTTGATGATCAATCTGAAAAACTTAAATCTGAATTTGAGAATAAGTTCATGAATTTGAGGGAGACTCTTTATTCATTGGATGATTGTATCTCTAAGATGGAGTCTACTCTCAGCTCTTCTTCGGTATCTTTAAGTGGTGATCTCAAAAATATATTTAAAGAACTTAAAGATATATGCGAAGATGGAGAGACTTATGCAAAGTGCAATGCGGAGCTACAAGACAAGATCATGACTGCTTGCACCTTTGTCGATGAGAGGCTCAAAGATTATGTGAAAATTCAATCTGATGGAATGAAGAACATAGTAGATCATTTAACTAGCATTGTAAGAACTCATTTCTGAGATATTAGATTTTCAATCCTTGTTATGTACTGAAATTTTTGTTATGCTTTCATTTTGAAATCACTGTATTAAACATCTTGATGTATTAGACCTTTTGATGAAATGAATTCTCTATGTTGATTACTCAATGTATTTCCTTCTTTCAATGAATGAATGAAATTGTCAAATCTTATCTTGATTGAATGAATGTTTATGCGTCTCTACCTTTTTGTTGATAACAAAAAATGGGGAGAGTTTTATAGTTTTATGATTGTAAATACATTTGAGAAAATCAAAGTAATTAATGAGATAAACAATGGGATATTTATTTAAGTTTCATAGGGGGAGCTACCTCATTCAGGGGGAGCCTAAGCCTAACTATGAAAACAAAATAAATTCACTAATCAATCATGCATAAACTCAATGTTTTTATCATCATCAAAAAGGGGGAGATTGTTGGAAGATTATTGAAAAATCATATGACCCAATCCTTTTGATTTTGATGATTACTAAAAGCCATTGAGTTCATTAAAAGATATAATGAGTTTATTTAAATGTGCAATAAATTTATTTTGAACAATGAATGAGAATGTTAAAGTTTGACTTTAATCAATTTTGAAATTAACTTTAAGCTCAATGTTTAAACTTTCAAAAAGAAATTTTATAATTCATGTTTTATTGGAATAGTTCTTGAATCAATTCTTAATGTCAATTTTATTGATTTCAAGTCAAAACAATGAATTAAAATGAATCTGGAATGATTTTAATGTCAATCAGAAAAGTTTCTGATTTTTGATACGTTCCGGAGCCGACTCTTGAGTTTCAGAGTCGACTCCGCTCAGTGTACAGAAATGTGCATCTGTCTTGAGTCGACCCACGAAATTTGTCGAGTCGACCCTTGATTCTGTCGAGCCGACTCCTTGACTGTGCGAGTCGACTCCGCTCAAACACCAGAAGAGTGTTTTTCTGAGCACTTCGCGAGTCGACCCCAGCTTTTCATGAGTCGACTCCCGACTTTCAGGAGTCGACACTTTACTTTTGGTGAGTCGACCCCTGACCTTTATAAACATTTCTATTTTTGGTAAGACGAGCTCGAGCCGACTCGGGAAAAGCATGAGTCGACTCCAGCAAATCTGGGCAAAATTTTTACGGATGCCAACTCAGCTCCAACGGTTAGTTTTTTGATTAACGGCTATTTTTCTTTGTCTCTAACGGCTATATTCTGTAGAATCTATAAATAGAGGAGCTCTTTTCAAATCAAAATAATCAATAGAGATATCAAAAAGAGAGAAAAGAATATCTTTCAAAAAGAGGGAAAAACAGAGCTTCATTTGGAAAATCATTTGAGTCAAGAAAAGAGATTCAAAAGGAGTGAAATCAAAGAGAGAGATTCGTGTGCTCCTGTGCTACAATCTACAAAAAGTTCAAGAGGAGATCCCAAAGCAACCAAGAGCAAATCAAGATCTTCCAACCTAGAAAGAAAAGAAGAAAAGCTTCAACCAACATCCAAAAGCCCCAAAGCTAGGAGAATCTGTGCTGAGGCCTGGTTCCACACTTCAAAGGAGTTGGAGAAGAGAAGCAAAAACCCAAGCCTGCAATCAAGCTCATTTTATCAGGCTTTTCTAAACCTAAGCTTTATTTTGATTATTCTGCTCTAGAGGAGCTGTTTGTATTTAAAACTCTGATTTATTTTCTTGGGTACTGATTCAAAGTGGATTGAATCAGTGGAGGTAGTTGTACCTCGTTGTAAGCTTGGGATAGCTTACGTTTTGGGTTCGTTGTGACCCCGTTAAAACAACGAGTTGGGTTTTGTGCTGGTAAGCCCGTGTAAAACCGGCTGGGTTCGTTGTGATCCCGGAAAAACAACAAGTTTGAGTTGTGAGCTTGTAAAACAACTCGGCTGTAATCTAGGGAGATTATAGTGTGGACCCAAGTGAATCTTGGGAGTGGACGTAGGTGCTGGTTGCGCCGAACCACTATAAAACCTTGTGTTTGCCGTGCTCATTTGTCTCTTACTCTATCTCTCTTATATTTCTGTTTGTGCATTGCTTCTAAGTTAAATTCTCTCACTTGCACATCTTGAGTAAATTTGTTTAAAACATTTCTAAAAGTCTTAAATTTTTAAGAACCCAATTCCCCCCCCCCCCCCCTCTTGGGTTGCCATCTGGGCCAACAATCAGCTAGTCAGATGTCTGAGCACCTACAGGATCATTTTACATAATTAATTTATCAGAATAAGAATATTAAAATGACCCTTAGAATTCTACCCAGACTAGTTCACGGGCCCAACTTTGGGCTCGAATATCTCCCGCTATACACACCCAATTGGGAAAGTAAAAATACCCCAAGAAACTAGAATTAACCCAGATTCTAGCCATATAATTATTTCTCATTTTTCGGCCCGATATAGGGCCCAAAATCCCTCCCCAAAAGGGCTCCAGAAACGGCCTAGCAGGTCCTGAATCGGCCGGCCCAACCGGCCCACTTCATCCCAACCAACCCGATCCCCTGTTTCACCGAAATAGGGGATGGGTTCCACGCCGGCGGCCAGGGCCGCTGCCGGCCAAATTGAGGGCGGCCCGGCCGCCGATGGCCGAGCCAGAGCCGGCTGCCACCGCGGCCAGCCACCCTTTCCTCCCCTCTCTCTCAATTTCTCTCTCTTTCCTGTTTATCATCCGCACAGCTGCTCACTGTGCCGGCGGCTTCTCCGGTTGATTGGGGGTAGTCCGACCACCGTTGGCCGGACCGGAACCGGCCGCCGCCACGGCCAGCCACCTCCCCCCTCCTATCTCTTCAATTTCCCTCTCATCTCTCTATTTCTCTCTCACTATCCGCGTGGCACATTACTGTGCCGGTGGCACGGTCGGCCACCTTGGCCGGCCGGACCTCCACCGAACGCACGCCCGGCGCCGATGGAGGTGGCAAGCCGGAGCTCAGGCCCGGCGAGGCGGAGAGCACGCCGCCGGGCCCGAACCAGCCAGCGGAAGCCGAACCCAGCTTTCGCTACAGCACGAGAGAGGGGCCGATTGGCCCTCTCTCTTCTCTCTCCACCATCACCCCACCGGACACCTCCCCCGGTGCCGGCGGGGTCGCCGGCCGAAGCTCAGGCTCGGCGAGGCGGCGAGCACGCCGTCGGGCCTGAACCAAGGATCGGCCGGTCTCCTCTCTCTCTCGCTCTCTTTCTCTTCTCTCTGTCTCTCTGCTCTCTCTCTCTCTCTCTCTCTCTCTCTCTCTCTCCCTCCCAGAGGCCAGGGGAATACCTGAAGGAGACGGAAGCCAGGATGATGGAGGGAGTCTTCCTCCATCACATATTTAATCCCCTGCGCAATGCTTCAGTTTAAGGGGTCCATGAAAACCGAAGCGCTTCGCTGAGAGCGAAGCGTCGGACAGCATAGGACCAAGTCCTGAACCTGGTTCACATGAATCGGGTACAACAGCCATGCTTCAGCATGGCAATAAATGATTTCAAAATCAAATGATCAGTGAGTGATACCTAATTGTATCTAAATTGTATATTTTTATATAATTTGATAAAATTTTATTAGATTAATGATGAATTAGTGATGGATTTTTGACAAAAATAATAGTAATGGATTAGTGATGAAAACAATAGTAATTGATTAGTGATGGAACAATAACGGATGACTGATCGATTCTTTAGGTGTGTCCTTCGAAGGGGTGTCTCTCTCCTTTTTATACATAAAAAGGAGGTTGTGTGGTTTCATAAAAAGGGGATTTTGTTTCAACCACCTAACCATTCAACAATATCAAGTTGATAACAAATTATTCTAATAAATTTAGGATATTTGTTATATAATGTTAGGATTACAACCATTAAACTACATCCCTCAAAAAAATAGGAAATTGGTTATCCCATGAAACCAACATAGCAACCTTGAATTTGGCTTCATGATGATATCCCAAATCATGGGTGTTCCCTCCTTCATGATGTGAAGATGGGTCATGTCCATCACATGGGCATAGATCCATCCTCCATGTGGCACGATCTTAGCCCTCGGCTCAATTGGGTTTCCACGAATCAAATCATGCCTCATATGGACCCAATTAAATACCACATTATTAATCTCAATTAATCTAAGCCATCTATCATATGGATCAAGCCTAATTGAGTATTCAATTAATAAATTTTATATGTACATTACATGTACAAAAGGTCTCTCCCTTAAACACAAAATTCTTTTCTCCATGATGGATCCTATTCATTAATTTCATGTTCTCTCATTAAGATTGAGTCAAACCCAATTCTAATTAATGATCATCTAATCTGAACTAAGTCCAACTTAATTCCCATTTTAACTTCATCCAAAATCTTCTTAAAGCGTGTGACCCATTAGGTTCCTTGACACGTTGGTAATAATCATGTCCCTAATATTGACCCTAGGGATGACTTGATCAACACCTTATCCAAGTCAATTCTTTAACCAAATCAACTCTTTGATTAAGTCAAAGAATCCATGATTATAGATCTTGAGCGGCCTCTAGCAAAGCATCATGACCATCCAAGTGTTAAGGGTTTTGTTGACGTGGTCATCAACACCTGTCCATGAGCGGTTAACGTATGATTCAATCTTTTCATCATATATCCTAGATCAATCAGTGGTATGGAATGTGTCAACCATGTAATTGATCTTTTATTTACTTGATCTTAGAAAAATTGACTCACACGAATTAGAACTTCAAAACCATTTCGAATTCTAACTCAACCTTGCAAGGATTTAACAGTCAATTTAATCCATCAAGTGGCCATGGGATTCAACCCTTTCTATCAAGGAAGACGAATCCTATCTTGATCAAACACCACCTTCATGTTCTTTATGTTATACCCAACCAACACCATATTTGTCATCCGTGGCTAGAGCAACGTTTGTATGTCGTCAAAGCATGGCATTCCACATATGATGTGCAATGAAGATCTCAAGTAAAAGGATCACTCACACCATCTCATCAGAGATCAACCATCGACACTATATAGAATATCCATATGAGATCTCTGTGCGGGTCATCCAATGCATCATTACAATAACGAGCATCCACACATCTATCCAAGTATTTCATACTTCGGCTTACGAGATTAGCTGCTCACCACAAGGGTGAAGATATGCAATGTGTGCTAATCTCATTGGCGTTTGACAATGTCCAATCCTATCTACGCATCGACTAGGAAAGTTTAAAGAATCGAACCATAATGTGCAATTTTGGATCTCACAATTTGTAATCTCTATTATAAATTCCATATGCACAGTTCACATTCTTTTGGACTTTATCTCAAAGGTAAAATATATCTTAAACATATATAAATTACATTCGGATAGATAAAGAAACCTATAAATTTGATTTGCATTCATAAAGAAATATATACAAACTAGCATCTATTCTGATTGGATCTAGGGCACACACTAACATTGACTACAATGGTTGATAAAAATTCCATTGCAAAAAGTGGATAAAATTTTTATTGCTGAATCCAAACAAGATTACCTGGATCTTGACGGTCAGCTTACGCATGTTAAGGAAATTAATTTCTTCGAATCTTCCATGTATGGAAGCGGCTTTGTATTCGTGCAGCAGCCCTCATTGTCCTTCATCTGCTATAATTGTGGAAGGCATGCTGAATCTTTAGAGCAGCAACTATTTGGGCTACTTCCATCTCAGGCTTAGCCAACAGAACTGCTTTATTTTGTTTGTTGCTTCAAAACACGCTCCCTCAACGCAGCTTATATACGATTTGCTGCTGCATCTGATGCATTTCTATATGCTGCTAATGCTTCTTTTAGACAAAGTTCTTGCTCACTTATAAGGTTCTCAGTACATACAAGTTCGGAGCTCACTTGGTTGGTCAAACCAGGTGGCATGCATGGGTGCAATTATGTTCCCAGACCAAGGACATAGCCTAAAAATGTGCAGTTAACATTTATGCAAGATACGCAGCCAAGCTTTCATGCCCTTGTTTCGAAGCTAAATCATCAGCAGTGCATCTGCCAGAGAATTCTGGAGTAGGATTTGTGACCAAGCTTGGATTTGCCCTAGCAGATAAAAGAGCAGCAACCATTTTTTTCCTGAGTTAACAGATTCCTGCATGTTCATTAGAACCTCACTGGGACAACACGTACAGGAAAAGGAGAAAAAAAGGGTGCAAACTAACAGTCAAACGTTTGAGGCATCTGTTGCGGCCGAATCACGTATGATGAACGTCGGGCAGACTAGGATCACCGTGTGCAGAGAGATCACCGTCTTCCTCCTCGGGCAGACTAGGATCACCGTGTGTGCAGAGAGATCACCGTCTTCCTCCTGGAGCCTGCAAAAAGTCCCGGGCCGGTAGTTCCGGCGGGGACCCTCCGACGCCCAAGTTAGTGAGTCGTCGAACATGGATATGAATTTTTGTTCGATTATTCTAGTGGAAGTTTTCTTCTGAAAGAGAGTCCCCTCCGCATGGAGCTCGGGTCCTCCCTTTATACCTGTTGGGAATCCCGTATATCTTGGCCTGTTGGAACCGTCGAATCTGCTTCATCGAATGGTAAGTTGTTGGACTGTTGCGGGATAGGGGCCGCTTATAGCGGTAACTGCTGATCAGGCTGAGACCTGCCCGCAATTTGGGTAAACAGGCTGTTCGACAATAGACCTTAAATCGCGGGGTCCTAGCCGCTGGTGCCAACGCGTAGTGGGCCTTTGGTGCTGACGCTGGGGGCCGACGCTGAGGGCCGACGCTGGGAGCCGACGCTGGGGGCCGACGCTGAGGGCCGGTGCTAGAGGCCGACACTGGAAGCCGACGCTGGGGGCCGACGCTGAGGGCCGACGCTGGAAGCCGACGCTGGGGGCCGACGCTGAGGGTCGACGCTGGGGCCGGTGCTAGAGGCCGACGCTGGTGGCCTTGGGTTTCATTGTCACATCATTGCTTTCGAAAGTCGTGCGGAAGATAGTACTACCCCGGGGAAACCGCCAGCCGTATCAGATGCCCCCCCACCCCTGAGATTGGTGAGCGTTTACTTACCTGCGAAAGGGGGTGTGAATATCTTCTAGGGGGCCGGTTTCCACGTTATCATCTTGCTTTTGTTGGGATTAGGGAGGATTTTCCTCGGGCAGTGCTACGAAAAGGCGGACGGCATCATTGCGGTAAGGTTAGCACCCCCCTTTTACATTGGCGGTCTTTTCGACCTTTTCGTATCGGCGGGTCGTCGAAACGCCTCCCAACTGAAGATGGACGCGTGGTTAAATCGGACGGTTAGAGGGTGTTTCGAGATGGTGTAATGATGGTGAATTACCCTTATCTTCCTATCTTCCCTCTCTCTTCCGCCATTGCCCCCTTTTGAGTCTGCCTGCGTTTCCGTCTTCTGTTCATTCTCCCCGTGCTCTGTCCTTGCTCGCGTTTTTCTTCTCAGGTCAGTTCCCATGGCTTCTTCTCCTTCTTGCTCCATTTCCGGTTCTTGGGGGGTTCCCACCATTCTTCCCAGTCTGAGTCCCAGTCCATCCAATGGTCCACCTCATCTTCTGATCATTCACCAGAGCCACGACCAGCCGATCGTCCCTCCATCGGGATTTGTTCGTCCGGCGGACAAACTTCCGTTAAAACCCAGCCGACGGTTGCCGGCCCTTCTAGGGTTACCAAGGAGTCCCCCGAAGGGACTGCGTCGACCATGTCTGCCCAGGACATCGCAAACTTAAGGGCCAGGTACGGCTTCCCTCTGGACCTTCACCTGTTCGTTCCCACCTCCAACGATAGGGCAACCTCCTCCCGTTCCGGGAGGGTTGCCCTGTACGGGGCCTTTTTTAAGGCCGGGCTTAGGTTACCGATTCACCCCTTTATCCTTAATCTTCTGGATAGGTATTCCTTGACCCCGTCTCAACTAGTTCCCAATTCCTTCCGAACTATAGTTGGTTTTTTGGTACTCTGCCATCTGCAGGGTATAGAGGCTAGCATTTCCTTGTTCCGCAGCTTCTATACCTTGCGCAAACAGTCGGGGTGGTGGTCTTTCACTCCTAGATCCAACAGGATTCTTAGGTTGTGCCTTCCTTCCTCTGTTAAGGGGTGGAAGGACAAGTTTTTCTTCACGGACGTCAGCGGGGTTCGTGGAAGTTGGGGGGTTCCCAACATTGATGCCAACAGGGACGCCTCCATCCTTCCACGAGACCGGATGGCATTTGGGTAGCTCCTGACTGTCGATATTCCTAAGTGTAATAAGCTGATAGCCGAAGAGAACCTTCAACATGCCGGCTTAATTCCCTCGAGGGGTGAGCATTAGTCCACTCGCCTCCCTTCTCTGTTCTTCTCCCTTCTCTTTTTTCTTCCTCTCTTCTTTTTTTTTTTTTTTTTTTTTTTTTTTTTACTATCCCTTGCTTGCGTAGGGATGGCGCCATCATTGCACAAGCTCAAGCAGGTGGCCGCCAAGAAGAGGAAGGCCGCGGGGACTGTATCCCCTGTTGAAGGGAGGGCTGCCATTAAGGTTCCCAGGAGGGCCGACGCCGGGAGGGTTAGTGGCAGAGAGACCGGCGCTGGGATGGCCGACACTGGAGGAACTATGGTCGTGAAGCCCCTACGCGCCAAAGTCCCGAAGAAGGGCGGCCCCAAAAGGGCCATCACTAAAGGAGTCGACGCCCAGGAAGCCAAAGCAGTGGGGCCCGTGTGCATAGGCGAGGCAATCCGACCCCAAGCCGAAGAACCCGTCATGGAAGACGCGGCAAAGGCCAGGGCCGGCAAGGAGGTGGAGCAAAGCCCGCCGGAAGAAGAATCTCCAGCCCCGGCTCCTCCAATTATTTTACTTGATTTATCTCCTGAGGGGAAGACACCGTCTCCCGCGCCTAAGGAGGCGGGTAAAGCTCCGGCGGCAATAGCGGCGACTCCGGCCGCTGCCTTGCCCCCTACGGGGGCGACAGCTGAAGCGCCTCTGCCGGCTAAAGAGCCGGAGATGGCAGGTTCTGAGGCAGAATCAGCCTCCGTGGGCCCGACGCCCAGGGAAGGGAGGACTATCGATCCTTCCTTCCAGTCACTGCTGGCGAACCATAGCCGCTGGGCTATGCGGGTCATAGAGGAGGCTTCAGTGGAGGAGATGCAAGAATATCTCCGAGGTCGAAGGTGTGCTACCTTCTTTCGTGAAGCCTTGGTGGCGCACCTCTGGGTGAGTTTTTGTGCCACTATTGTCCTTTTCTTTTTCCTTTTTCTCTGAATATTATATATATATATATATATATATATATATATATATATATATATATATATATATATATATATATATATATATATTTTAGGCCTTGAACTCCCTTGTCGCCCTCAAAGATCTCTGGACTTTGAGCGACACCGCCCTTGAGCAAGCGCGGGAGGAGATGGTCTCCCTTCAAGTGAAAGCTGAAAAGGCGGCGATGGCCCTAGAGGACACCCGGGCCACCCTGACGGGCAAGGTAGAGGCTATTCGGCTTAGAGCCGAAAAAGCTGAATATGCGCTGGAAGTTGCCCAGCGCCGTGCCGCCAACGAGCTGGACAACGCTCAGGTGGCGGAAGAGAAGCAAAAAGCGGCCGAGGAGAAGCTGATGGCGTCCGAGGAGAAACTGATGGCAGCAAAGCAGGAGGTATGCGTTCTAAAGACTCAGATGAGCTCTGCCTTTGCCGAGACCAATGCGGCTAAGGAAGCCACTCGCCAACACATAATTAAAATCGCAGATCTGGAGGCGGTAGTGGCGGAGGCCCAGAGAAGAGCCACCGAGGCGGAAGAGAAGGGGGCCAATGCCATAGAGGATTATAAGAAATCCGCAGCCTTCGATGATGAGGTAGCTGAGTCAGCGGCGTTAGCTTATGACGCCGGCTTCCAAGATTGCAAAAAGAAAGTCCAGGAACTTTACGACTTGGAAGATATCGAGGAGCTGCAGCCTGACGACGTCCCTGAAGATGACACCCCGCCTTCGGATGCCCATTAACTGCTTTTTGTTTTTCTTCCTGTTGGCAATTTTGTAAACTTCATCATCAATGAATATGTTTAATTTCTTGAGCTTCATTTGTTCGAGCCGCTGTGAACTGCCAGTTGATAGGAATATGTATAGTAGGTTACGCTAGATAGGACCGTGAGCCATGATGCCGTCCTAAGCATCGGCAAGGCCGATATTCGATGGTCCTTGGTACCAACACAGTTGGTCTCTACAGCTGACGCTAAGCGCCGGTCTTTTGCGCCGGCGCACAGTTGGGTCTTTGTTGCCGACGCTAGGCGCCAACGCGGAGCTGGTTTTTAGTTGCCGGAGCGGATCCGGTCTTCTGTTGCCAGTGCTGGGCGCCGGTCTTAGGTGCCAACGTGGAGTTGGTCTTTAGTTTCCGGAACGGATCCGGTCTTCTGTTGCCGACGCTGGGCGCCGGTCTTAAGTGCCAACGCGGAGTTGGTCTTTAGCTGCCGGAACGGATCCGGTCTTCTGTTGCCGACGCTGGGCGCCGGTCTTAGGTGCCAATGCGGAGTTGATCTTTAGTTGCCAGAATGGATCCGGTCTTCTGTTGCCGACACTGGGCGCCGGTCTTAGATGTCAACGCGGAGTTGGTCTTTAGTTGCCAGAACGGATCCGGTCTTCTGTTGCCGACGCTGGGCGCCGGTCTTAGGTGCCAACGTGGAGTTGGTCTTTAGTTGCCGGAACGGATCCGGTTTTCTGTTGCCGACGCTGGGCGCCGGTCTTAGGTGCCAACACGGAGTTGGTCTTTAGCTGCCGGAGCGGATCCGATCTTCTGTTGCCGATGCTGGGCGCCGGTCTTAGGTGCCAACGCGGAGTTGGTCTTTAGTTGCCGGAACGGATCCGGTCTTCTGTTGCCGACACTGGGCGCCGGTCTTAGATGCCAACGCGGAGTTGGTCTTTAGTTGCCGGAACGGATCCGGTCTTCTATTGCCGACGCTAGGCGCCAGTCTTAGGTGCCAACGCGGAGTTGGTCTTTAGTTGCCAGAATGGATCCGGTCTTCTGTTGCCGACGCTGGGCGCCGGTCTTAGGTGCCAACGCGGAGTAGGTCTTTAGTTGCCGGAACGGATCCGGTCTTCTATTGCCGACGCTGGGTGCCGGTCTTAGGTGCCAACGCGGAGTTGGTCTTTAGCTGCCGGAGCGGATCCGGTCTTCTGATGCCGACGCTGGACACCGGTCTTGGATGCCAACGCGGAGTTGGTCTTTGACTGCCGGAGCGGATCCGGTCTTTTGATGCCGACGCGGGGCGCCGGTCTTAGGTGCCAACGCGGAGTTGGTCTTTAGCTGCCGGAGCGGATCCGGTCTTCTGATGCCGACGCTGGACGCCGATCTTGGATGCCAACGCGGAGTTGGTCTTTGACTGCCGGAGCGGATCCGGTCTTTTGATGCCGACGCGGGGCGCCGGTCTTGGATGCCAACGCGGAGTTGGTCTTTGAGTGCCGGAGCGGATCCGGTCTTTTGATGCCGACGCTGGGCGCCGGTCTTGGATGCCAACGCGGAGTTGGTCTTTGAGTGCCGGAGCGGATCCGGTCTTTTGATGCCGACGCTGGGCGCCGGTCTTGGATGCCAACGCGGAGTTGGTCTTTGGCTAAACATACTCATTAGAAAATAAGAACATGTCTATTATTCATGCATCAGACAGATTCAAGTTAATAACGATAGAATTCTATTGATAGTACCGTCGTAAATTGTCAGCATTCCAAGTTCGAGGGAGTAGCTTCCCGTCCAGCTCTTCAACTTTATATGCTCCATGGTGGAGTACCTCTTTGACACGGTATGGTCCTTCCCATTTTGGTGCCAGCTTGCCCCCTTCCGTTGGCTTCGATACTTCATCTCTTCGTAGGACCAGGTCTCCTGGCCGGAATGTCTTGGGCCGCACCCGAGAGTTGTAGTGTTTGGCCACTCGCTGACGGAATGCTGCCATCCGAAGATGCGCTTGATCCCGCAATTCTTTCACCAAATCCAGATCAGCCCTTAGCTGGTTGGAGTTGCTTTCTTCGTGGTATAATTCCGTCCGGGGACTAGGAGCCCCTATTTCTACGAGGATGACCGCCTCGGTCCCAAAGACCAGGCTGAAGGGAGTTTCTCCTGTGGGTGCTCGCGGCGTAGTATGGTAGGCCTACAACACACTGAAAAGTTCTTCCACCCAGCGCCCTTTACAGCTATCTAGCCAAGCCCGGAGCCCTTGTAGGATGATGCGATTGGTCACCTCAGCTGCGCCGTTGGTTTGGGGATGCCCTACGGAGGTGAATCAGTGACGGATTCCTAGGCCCTCGCAGAATTCTCGGAAGGCCGTGTTATCAAACTGTCGGCCGTTGTCTGTAACCAGGGTGTGTGGTAACCCAAACCGACACACCACAGATTTCCAGAAGAAAGATCTCACTTTGGCTTCCGTGATCTTAGCAAGAGCTTCCGCCTCGATCCACTTAGTGAAGTGATCGACGGCTACAACTAGGAACTTACGTTGTCCGGAGGCAGGGGGAAAGGTCCTAGGATGTCCATGCCCCATTGTGCGAAGGGCCACGGTGCAGCCAGAGGGGTTAGCTGGGACGCAGGTTGATGTTGGACATTGGCGTGACGCTGGCAGCTGTCACACTTTTTAACAAGTTCAGATGCGTCCTCTTTCATCGTCAACCAGTAATACCCTTGACGTAGAGCTTTATATGCAAGAGCCCTGCCCCCCAGATGGCTTCCGCATATCCCCTCGTGTATCTCTCGCAAAATATAATTGGTGTCGGTAGGACCGACGCACCTGAGGATAGGGTACGAGAATGACCTTCGGTAGAGCCTTCCCTCCATAAGGAAGAACTTCGGGGCCCGTCTCTTAAGCTTCCTGGCTTCGGCAGGGTCTTCGGGGAGGACACCTTCAGTAAAGTATTGAACATAGGCGTCCATCCAGGAAGGCTCCTGCTCCACTGGTAAAGTTTCTATTGGTGCATCAATGCTTGGGGCTTCTAAGTGCTCCACGTAAGCTTTTCCCAACATCCCATCAGCTGAGGCAGCGAGGTGGGATAGGGCATCGGCTCTAGCGTTCTCTTGTCGAGGAATGTAGCTGACGCTGAAGTGAGTGAATGGAGAAGTCATTGAGAACACCGCGTCCAAGTAACGGGCCATGATAGGATCCTTTGCCTCGTACTCCTTGGTGATCTGGTCAGCAACCAATTGGGAGTCGGTAAAAGCTCTAAGGCGTTTCACCCCAAGTTCCCGAGCCAGTCTTACTCCGGATAACAAAGCCTCATATTCCGCCTGGTTATTAGTGGCTGGGAAGAGGAAGCGAAGTGCACACTCAGTAACCACCCCATCCGGGTTAGCCAAGATGAGGCCTGCTCCACTCCCTTGAGAGTTTGATGCCCCATCTACGTGAAGGACCCACTCATCGTCACCGGCTTCCAAGGGTTGAGTGTCCGTCGAAAGTTCTTTGGATAACTCGGTTCCCCAAGTACATTCGACCAAGAAATCTGCCAAGACTTGAGACTTCATGGCCGAACGAGGGTGGAAAGATAAATCAAACTCCCCCAGCTTGAGGGCCCACCTGGCCAGCCGGCCAGAAGTATCCGGACGAGTTAGAATTGTCTTTAGAGGCTGGTCAGTGATTACTACGATTGGATGGGCTTGGAAGTATGGCCGCAGACGCTGGGCCGACACGATTAATGCAAAGATGATTTTTTCCATGTTTGAGTATCGAGTCTCGGCATCATGAAGCACCTTACTTGTATAGTATACTAGCCTTTGTGTGCCATCAGTGTCCACACGGGCTAGCACGGAGCTAACAGCCTCAGGAGAGGCTGCAAGGTAAAGAAGGAGCTCCTCTCTGCCCGTCGGCTTGGCTAGCAGTGGCGGGGTGGATAGGAACGTCTTTAACCCTTCGAACGCCTCCTGGCATTCTTTGGTCCACTTGAACTTATTGATTCTGCGAAGCGCCTTGAAGAAAGGCAAACACCTTTCCGCGGACTTGGATAGGAAGCAGCTTAAGGCGGCTATTCTTCCTGTCAGTCGTTGTACTTCCTTCTTATTGGCGGGAGGCCTCATGTCCAAGATGGCTTGGACTTTGTCCGGGTTAGCTTTAATTCCTCTCCGGGTCACCATGAAACCCAAGAACTTCCCAGCTGTTACTCCGAATGCACATTTGCGAGGGTTCAGCTTCATCTGATATCGATGAAGATTATCAAAAGTTTCTGCCAGATCCGTGATGTGGTCAAGGGCACGAACGCTTTTCGTCAGCATGTCGTCCACATACACTTCCATATTACGCCCTATCTGTCCTTCAAAGACTTTGTTCATCAGCCTCTGGTAAGTGGCCCCCGCGTTCTTTAACCCGAAAGGCATCACCTTGTAGCAATATAGCCCCTTTTCGGTTATGAAGGAAGTAGCTTCTTCATCCTCCGGATTCATCCGGATCTGGTTGTATCCGGAGAAAGCGTCCATGAAGCTGAGGACCTCATGGCCGGATGTAGCATCCACTAATTGATCGATTCGAGGTAGTGGAAAGCTATCTTTGGGGCACGCCTTGTTGAGGTCGGTGAAATCTACACACATTCTTCAGCTCCCGTTGGCCTTGCGGACTAACACCACATTAGCTAGCCATTCAGGGTAGTGGACTTTCCGAATGTGGCCCGCAGCCATAAGCTTGCGGATCTCCTCGTCGATAGCTTTCTATCTGTCTGGAGCGAAGTTTCTCTTCTTCTGTCGGATTGGCCGACACTCTGGCTTGAGGTTAAGCCGATGGGTAATTACTTCTTCAGGGACGCCTGGCATGTCGGAAGAAGACCATGCGAAGACGTCAGCGTTGGACCGCAGGAATGCGAGGAGTTGACGACGTGCCTCTTCCGGGAGTGATGCCCCCAACTGAACAGTCCTTGCCGGGTTATCGTCCAAGGGGAGGGTTAGAAGGTGCTCTGCCGGCTCTCCCCTTCTTCCCAACTCCCTAGGATCGAGCGACTCAGAGGCTGTCGCTGACTCTGCACTCAGCGGACTGGGCGACAGATGATAACAGGGCAGCAGTGGGCTTTGCTCCCCCTTCATTTCTCCGATCCCTTCGTTGGTAGGGAACCTTACTAACAGTCTCTTGGTGGAGATCACGGCGTCCAGCAGGTTCAGCCCTGGTCTTCCCAAGATGGCGTTATAAGCCAACGGGACCCGGACCACCAGGAAGTTTACGACCACTGTACTCTAACATGGAGGAGTTCCAGCCGTGACCGGGAGAGCAATTTTGCCTTCGACGTTCACTGAGTCTCCCGTGAAGCCCATTAGTGGTGTGGCAATGGGTCGAAGCAAGGACCTTGATAAGTTCATCCGAACAAAAGCCTCGTAACTCAAGACATCCACAGAGCTCCCACTATCAATTAAAATTCTTTTTACAGGGTGTTTAGCTATAGTCATAGAAACTACGACGCTGTCGTCGTACTTATTAACTACCCCATCTAGATCCTTTCCGAAAAAAGGTATTACCGAGTCTATTCCCTCGCGCGGCCTTTTCGAACCACCATCCGTTCCCCAAGAGACCATAGCTATGGTTTTTTCAGTCGGGGCATTGTCCACGCCAACCGGATGACTTGGGGGCGCCATGGGGCCCACCGCGGGGAGATTCCCCCTTCGAACAAACTTGCCCAGGTGGCCCTGCTGAACCAGCTCCTCGATGGCCTTTTTTAAATTGCGGCAGTCTTCGGTGTCGTGGCCGTAGTCCCGATGGTACCGGCAGTAAAACTCCTTGTTGCGGGGGGCTCCGGACTTCAAGGGAGCCGGTCGCTTGAAATATGGTTCCTCCTCAATTTCCAGTAGGATGTGAGAGATGGGGGCCATGAGGGGAGTGAACTGCTCTTTAGGAACCAGCGCTTGTGGCCGGCGATCCGAGCGTCGTGGAGGCTCGGGCTTCCTAGGTTGTGCACCAGCGCGGTCAGAAGGCGGCGGTTTGTTACCGGGGTTCTTATCAATGTCTCTCCGGAAAGAATCTGCCTCGTCAGCGCGGATGTATTTCTGTGCCCGGCTCAGAAGCTCGGCGTAGGAACGCGAAGGCTTCTTATCCAGAGAGTAAGCAAATCTGGATGGGCGAAGTCCTCTCTTCAGGGCCAAGATGGCGACAGAGTCTTCCAGGTTGTACACCTCCAGCGCTGCCTCCTTAAATAGAGCGACGAAATCCTTTAAGGTCTCGCCACTTTTCTGCTGGACAGCAAAGAGGCTATCGGCAACTCGTGGGATCTTTCGACAGGCATCAAAATGAGCCAGGAAGGATCGCTCAAGTTGCCGAAAGGATTTGATGCTGCGTGGAAGTAAACGGGAGTACCACGTGCGTGCCGCCTTACGGAGCGTAGCCGGGAAGGCGACGCATAATAAGGAATCCGTCGCTCCCTGGACCTGCATGAGGACTTTGTAGCTTTCCAGATGGTCCAGGGGGTCCGTCGTTCCATCATATGGATCCAATTGAGGGAGACAAAACCGGAGGGGGACCGGTTCCTTCATGATATGGCGAGAAAGCGGAGGGCGACGTTCGTACTCCGCTGCATAGGGATCGGTGATCTGACGGCTGAGTTTGTCCAACCGCCGATGGTACTCGTCAAGCCTTTGCTCGGCCTGCCGAGTGGTTTTCCGGGGAGTGTTACCTCGAGATGAGTCGGAAGAAGAAGATCGTCGGCGCAAAGAATGTGCCCGCTTGGACTCTTTTTCTTCCGGTCGGTGGTGGGGGCGACTGGAGCGACGGGAAGGAGACCGTCGTCGCTTCGAGGTCCCTTGGGATGAGTCGGAAGAGGAAGATCGACGGCGCAAAGAAGGCGCCCGCTTGGACTCCTTTTCTTTCGGTCGGTGGCGGAGACGACTGGAGCGACGGAAAGGAGACCGTCGTCGCTTCGAGGTCCCTTGACGATGAGGTTCGGGGGGTGAGCGGTGAGAGACCTCAGGCGGGGTCCCCCCTTGGTGAGACTGTACTGTTCCTCGCACCCCTTCGCCCGTTACAGGGGGTTGAGTTACAGCAGCCACATAGCGCTCTTGCAGCCCTCGGACCATCGTCGTCAGATCCTGGACCTGATGGGCTAGATCATCAAGCCGGTCAGGTTGGCTCGTTGGTGCAAGGGGTGGAGCATGAGGGTTGGCCTCTGAATGCTCCACTCGCGGGATGTGCCCAGCTGCCTGGCTAGAGGAAGCCTCTTGTGCTCGCGTGGTCACCATCGCTTCCTTTGCAGAATCGGAGAGATTTCAGGGGAGAGTCTCGACTTGGTCTGCCTTCTGCCTCCCCCTTCCTGGCGCGCCAATCTGTTGCGGCCGAATCACGTATGATGAACGTCGGGCAGACTAGGATCACCATGTGCAGAGAGATCACCGTCTTCCTCCTCGGGCAGACTAGGATCACCGTGTGTGCAGAGAGATCACCGTCTTCCTCCTGGAGCCTGCAAAAAGTCTCGGGCCGGTAGTTCCGGCGGGGACCCTCCGACGCCCAAGTTAGTGAGTCGTCGAACAGGGATATGAATTTTTGTTCGATTATTCTTGTGGAAGTTTTCTTCTGAAAGAGAGTCCCCTCTGCATGGAGCTTGGGTCCTCCCTTTATACCTGTTGGGAATTCCGTATATCTTGGCCTGTTGGAACCGTCGAATCTGCTTCATCAAACGGTAAGTTGTTGGACTGTTGCGGGATAGGGGCCGCTTATAGCGGTAACTGCTGATCAGGCTGAGACCTGCCCGCGATTTGGGTAAACAGGCTGTTCGGCAGTAGACCTTAAATCGTGGGGTCCTAGCCGCTGGTGCCAACGCGTAGTGGGCCTTTGGTGCTGACGCTGGGGGCCGACGCTGAGGGCCGACGCTGGGAGCCGACGCTGGGGGCCGACGCTGAGGGCCGACGCTGGGGCCGGTGCTAGAGGCCGACGCTAGAAGCCGACGCTGGGGGTCGACGCTGAGGGCCGACGCTAGGGCCGGTGCTAGAGGCCGACGCTGGTGGCCTTGGGTTTCGTTGTCACATCATTGCTTTCGAAAGTCGTGCGGAAGATAGTACTACCCCGGGGAAACCGCCAGCCGTATCAGCATCTGAACTGCATTCAGATTAATCATGATGATCTATAACTTGGTTGAGTCATTTAAGATTTCATGCACAACATGCACAAGGTTGTTAATAATGCTATCATGTTGTAAAATAATCACATATGGAACTGATTTTCTAACATAGAATCCAGTCATTGATATGATTATATTGTTTATATGATAGAATTTATGTCTACTCAAGACATTTAATTTAAATAGCTACAGCTGCATTGTCAATTATTATGATGCAGCATAGACTAAACGGTGCTCTCATGGCACATTTTGGATCCTCAAGCCATCAAAGGAGGGATAAACATATCCACAACCTGTAAATACCACTGGTTTCTAATATAAAAAGCCATTCCCTTCTTGTTATTACACCTATACATGCCATATTCTCTATATGCTTTTGCATAGCATGGGTGATTTTGGCTACATTCCCTCCCCAAAGAAACTGAACTCTTGATACTTAAAGTTTTAAATTTGGTGGGACCGTTTAGGGTCTATTTGGATGGGAGGGATTGGAGGGGAGGGGGAAAAAAGAAGAAGAAATATTATAAGTTACTTTGTTTGGGAGGAGGGTAAAAGAAAGAGGGGGAAGAGAATGGGAGTAACCAGTTCCCCTTCTTTCCCTCTCAACGAGGGTAAATTTGTTAACCCTCAAATCGAAGGGTAAGCTAGGGAAGAAGAAAAAGTTTAAGTCATACTTTATTGGAAGACCAAAATATTTCTTTATTTCTATTCTTCATTCATTCTTTCTTTCGGTTCATTCTTATTCTAAAGGAATATAATTATCACATAACTCTTTCCCTTCTTTTCTTCTCCCTCCATTCAAACAAGATTATTGATATTACTTTTCTTTCTTCTTCCATCCTTTCCAAACAAGAGAGGAAGAACAACCCTTCCTTTCTCTTTTATCCCTTTCCTTCTTTTTACTCTTTCCATCCCCTTCAAAGATCCAAACAAAGCCGAAATTTGTTGGGACCTTTGCATGGGTCATTTTGCATGGCTATATCCTGAGTATCAGAAGGGACAAGTCAATAAATGGACTAAGATGCGACAAGACATCCAAATCTTCTCTCTTTTTTTTCAACTGAAGACCTTTGGCCTAAATGTTAAAATCAGGGTATGCCAAATCATCTCGAATCGAGAGGTCCAGGGGGTGAACCAAAACAAACCAGTCTAGAACCGAGACGATTCAACCTCCCGACTTGGTACGAAAGGCAAACTGCATATACCGACCCCATAACAACATACCAAACCATACTAAACCATTCGGTTTGGGATAGTTCATGAGTTGGGGCCTCCTATTCCACCTGATCAATATATATCACTGTCCATACCAAACCATACTAGTCCGATCTGCTACGTTCTATACGGAAGTGTACTGGTCCGATACTAAAATGGTTCTAGTTCTCGGTATGGAGAACTTTAGTTAAAACCATAGAGAACATTTAACAGAAAAGAAATTTGCATCTTCTAAATTGAATTTTAATATTGATGATATTATACCTCTTAAAATATGCTGCCCAATGCAACACCGTCCATCCAGAAGCATCTCGAAAATTCAAATACATGCCTGACAAGAAAAATAAAGGAACAACCCATGCATAATCTAAAACAGCACACAGGTGGATGGCTCCTTGACCTTGACTATCATGTTCAGTTGTTTTACAACCTTCGGCTACCTTCTCCAAAAGCCATTCTTGCAACTTGTTTTTCAAAACCAGCTCAAACAAGTCTCTAATAGCTGGTACATGTGAGCCTTCAATGCTGCCACTTAATGTAAGGAGATTCATCCAGTCCTTTTCGATTAAAGGAGAGGTGACTAATGCATATGTTTTTGCTTCCTTCAGGGATTTTGTCTGTGTCCTATTGGATCGAATGGAAATATTGTTCGTTGTAGAGAAAAGCAAATGAGCAAGCCTTGTCTGCACCAGAAATTCATTCCACTTTAGCTTGTCATCATCATCTTCTGATGAAGTAACCCCTCCATTCAACTGAACACTTGGCGCTGAATAATAATCAAAACTCAAAACTTGGTTGATGGGTGGATAGCCATCCAAAGTCATGAAATAATTCACCGTGCTAGGTGGGTGTGGCATTGCACTACAACGGTAGACACTAGATTGAATCATCTCTGCAGCAGCATGCTTCTCACCAAAGACACAATAGATATTGGATGTTGTTAGATGTTCATATGGTTCACTGAAGTGTCCAACAACGAGGACCTGCATGTATTCTTTTATGTCAATATACACAAACATGCACGAATAAAATTACAATGCCATTGCAAGTTTAAATACTATATATAGCACAAATGCAAACTGAATGTCTGATAGAAAAAAAATTCTTTGAATCTTATCAATCTCAGATATGAAACACAAGGTTTCAATATGTGTACTAGAACTCAAACAATTACTTCCCTAATTTTTAGCAAAAAGGTTTCAAGCAGTTACTCTCATGGTAGAGCAGATCCCACATGCTAGCTGTTACATACATCCTTCCTAGGAAGATCATCCATCTCCTCATTGGCATCTTTAAGTGTGCAAGCAAGGCATGTTGAACCATACTGAACTGCTCGGTACGAGCATACTAAATCGTACCAATGTGGAACTAATATAGTTCATCATTTTAAAACAATATGGGCCTGGTACCACCCCAAACCAGCCATTTTATATAGCCTAGCCTCATATCAACCTCACACTAACCTCATATTTGGCTCGATATGAGGCGGTTTATAGATTAGAATATTCTAGTTCACCTAATCAGTACATCATTGATTCGGTATGGAATGATTGGTACACCATTATTTCGGTACAATACGCTTCATACTAGACTATACTAGTCTAATGCCAAAATAGTACTGATTTTGGTATAAAACGCTTCATACTGGACTATGCTAGATTGGGTAGAGTTTAGGAGCCACTCTGACATCCTGATTTTAAAAATTAAAATATAAAATATTATGTTGTAGGTGTTAGAAGCTTAAAAAATTGATTTGGACGTATGGATTAGTGATAGAAGGTAAGTAAGCCATTTATCAAGAGTAATTAATTTAGTAAATTATTATCTTATGTAATTTTTGAATAAAATATTTGTATATGTTTAGATACTATTTTTATATATGCTATTAACATGCAAATGAATTGTGACACATTATTTTATTTATTTGAAAGTTTGATAATAATATTTTTAGATTTTATATAAATTTTGTATAATTCATAAAATAAATAAATAAATCATAATCGTAAATAAATAAATAAATAATGATAGCAATAGCAATAGTAGTAATAATACATGTGAAAATAAATAAATAATAAATTAATATTATTTATGTAAATAAATAGTTATTAATTATATCTGTTCGAATTTTAAATTAGTAAAAATTTGGATTTTAATATTATTAACATAAAGAATAGGTATGGTATGAATCAGGTGGGTTCATGGCGGCTTGAGGTTGAGGGGTGGGGAGAAGGATTGAAGACGACTAGTGGCAGAGGGAAGAGAAGCGTGGCCAGATCTAGATTTTTTTTCCTCTTTCCTTAATTTTTTCTCAGCTTCTTTAATTATTGTTTTGTTTCCTTTTCAGTTGGGGAAATTAAGCTGAAGGCGGGGCATTGCATTGACCAGGCAGGCCGTTAGAGCCTAGATTGGTGCGGAATTATAGAAATTAAGCCGCGTGATATCGAGGAAGTTGTAATTCATGCGGAATTCAAATTCGTTTAGAATTCGCATCTCATCATGATCTTTTAGAGACCTATCACGTACGTTAATTCCAGACGGCTTGCTCCATTAACTTACCCCTCCCTTTCTTATTTTTTGTTCTATAAATAAATCCTATCGATCCCCGGGCCAGTCGGCTTGTTCTTCTCCATTAACCCGGCCGGCCCCCTCTCTCTCTTTCTCTCGGATCGGATGGCCCTTATTTCAGATCTACCAATCGATGTTCTCGCTTCCATCCTTCCGCCTCTGCCTCCGCGACTACATCCGTTGCCGCGCCGTCTGCTCCAAGTGGAACTTCGTCGTCTCTTTGAATCCCAACCCCCCTCAAGTCCGTTGGCTTTTACTTACCAGAACCGAGGCGACGAAGCCAACGAGATCTGCATATTCTATGATTTTTATCACGGCGAGGAGTTGACAGTCGCTATCCCTGGAGTCAGATGGCGCCGTTGCATTGGCTCCTCAAATGGATGGCTCATGATTTTAGATGACTTTTCCGAGCTCTCTATGTTGAACCCGCTCACCGGAGTCCGAATCAAGCTCCCTTCCATCACCACCTTTCCGGACGTCGAGCCCGTCTTTGACTAAGCCGGAGGCGGAGCTTTGCTGTTCCAGAGCTGCGGCCACCATCGTGGGAAGAACGGGAGAACCCGAAGCCTTATACTCATCCTCATTCACGTTCTTTCTTTAGGGGTTTTAAGGTTCTTGAAGCCCAATCTTGAGCCAGGTATGGAGGATTCGTCTCTGATTCTTTCAAGGGTTAAGTCAATGTTTTCTTTGTGATTATGTAGATTTGTTTTTTCGATTATGTCTGTTTTGGTTTGTTTTAGGATTTTTTTTCTTGATTTGTTTAATTCTTTCTAGTTCACATAAATTTCTTAGAGGTGGGTTTCTTGTTGAGCAAATTGGGAATTAGGTTTTTTTTCGATATATATTTTGGAATCTGTTTTGATTTGTTCTTACCCACAAATATTTTTTAATTGGTAGGTTTTTTTTTGATAGCTATGATGTGATGGATCTGCTATTGTTTGATAATTAATACCTTAAATTAGGTTGAGTAAATAATTTATTTCATGGTTCAACTCGTTGCAATTGGAGTTTGCAACTGATTAATATAAGAATTGGCGTTGAGACATGTTAATTTCTTGTATTTTTATTGCGTTGATACATATTCCAAACAAAGTAAATGAAATAAATAAATAAATAAATGAGTGACTACCACTCTTTGTGCAATGCAAAGAAGGAATCAAATTCTAGATGAATTTGATACAATATAGAAGCTTTGCTACGGTTCTGAAATGAATTGAGTTAGAAACAGCACAGCTTCCTCAGCCTGCTATGACTTAGAGCTTCTCTGTTGGAATTTTTTACTCTAGTAGTCATATCAATGGTTCAGTACCTACAAGTGTGCGCAAGAGGCGGTGGGGCCTAGGCATAAGGAGAAGGCTTCAAGCCTTCCATAATTGTATAGAGCATAACTCTACTGTTTATAGACTTCACGACCATTCTCTTGGAACTGAATTCTTGGTTGGATTAGTGCAAGCGAGAAGCAACTTCCAAAGATCATGATTGGTTGGAAGAGATTTTAATGTCACCAGTAGTCCGATAGAACAGATAATCCATAATGTAAGAAAGATACTATCACCTTCATATCCTTCAATTAAGTCTTTATTGAATGACTTGTTTCTTGCTTCCTTTCAGAAGGCTTTGTCTAGCTTCACTACAAGAAAATACTGAAATAGCGATGCAAATTTAGCGACGCATAATTGCATCGCTAAATTGTGACCACTTTGCGATGCCTCTGTGACAACAAAATATTGCGACGCAATTAGCGACGCATTAGCGACTCAATAAACCAAAAAATAAATAAAAAATTATTTTTTTTCTTTAGCGATGCAAATAATGCGTCGTAATATTTATAAATTAATTTTTTATGAAATATAAATATGGGAAAAAAATATTGCGATGCAACTCAGTGCGTCGCAATATTTTTAAAAATTAAATATGTTAAATAGCGACGCATTAGCGATGCAATAAACCAAAAAATTAGAAAATTTATTTTTAATTTAGCGACGCACCAATTGCATCGCAAATAATTTAAATAAAATTAATTTTTATAAAATATAAATATTAGCAAAAAATATTATGATGCAACTCAGTGCGTCGCAATATTTTTTAAAAATTAAATATGTTAAATAGCGACGCATTAGCGACGCAATAAACCAAAAAATTAGAAAAATTATTTTTAATTTAGCGATGCACTAACTGCATTGCAATTATTTTAAATAAAATTAATTTTTATAAAGTATAAATATGAGAAAAAATAATTGCGATGCAACACAGTGCGTCGCAATGTTTTTAAAAAAAATAAATTATATTAAATAGCGACGCATTAGCGATGCAATAAACCAGAAAATTAGAAAAATAATTTTTAATTTAGCAACGCAATATATGCATCACAATTATTTTAAATAAAATAAATTTTTATAAAATATAATTATAAGAAAAAAAATATTGCGACGTAATTAAGTGTATCGCAATAATTTTAAAAAAATTAATTATGTTAAATAGCGACGCATTAACGACGCAATAAACCAAAAAATTAGAAAAATTATGTTTTAATTTAGCGATGCACTTGTTGCATCGTAATTATTTTAAATAAAATTAATTTTTATTTAAAATAATTATAATATTAAAAAATTGCGATGCAACCCTTTGCATCGCAATATTTTTAAAAAAATTAATTATGTTAAATAGCAATCGGTCCGGGATCGGTCATGGCCGATTGGGATCAGAGCTTGGATCGATCGCAACCGTCGGATCGTCCGTGATCTCGGACCGATCACAACGGTCCGAGATCGATCGAGGCCGATCGGGGTCAGGGCTTGGATCGATCGCAACCGTCGGATCGTCAGCGATCTCGGATAGATTGCAATGGTCCGGGATCGATCGTGGCCGATCGGGATCAGGGCTTGGATCGATCGCAATCATCGGGTCATCGCGATCTCGGACCGATCACAACGATCCCGGATCGATCGTGGTCGATCGGGATCAGGGCTTGGATCGATCGCAATCGTTGGATCGTCAGCGATCTTGGACCGATCGCAACGGTCCGGGATCGGTTGTGGCCGATCGAGATCAGGGCTTGGATCGATCACAACCGTCGGATCATCGCGATCTTGGACCAATCGCAATGGTCCGTGATCGGTCGTGGCCGATCGGGATCAGGGCTTGGATCGATCATAACCGTTGGATCGTCAGCGATCTCGGACTGATCACAACGGTCAGGGATCGGTCGTGGCCGATCGGGATCAGGGCTTGGATCGATCGCAACCATCGGATCATCGCGATCTCGGACCGATCGTAACGGTCCGGGATCGTGGTGGCCGATCGGGATCAGGGCTTGGATTGATCGCAACCGTCGAATCATCGGCAATCGGACCGATTGCCACGGTCCGAGATCGGTCGTGGCCGATTGGGATCAGGGATTGGATCGATCGCAACCGTTGGATCGTCCACGATCTCGGACCGATCGCAACGGTCCGGGATCGATTGTGGCCGATCGGGATCAGGGCTTGGATCGATCGCAACCGTCGGATCGTCGCCGATTGGACCGATAGCCACGGTTCGGGATCGATCGTGGACGATCGGGATCAGGGCTTGGATCGATCGCAACCGTTGGATCATCAGCGATCTCGGATCGATCGCAACGGTCCAGGATCGGTCGTGTCCGATCGTGATCAGGGCTTGGATCGATCGCAACCATCGGATCGTTGCCTATCGGATCGATCGCGAAAGTCCGAGATCGTTCATCGCCGACCAGGATCGATCAGGGCTTGGATCAATGGCAACCGTCGGATCGATGCCAATCGGTTCGATCGCCACGGTCCGAGATCGGTCATGGATGATCAGGATCATGGCTTGGATCGATCACAACCTTCGGATCGTCGGCGATCGAATCAATCGCAACGGCCCGGGATCGGTCATGGCCGATCGGGATCAGGGCTTGGATCGATCGCAACCATCGGATCGTCAGTGATCTTGGACTGATCGCCATGGTCCAGGATTGGTCGTGGCCGATCGGGATCAGGGATTGGATCGATCGCAACCGTCGGATCGTCCGTGATCTCGGACCGATCGCAACGGTCCGGGATCGGTCATAGCCGATCAGGATCAGGGCTTGGATCGATCGCAACCATCGGATCGTCAGCGATCTCGGACCGATCGCCATGGTCCGGGATCGGTCGTGGCCGATCGGGATTAAGGATTGGATCGATTGCAACCGTTGAATCATCTGCGATCTCGGACCGATCGCAACGGTCTGGGATCGGTCGTGGCTGATCAGGATCTGGGCTTGGATCGATCACAACCGTCGGATCGTCGCGATCTCGGACTGATCGCAATAGTCCAGGATCGATCGTGGCCGATTGGGATCAGGGCTTGGATCAATCGCAACCGTCGGATCGTCAGCGATCTCGGACCGATCGCA